>PVHT020000141.1:15257193-15285064 GCA_004024745.2 Catagonus wagneri
ACCGAACATGGGGGTGCATGAGTCTTTTTCAAGGAAAGTTTTGTCCGGTATATGCCCAAGAGTGTGATTGCTGGGTCATATCGTAGTTCTACGTATAGTTTTCTAAGGTACCTCCGTACTGCTTTCCATAGTGATTGTACCAATTTACATTCCCACCAATATTGCGGGAAGATTCCCTTTTCTCCACACCCTCTCCAGCATTTGTTATTTGTGGATTTATGAATGATGGCCATTCTGACTGGTGTGAGGTGGTACCTCATGTTAGTTTTGATTTGCATTTCTCTAATAATCAGTGATGTTGAGCATTTTTTCATGTGCTTGTTGGCCATCTGTTTATCTTCTTTGGAGAAAAGTCTATTCAGGTCTTTTGCCCATTTTTCAGTTGGGTTGTTGGCTTTTTCGCTGTCGAGTTGTATAAGTTGTTTGTATATTTTAGAGATTAAGCCCTTGTCAGTTGCATCATTTGAAACTATTTTCTCCCATTGTGTAAGTTGTCTTTTTGCTTTTTTTTTAATGGTTTCCCTCACTGTACAAAGGCTTGTCAGTTTGATGAGGTCTCATTGGTTTGTGTCTGCTTTTATTTCTGTTGCCTTGGGAGACTGACCTAAGAAACCCTTTGTACAGTTGATGTCAGAGAATGTTTTGCCTATATTCTTTCCTAGCTGTTTGATGGTGTCTTGACTTATGTTTAAGTCTTTAAGCCATTTCGAGTTTATTTTTGTGCATTGTGTGAGAGTGTTTCCTAGTTTCATTGATTTACATGTCGTTGTCCAGTTTTCCCAACACCACTTGCTGAAAAGACTGTCTTTTCCCCATTTTATGTTCTTGCCTCCTTTGTCGATGATTACTTGACCATAGGTGTCTGGGTTTGTTTCTGGGTTCTCTATTCTGTTCCATTGGTGTGTATGTCTGTTTTGGTACCAGTACTACACTGTCTTGATTACTGTGGCTCATAATATTGCCTGAAGTCTGGGAGAGTTATCCTGCTTGGTTTTTGTTCCTCAGGATTGCTATGGCAATTCTGGGTCTTTTGTGGTTCCATATACATTTTTGGATTGTTTGTTCTAGTTCTGTGAACAGTGTCATGGATGATTTGATAGGGATCACATTAAATGTGTAGATTGCTTTGGGTAGTATGGCCATTTTTTGGTATTAATTTTTCCAACCCAGGAGCATGAAATATCTTTACATTTCTTTGAATCCTGTTTAATTTCCTTGATTAATGTTTTACAGTTCTCAACATATAAGTCTTTCACCTCCTTGGTCAGGTTTATTCCCAGGTATTTGATTTTTTGGGGTGCTATTTCAAAAGGTGCTATATTTTTGTATTCCTTTTCTAATTTTCATTGTTAGTATAGAGAAATGTAACCAATTTCTGAATGTTAATCTTATATCCTACTATGTTGCTGAATTCGTTGATCAGTTTGAATAGTTTTTTTTAGAGTCCTTAGGGTTTTGTATATATAGTATCACGTCATCTGCATACAGTATCAATTTTATCTCTTCTCTTCCAATTTAGACACCTTTTATTTCTTTTGTTTGTCTGATTACTGTGGCTAGGACTTCCAGGACTATGTCGAATAACAGTGGTGAGAGTGGACATCCTTGTCTTGTTTCAGATTTTAGTGGAAAGGCTTTCCATTTTTCTCCATTGAGTATTATATTTGCTATGGGTTTGTGGTAAATGGCTTTTATTATGTTAAGTATGTTTTTATCATGAATGGATGTTGGACTTTGTCAAATGGTTTTTCTGCATCTATTGAGATGATTATGTGGCTTTTGACTTTTTTTTCGTTGATGTGGTGTATCACATTGATTGATTTGCATATGTTGAACTGTCCTTGTGAACCTGGGATGAATCCCTCTTAGTTGTGGTATATTATCTTTTTTATATGTTGTTGGATTTAGTTGGATAAAATCTTGTTGAGAGTTTTTATGTCTGTATTCATCAAAGATATTGGCCTATAGTTTTCTTTTTTTGGTAGTATCTTTGGTTTTGGTAATAGGGTGATGGTAATAGGGTGACATTCTTCATAGAATGTCTTTGGGAGTGTTATTCCTTCTTCAACCTTTTGGAAAAGTTCAAGAAGGATAGGTATAAGTTCTTCTTTGTATGTTTGGTATAATACACCTGTGAACTATCTGGTCCTGGACTTTTGTTTGTATGGAGTGTTTTTATGACATATTCAATTTTATTTCTAGAGTTTGGTCTTTTCTGTTGACCTATTTCTTCTTGGTTCAGTTTTGGCAGGCCATAAGTCTCTAGAAAGTTGTCAGTTTCTTCTAGGTTGTCAGGTTTGTTGGCATATATTGTTCTTATATTCTCTTATGTTTTTTGGTATGTCTGCAGTATCTGTTGAGATTTATCCTTTTTCATTTCTTATTTTGTTTATTTGGGTTTTTTCTCTCCTCTTCTTGGTGAGTCTGGCCAGAAGTTTGACAATCTTGTTTACCTTTTCAAAGAACCAGCTTTTGGTTTTATTGATTTTTTTCTATTGATTTTTGAATCTTTATTTTATTGATTTCCTTTCTGATCTTTATGATTTCCTTCCTTCTGCTGACTTTAGGTTTTGTTTGTTTTTCTTTTTCTAATTCATTTAGGTGGTGGGTTGAGCTGTTGATTTGAGATTGTTCTTCTTTTTTGAGGAAGGCCTGAAACACTACTTCCCATGTGGCTCAGAACCTAACTATTTGTTCTTAAACTGACAAAGCACTGTCACCTGTCTGTGTCCTAAATAAAGCTTCTTCAAAGTGTCTATCATGTTTTGAAGTGGATATTAATGAAAAAGTAACTTGTTGATGAGAATAATTGTTAGGTTGCTAACATGTTTCTCTTTAACTTCCAATTGAGAGGAAAGAATAGGTGTGAACTTTGTAGTTTTGGTAAAGGGTATTGCTTCCTCTGCTCAGCTGCTTGTCTTTGTTGAGGACCCTCTAGTTAATCGATTATTTGCTGTTGTAGATTTGGTGAATAGTATAGTATGCTTGAGTTCCCATCGTGGCTCAGCAGAAATGCATCTGACTAGCATCCATGAAGATGCAATTTCTATCCTTGGCCTCACTTGGTGGGTTAAGGATCTGGCCTTGCTGTGAGCTGTGGTGTAGGTTGCAGATGTAGCTTGGATTCTGCGTTTCTGTGGCTGTGACATACACTGGCAGCTGTAACTGCTATTCGACCCTTAGCTTGGGAACCTCCATATGCTGCAAGTGCAGCCCTAAAAAGCAAAAAAACAAAAACAAAAACAAAACAAAACAAAAGGTTTTCAGCTTTTGATAAATGCTACTGTAGTAATTCCTTAGAATGAGGATATTTTCTGCATGGCATTATTGATAAATGAAATAATCACTCACCTTTTCAAAAAAGCTTATTTTATCTTATTTTGCTTTTAAGAGTCATGTATCTGAGGGGCTGTGTGATATAATGATGACAGTTTAGCCTGGCCTATTATATTGATAGAGTCACTTTCATTGAGATACAGTTGATTCACATTATTATATTAGTTTCAGGTGTATTCCACAGTGATTTGTCATTTACTTACATTATGAAATGATCAGTATGATGAGTCCTCATACACAGTTACTATAATATTATTGACCATATTCTCTATGCTATCTATATAGTACATATCTGTGGCTTATTTATTTTATATCCTAAAGTTTATACCTCTTAACCCCCTTTGCTTGTTTTGCCCAGCATTCCACCTATCTCCCCTCTGGCAACCGCCCATTTGTTCTCTGTGCGAATGAGTCTGTTTTCATTTCGTTTTGTTTACTTGTTTGTTTTGTCTTTAGGTAGAATCATATTTTTTAATGGAGCCAGCTGAGGTGTTCTGTTATCACTAACTAAATGTGACACATATGTTCTAATCTTAGTTGAATCTTTTTGTTTTATGTTGTTAAATTTTGTTTGTAAGATGGCAATGATTTTTACAGAAAGAAGAAATAGAAGAAAGCAAGACAGGTTATGTCCTATGAAAAAGATAGCATGTTTGAATATTGGTTTCACCCTTCATGTTGGGCTTTGAGAATTTCAACTAAACGCTGAATATATGGTAGTAGACACTTTGGACCGCTTTCACGAATAAACTCCATTTTAATATAAAGATTAAGGATTCTGCACAAGCAAACTTTTGCAAATAACACTGAGCCATAGAACACTGGTTTGTGTAATTTAAATGGTCATATTTGAGGTAGCTAGATGAAAGTACAAAGAGCCCAGAGCCCATCTTTTCATATAGTTTATGTATTGATGTGTCATGGGCATCCAAATGTTTGCTATTTCCTTGTTTAAAATTCAGGTCTTTTTGTGGAGAACTCTTAATACAACGTTCATAAGGCTATCATTTAATAGGACATTACTTTATTGAAATGACACCCCATTGGTGATTTTTTTGTCCTTATCTATAAATAAGCACACATCCTCTCAGATATTTTAAATTTCAGTGTAAGAAAAAACAATCCAAAATATTAAAACAAGGACAAGTATCATTTACTTGTGTTATTGGCAGATCTGAGTTGAGATAAAAAGCCATATTAGTTAAACAATAATTGCTAACAATGAAATATTTTTGAAAATATCAAAATTAACATGTAGTTTTGTCATGATAAATATTGTACCAAAGAAAATTTTAGAAGCTTTGAAATGATACTGTCTTTGTTAGAGTGCCAGTTCCTTTGGTATGTGTTTCCTTTTGTCACCTGGGGCAATTTTTCC
Source organism: Catagonus wagneri (assembly GCA_004024745.2). Taxonomy (NCBI): domain Eukaryota; kingdom Metazoa; phylum Chordata; class Mammalia; order Artiodactyla; family Tayassuidae; genus Catagonus; species Catagonus wagneri. The sequence continues at coordinate 15,261,908 of PVHT020000141.1, forward strand.
AACACGTAACACATGTGATTTTTTTCTGCTTTTGGAATAATCAGCTTTTCCCTGTGCTCATTAGGGGGAAAAAAACTGCAGCCAAGGTATTAACACAAAGCAAGGTATTAGCAGTGCCCAATCTCCACGAAATACCAAGTTCCTTTGTCTATTACCTAATTAACATACTTTAATGAGTTCACCAAGTTAATGAATACTTCATGTAAAACTCAGCACTTTCTACCTCCTAGATTAATCTGACACCTGATATAACAGATCTGGCTAGATATTCTGAATAATTCATGAGCTAGTATTTCTCAAATAGCAAATAATAAAGAATATGAAACATTTAATATGAAAGAGTTCTTAAAGGTTTGCTATATACTTACTTCAATATAGTATAATTCTTTCCAGCATCTATTGAAATGCATGTTGTAGTTAATAATAGCTTGAAAGAAACAAAAGTAATTTATGTAAATGTGTTTCTGTTCATGCTAATGATTTTTAAAATGCAATGAACCATTTAAAACTAAAACACTGCTTATAAGTTATATTCTATAAATAGGTTTGGCACTGCTGGGTTGGTCTACAAAGTCTTTTTTAGTTTTAAGACGTGAATAATAAATATTTTTTTTCATAAAATATTGACTTCCTGAACTGCTGAAATTGGAAGGAGTATTCATAATAATTTTTGTTGATTTGTATTGACATCTAATTTGGGGATTCATATCTATGTGCAGCATGTCATATACCATTACATTTTAAGCATCCAATCTTAAGATAATATATGGATATTAGGATCTATTTTCCTCCCATTTTCTTCAAACTACTGAAAGAAAAGAGGAGTGAAAAAATATGGATTAAATTGTCTAATTTTATGATATTTTTGAAAATATTAAGAATATTTAGCAAGTATTATTATTGTGTTCCAGGTTCTGTTCTAGGACCTGGTAAAACAGATGAAAATTAACATCTGTGCTTTCAAGGTGCTTAGACTCTAATGGGGAAGACAAGTTAACATATTGTAATACTCAATATGTATTATTTACATTCACTTAGCCATTTATGATTTAGCAACAAGAAGTAAAGCCTAACTTGACATTGCACAAAGTAGAATAGGAAGACATTGTGACATCTCTACTTACTATTTCAGCATATGTTCGATATAATCTATAACAATAAACTAATTGGATTTTTAACATATCAAAATACAACTATTACGAAGACAATGTCAATTGCTTTGAGAAAAAATATTGTAATAATATTGCCATCTTTCAAAGTGTTTTTGTATTATTCTTTTTGACTTCTGTTCAGAGCCTGTGGCAAACTGTTTTGACTTTAGTAGTAGGTTTTCATGCTTTGAGAGTAGATACAGTTTTTCAAAAGAACCAGAAATTATCCAGAACAAAGTATGTCAAATACAGTAGCTAAATAACAGTGCAAAATTATTTTTGTTTAAAAATAACAATAAAATAATAGATATAAAAATCAAACAGGAGTGTGACTACGAGGTAATGAGTTTAATTTTCTTCTGTACTTGTACACTGTCTCTAAATGTGTTACCAAAATATGCTGCACTGGAGCAGCAATGCTGGTTTATGTTGCTTCAGTAACAGGAACTTTATCGTTGTGGTATGTAACATATTAGTTGACTAATAAAAGACTCAGATTATAAAAATTTTAAATATTCAGCTAATTAGAGTAGGGAATGTCAGATGTTCATGAGTTGTCTTTTGACCTATGTACTTAGAGTTTTGCATGTAAGAGGAGAGTGGCTGGCTTAGGAGAAGGGGAAGAAACTTGAATATGCCAATAAGGAATGGGTGAAGGAATCAAGAAAATTTGCCCTAGGGAGTTCCTGACATGGCTCAGTGGAAAAGAATCCAACTAGTATCCACGAAGATGCAGGTTCTATCCCTGGCCTCGTTCAGTGGGTTAAGGATCTGGTGCTGCCGTGAGCTGTGGTGTAGGTTGCAGATATGGCTCGGATCCCACGTTGCTGTGGCTGTGGTATAGGAAGGTATCTGTAGCTCTGGTTAGACCCCTAGCCTGGGAAGTTCCATATGCCACGGGTGCAGCCCTAAAAAGCAAAAAAAAAAAAAAAAAAAAAAAAAAAAAAAAAAAAAAAAAAAAAAAAAAAAAAAAAAGAAAGAAAGAAAGAAAGAAAAGAAAATTTGGCCTAAATGAGAGAGAATTCAGAGAATATATGGTGACTGTTTGACATTATCTGAAGGGCTTTCCTGTAGAAAAATCAGGTTTACTCTTGATTATAGTGAGGGATTGAAATACTAGATGACAGTGTTTTATCAACCCTGTGATTCTATCTGTGACAGCTGAGGATTTTCCTTTCCAGGACAGATTTTACCGGTGCAGGAATCTGTAACTTTCTTTACATACATTTCAGTTCTCATATCTTAGGATATGTTCAGGTTATACTATAGTCTTTTGGAATGCATTACTTGATTTTTTTTTTTAATCCCCAGAGAATTTAGATATGTTTAATTTCCTCTTTTTTGAAGTAGGCTTTTATAGAAGAGTTCCAAGATTAATTTATTCTTATTCCTGTTTCTCTATTTCAGGTTTGTGCTCAGAGAAATAAGGCTGAATTTTCACCTCTCAGTTTGTTTCACTTTGAATGTTCTTCAAGATGCTGTCTTTCATTAAATGAAAGCATTTTATCATGCTATCAAGTTCTAGTTTTTCATGGTTTATGCTAAGAATTTTGTGTAGACGTTCCTTCCCCCTCTTTGAATGAATCAGTTTGAATCTGCATCCTGTTGAAGCTTGCTTTCTGTCAGTATTTTGATAAATTAGCATCTGAATATCATCTGAAATATGATACAAGCTATATGACTATAAAGCAATTTCTACTATATCAGATGAAACAATTTGTTTTCAACCCACTAGATTGTCTTTTAATTTTGTGAAGAAACAAGCCAAATTCAATGTCTTTGCTACCAAATTGGGATTATGGGACTGGACAGGATTTGCGGTCTTTGTAGATAAAACATTTTCTATTCAGAAATATGAAAAGATATCTCCAAGGAAAAGGTACTTTGTCAGTTTCGCTTATTTGAGATTATACGTTAAAAAATACAGATCAGTGTTTTTTGGACTGCCCCTTTTCAAGTCCAAGCAGATTAATTTGGCAATTAAATGTACCATGGTTACATTTGGTACACAAATATTGTTATATGCAATGTAAATGTAAATAACACACTTGGACTTAGAACTCACTTTATAATGATGGGTACATTTTATAGTATTAAATTGGTAATAAGAATATTGTGTGATATGTAAATATAAGGTACAGTCAGTATTTTAAGATGTTATTAATCCTCACTATTCTCCAGAGTAGGCCGAGGAAAGTATGTTATTCTTATTTTTATTTTAAGGATGAGGCAACAGATGCTCATTGTTGCTGTCACTCTATAAATAGTAGTGTGGTGAGTCATAATTTAGATTACCCTTCCAGGTCTTCAACTGGGTGACTCAGTGAAACTGACTAGACTCATTCTGAAGCTGTGGTTTGATACATTCTCCAAAGGCTGAGGAAAATGACCTCCTTTTCAGTATAAGTATAGGGCCTGAAGTCAAATGGTCTGAGTTAAAATTCTGGTTCCACTGCTTACTGTCCGTATGTGTCTTGCTGTCTCTCTGATTCCCAGTTCTTACATCTCATAAATTTGTTGTAATAATTTTACCAACTTCTTGGGTCTTGGTGAGGATTAAATGAATTATCACATATAAGGTGTTTATAACTGTGCCTAGCACAGAGTGAGAAATAACAATATTATTATTTCAGACTCTAGTACTTGGTTTTCTGAGAAACAGCTTTTTAAGTTGCTGCTGTTTATAGTCCTGTCTCTCTCTCCTACTCTCCCTTCCTTCTTTCCTTCCTTTCATAAGTGTTTATTGAGCACTTTCTATACTCTAGCACTGGATGTGAAGGGAAGAAAATTTCCTTTCCCTTGTTGTTAGATTAAACAATCTGCTGGTGGGAAGGCCACTTGTTTTGAGTTATTCACCAATTCCAAAATGAAGGCGGCAAGGGTATTGGTATCTTTGATCCCCCCCAGTCCTTCCTGTCTTTCGAGTTTGCACCTGCAGCATAGGGAAGTTCCCAGGCCAGGGATTAAAATCAAGCCACAGATGTGACCTACAACGTAGCTGCAGCAATACCAGATCTTTTAACTCACTGCAGCAGCCAGTGATTGAATCTGCATCTCTGCAGTAACCTGGGCTGCTGTAGTTAGATTCTTAATCCGCTGTGCCACAGTGGGAACTCCCTGAATTTCTTTCTTTCTTTTATTTTTTTTTAGGACCACACCCACAGCATATGGAAGTTCCCAGGCTAGGGGGTCGAATTGGAGCTGCAGCTGCTGGTCTACACCAAAGCCACAGCAACGTGGGATCCGAGCTGCATCTGCGACCTACATCACAGCTCACTGAAAGGCTGGATCCTTAATCCACTGAGTGAGGCCAGCGATGGTACCCGCATCCTCATGGATCCTAGTTGGGTTCATTACCACTGAGCCACGATGGGAACTCTGAACTCCTTATCTTTCAAGGTTTGAGTCTGTTCTGTTCTTGGCTAGGTTTTGTTTTATGTCCATCTAATTTACTACTCCCTCAACTTTGCTTTCAGATAATAATCAAAGTCATAAAATTAACTCTATCTGCAAGCGTTTTTACGGTCTGACCAAACTAATTTCTCTTCCTTAGCTTTGCAAAAGTTATCTGTTTATTCCTCTTGAGCCTGTTTGTCTCCACACCTTTGCTCACATAACTCATTCTGCTTCAGTATAGTGTTTCATGTAGTTAGGAAATTAAATTCTCCAAATCCCAGATAAAACTTCACTCTTCTATAAAGCTTCCTCAGATCACTGTAAGTGTAAGATAGCTTCCTTCTTTGAGAGCCTACTGCTGAGTATCCTTTGAATGTGGGAACCATTTTAATATTTCTTTTTGCCCTTCCTCCCAGCATTTGGTACAAAACATGTACAATAATAATAAATATATCTTCACTAGATATCAGTTGATTTAATTGGTTGACACAGGGGAAGTTTCTTTATATTATGTGTATCTCAGTGTTGAATATAATGTAAATTCAAAATTGTCTGAAAATAATTGAACTATGTAAATCTTTTTCATAGCATTTCACGGTTTAGGGAATTTTTAGCTTTTAGATTGTAATCATAATGCTAGGTACTGGGGGAATATGTACACAGATTAAAATGATCTTTGGTCTCAGGTTCTTGTAATTCAAAAAGGGGAAAAAAGGATAAATCAAAGCAGAAGGAAAACAGATTCTTAAGAAGTGGTAATGTGCTTTTGTAGTGTGTGGAAAGAACTATTCAGTTTTGACTGAATGAATTAGGGAATACTTTATCAAGAATGTTGACATGAGATTTGACCTCCAAAGGAACTTGTTAGAGAATGAGGGTAAGCGGTCATGATAGGAAGATATGGTACTTGGTGGGATGTGCTGAGAGGTGAGGCTGGGGACGTAGTTGGGAATCAGTTCATTAAACACTTGATGGCTTTTGAGAAGGGGAGTTACATGGACAAGTCTGTTTAAGCATGGCAGGCTCTGGTGGACTCTTTAGAGATAAATGAAATTTGAATGATTTGAAAAGGAAACTTCAATTTTATGATAAAAAGTTTTTCTGCTTTATGCATTTTTTTTTAGGAATTTGAGAATGAGTATGTTTCAAATTTTAATGTTTTAAAAGCCCAATATTTCTAATGAGAAATAAAGTAATGGTATCCCCCCTCCACTTTCTTCTTTCTATGGCTGCACCTGAAGCATATGTAAGTTCCCGGGCCAGAGGTCAAATAGGAGTTGCCACTGTGGCCTACGTGTTGCCCAATCTGATCCTTAACCCACTGATGGAGCCTGGGATCGTACCGCATCCTCATAGACACAATGTTGGATCCATAACCTGCTGAGCCACAGCAGGAACTCCACTCCTTCCCTTTTTGTTTCAAATTAGAGACAATGGTCTCTCTGATTAACGAAGTTTTTCCTTTGTCTTATTGATTTTCTGCATCATCTTTTACTTTGAAAGGTATCAGAAATATGAAGACATTTTATGCTGTACTACTTATTTTTTGCATGTGGATTTTTGTTCTTTCAAGATAAGCACTTAAGAATTCAGTGAAATGAATTGTGTCATTAACAATTGAGGTTATCAGGCATTAACCATATGATACAAATTATTGATCTAATTTTTAGTCAGTACTAAATCCCAATGCTAAATTATACCAAAGTGAATATCTAATTTCATACCTTTTTTTAAGTATGAAGAATGCTATGAAGGGATTTTTGACTTTTGTCACTTAAATGTAGTGATTCTGGTTACTTTAAACATTGTGTTCAGAGGTTTAAGGTAAAAGAAAAGTATCTTGGGATGGTGCAGTTCCAGAAATGAGGCCAATTATTTTAGGTCATCAAAAAAAGGGCCAACCACTCTGGAGTTTTCCGAGTCTCAGACCAATGCTTATACCGTCTGGGTATGTTAGTATAGTGTTATCTCATTTGGGAAACTGCCTTGGGCAGGGAGCTGGGGAATGGATTGTACATTAACTGATATATAAACAGTCTAGCTAACACTCTTGATGAAGCAGTGCCATAATTAAGCATGGAATTAACAACATGGAATTAGCTACAACGTTCTTGGATAGATGTTGAAAGAGTCTGAAGCTGTATCTGGACACTTTCCCTAACTCACTGTAACCCTGAGATTTCAGTTTCCTGACTTTAAATTAAAGCACACCATACATTGCTTTGATTTCAGTTGGTAATGGAATTGAGAGTCAGTTTCATCAAGTCAAGGTGTTCTTTGAAATATTTGGTAAAAATATCCCAGTGAAATAATAATCACTGTTTCCAAAGTTGGTAGTACCAGTATTAAATCAGAATAAACAGCTGGAGTTGGGAGAGAGGAGGAGAAGCATAAACATTTTTTCAAAACTATATAAAAGGTACAGCCTGGTAAGATTTTCCTAATAGCAATGCGTATGATCTACTTTGACAAAAAATTAAATAGGCAGCAGGACTTTGCTTCTATAAGTCATTAAAATGCCACATAAAATTATTTTTGAAAGTTGCCTTGAAATATGAAAATATTGAGTATAAAGCATTTAGAAGTAATGCATTTTTTTGTTAAATAAGGATTAGAAGTTCATTGTCTACCAGGCATGTTTGAAAAAATAGAATCTATATTTAAAAATAGGTAAATTTCAACAAGATGTTCACCTTTACTATCAGCTGAAATGGTTAAAAAACATTAAATGGATAAACATTTATTAAATGATTCCTAAGAAAGCAGTGGGGTGTACTGAAATGATGTAGAAATGTGCATTAAGCAGGTGGGAATTTGAAACCCAGAACTAATATTCCTGTATGTGAGACTTAAGGAAAATATCTTGATCTCTCTGAACCTTATTGTTCTTATCTGTAAAATGGGATAAAAATTCTTCACAGAATTATGAAGATTATGATTAGCACATTTAATGTGCCTAGTACCTGGTAGGTACTAAGTGAGGATGTATTATAACAGATATTTAATAGATGGTGACTACTATAAATATTTCCTCTACAAACATGTAAACAGTTTTGTTTAGCACATACATACTTTACACAAGCTACTACTGTGTTATGTCTTGGGGATGTAGCATTGAACGAGACAGAAATGACTCCTGCTGTTAAAGAGCCTACATTTTAGTGAGACAGACATAAAGAACTAAGTTTTTTTTTTTGTTAATTCAAACATTAATAGAACATTCAAAAGAAAAATAGAAAACAACCACCTTCAAACATAACATTTCTCAAAATGGCAAGCATCTAGTGCTTGTTTCTCCTTCCAAGTTATAGCAGCTTAATGAGACTTCTAATAAAAAGTTCTTAACACAGCAGACCTATCCCACTTCAGTAATCCTAAGAAAATAAAATGCATTTCAAGATTAGAATTGTGAAGTTGCAGTTGAACCAGCTTATGGCAGCTGTAATTTAGTTTGTATGACAGTGGCCTGTAAGGCCAGAGCCTGTATTACGTGATGAGGGACAACTCCCACTTGGCCACTGACTTAATTGTGCCCTTGAGGCCTTCTTGAAACCTCATGAGTTTCCTCTCATTCTATTTTTGTACTTGATTGCCCTTAACATATGCTAAAGATGACCTTCATCATGGTGAATATCTTTCTGACAGAGAGAAGATAGACCTGAAGCCTGCTCACACAGTGTCTGTCTAGTTTAGAGGGCTCTGAATATCAGCTAGAACAACAGGGGATCCAAGGGTTCCCAGGACCCATGTCTTGCCCTAGTAGAGTTTTTAAAATAATAATTTTCCCCAAAATTAAAAAAAATAGCTTCATTGAAAAATTTTTACTTTGGAAGATAGTTATAGGATTTAAAAAATTAAGATGTAAAAGTAAAGAGACCATAATACATGCCATACCTGCTGGCTGTGCGACTTTAGGCAGGATCTTAACCTCCTTGACTTTCCCTTTCCCTCATCTATAGAATTAAAAGGACTTGCCAAAGTCTTTTCTAAGCACTCTTTTTTTTAACTCCCAAAGAATCCTATAATTTCATAGTTCGTTTTTCTTATATATTATTTTACATTTCTACATTTGTCTATTTAAATGTAAAATAGCTATTTTCTGCTCCAGTTCACTTTTACCAAAAAATCATGAAAAATGTGTAAAGCATATGCTCTTTATTTAAAAAAATATTTCAAAATAAACACCACATATCTTGGCTTTGCTCTTCTATGCCTATTTTAAAAATTCTTCCATCACAAGTATTTGAATCCCTCAATGAAATAATGTGTTTTTTTTCTTTTGGATTTTTATTCAAAATTAGAATTCTATTTTTCAATTAAGCAAGCTGGGAAAACAACCTTTATGCTAAACCTCTAGACTAGAACCTTAAGGCCAGAGAACATGGATATGTTTCAAATGTTCCATGAATCACTTGAAATTGTTAGCACAACACTTTGTGCCTTGTATATGTATGTGAGCAGTGAGCTTTCATCAGATTACCAAAAGAACCCATAACCAACTCCCCCCCACAACACCCCCAATTTAAGAACTACTTACTACTTTGGGTAGATCAACAAAAAAAGTATTATTTTGAGAGATACTTGGCAACATTTATAATATAACCATGCAGTCAGGGTGGATAAGAATGATTAGCATATGTCCCTTTTTTAGAAGAGTTTTGGCTCTGTCGTGGACTAGAGAGGCAAACTCTGGAATGCCAATGCTGGAATGCCATTTAATATAAAATAAAGTTCATTTATTGCTTTTTTTGTTGGTATTTTGTTGGTGTTTATATATCAGTCTTCTCACTTCCTTACTTTCTACCTCATGTCTTACTTTAAATTTAGATATATTGTAATATTTGGTTATCTTTGCTATCTAAGGAACTTTCTTTATAGCCAATAAAAATTCTTAGGACTCTGTTATAAATTAAATGAAGTTGTTTATTCTCTAGAATAAGGCATTTAAGTTTTAAGAACTGTATTGGAATTGAGTGCAACTGTATATTACATGTAGAATGGGTTGTCCCTCTACTTTAGAGAGTTTAATTATACACATATAATTATTGATATCAGAAACTGAAAATTGAAAATTTCTGAGGATTATTTGTACCTTGAATTGTTTCACCAAGAAATATTCAGATGTATTTGTCCCGAGAACATTTTTCACAAAAATAGAACAAAAACTCTAAAATTTATATGGAACCACAGACTACTCCAAACAGCCAAAGCAATCTTGAGAAAAAAGTACAAAGCCGGAGGTTTAACACTCTCTGACTTCAAACTATTTTACAAGGTCATATGAATCAAAACAGCATGGTATTGTCAGGAAAACAGATACATAGATCAATGGAACTGAATTGAGAACCCAGAAATACCCCACACATAACAGACAATTAATTTATGAAAAGAAGCAGAGGATATACAGTGAAGAAAGGATAGCCTCTTCAATAAATGGTGTTGGGAAAATAGGAAAGCTACATGAGAAAAAATGAAACTAGATCACTGTTTCACACCATACACAAATATCAACTCAAAATAATTAAATACTTGAATAGCACACCTGAAACTGTAAAATTCCTTGAAGAAAACATAGGTTGTATGCTCTTTGAATATCAGTCTTAGCAATTTTTCTAGATATATTTTCTCAGGCAAGGGAAACAAAAGCAAAAATAAACAAGTAAGACTACATCCAACAAATAAGCTTCTGATGAACAAAATAAACTATTAACAAAATGAAAAGACAACCTAGCGAATGGCAGAAAATATTTACAAATCATGTATCTGATAAAAGGTTAATATCCAAAATATATAAAAACGCAAACAACTCAACAACAAAACCCCAGTTTAAAAGTGTGCCAGAGAGCTGAATAGACATTTTTCTGAAGAAGACATACAGATGGCTAACAGGAACATGAAAAGATGTTAAACACCTCTAATTATTAGGGAAATGCAAATCCAAACCACAATGAGATACCACCCAATGCCTACTAGAATGGCTATTATAAAAAAGGCAAGAAATAACAAGTGTTGGTGAAGATGTGGTGAAAAGAGAACACTCATACTGTGTTGGTGAGAATGTAAATTGGTGCAGCTACTATGGAAAATGTCATGGTAATTCCTCCAAAAATCTAGACTAGAACTACCATATTATTCAGCTGTCCTACTTCTGGTTAATACTAAAACACAAAAAGATATTTTCACCCTTACGGTCATTGCAGCATTATGTACAAAGCCAAGACAAGGAAACAACCTAAATGCCCATTGATAGTTGAATGGATAAAGTAGATGTGGTATATATGTATATACATATAATGGAATATACCTACAATGGAATACTACTCAGTCACGAAAAAGATGAAATCTTGCCTTTTGCAGCAACATAGATGGACCTTGAGGGTGTTATGGTAAGTGAAATAAATCAGATGGAATAGTGTATGATTTCACCCATATGTGGAATACAAAAAAAAAAAAAGACAAAAGACAAACGAAGAAAACACTGAATAAGAGCAAACACATACATACAGAGATCAAATCAGTGGTTATCAGAGGGAAGGGAACAGGGGGAGGGAAATGGCTAAAGGGGATTAACTGGGTGAAAAACTACATTTATGGTGGTGAGCATGCTGTGGTGTATATGGAAGTAGAAATAAAAGGTATACATGAAACATATAATGTTATAAACCAATATTACTTCAATAAAAGATACATTAAAAGGAGTTCCTTTTGTGGCTAAGTGGGTTAAGGATTGGACCTTATCTCTTTGAGGATGTGGGTTTGATCCCTGGTCTCACTTAGGGGGTTAAAGATGCGGTATTGTTGCAAGCTGCAGCTTGGATCCAATTTTGCCATGGCTGTGGCATATGCCTCAGCTCAGCTCTGATTTGACCCCTAGCTTGGAAACTTCTGTATGCTGTAGGTGCAGCCATTAAAATCAATCAATCAATCAATTAATCCCAAAAGGTAGGAAAAAATTAGATATGTTTGGAAAATGTAGGCCTGCAATTTTTGCACTCATTTTTAGTTCTATGTAAATGGTGCCCACTGGAGTTGTGCTGTATAGTGACTTTGGGTGAATGCTATATACATCTCTTGTTAGCCTATTAAAGGCTCTGAGAAGCCTTACAATTTTAATTTTGTTTATTTTATTACACAACTTAAAAAACTGTATGTCTTAAAATTTGGTGAATCCAGTGCTCTAGAGAATACTAGGGAGTTATTACAAATGAATTTAACCAGATATCTTATTGCTGAGGTACATAACTTGAAATACTCTGCAGTTTAATGAATTAGGCAGACACCTAGACAATTTTCCCAGAATCACTACTTTTTTAAAAAACATTTCACTGTTTTTTTCTGTGTAGTAGTCAATTACATGAATATATACCACAACTTATTTTTTATCCATTTTACTATAGATATTGGATTATTTCAATTTTTAGCTCTTCAATAAAAATGATACGAACATTCTTACATATTTCTTTTTATAGTCATATGAATGTCTTTCTCTTGGGTGTATAACTAGAGAAAATTTTAGGGTAATAGAGTATGCGTACATTTTGTTTCAGTACCTAGTGCCCTACAGTTTTGCAAAGTGGTTTCACGTTTCTACCAGTAACATATGAGTTCTAGTTGCTTCATAGACTTGCTGGTTTTTGGTATATTTCAACCATTCTGGTGGTTGTTTAGTGATGTAGAAATTTCATGCACAGGAAGGAATTTAAGACTTGTGTATCTTTGTTTTTCAGTTCAACAAATATTTATTTCAAGTTGAGCACCTTTTTCTTCAAGGTGCTCAAATGTATTTAATCCTAGCTCATAGTCTAAAGTCACATTTTGCTCATCGGAGCATAAAATAATTCATTCATTAAATATTTACTAATGTTTTTAAGTATTTAGTAGTGTTCTTAGTGCTCAGAAGGATACAAAAAACAAAAGTAGAAGCTGAGTCGTGCTTAATGATTGTATGGTCTGTGTAGAGAGGTGAAAATGCATATAAAATGAGAAATCTAAAGTGACATGATGGCATATAAATGATAAGCTGCATGCAATAGACTATAAGGAGTATGGGAAGGAGAAATTGGCATTGGTGTTCTTTAGGTTACCTTTAGAAGTGCTCTTCTTCAGTTTCCCATATTGCATCATTCACTAAATGCTATCGATTTTGCTTTCTAAATATCTGAAATCTCTTTGCTTCTTTTACTGAAACTTCATGTCAGCATTTTTTGTTTGCTTATATGTAGAACATTATAATTGCCTTGTGAATGGTCTCTCTGCCTTCATTTTGAGTCCCCTTTTATCCATTTTCCCATCAGAATGATCTTTCTGAAAGGTAGTTCTGATCACTTGAAGTCTTTCTCTTACTTAAAATTCTTCAATTGTTCCCTATTGTTTTGGATGCAAAATCAAAACTCTTTACCATGTCACTTACGATTTTATCATAATCTAGCCCTAGTCAATATTTCTAGCCTCATATCTTGCCACCTTTCACAGGTATACATATAATTTTCCATATATCCTGAATTACTTCCATTTTTTCTGAATCTTCAATGATATTTAATGCTTTTGCTATGATATTTTCCTTTGTGTTTCTCCTTCTTAAAAAACTGGAAAGTCATTTTTGATTGACCATTTATATTTGGTTTAAATGCCCTGTCTCTGAGTTCTGTGTATCAGAACTCCATGTATTCTGCTCACAGAGTATTGTAATTGTTGGTTCACTTATTAATTTCCTGTAGTAGACTGTGACCTTCTTGAGGGGAAGACTGCTGCAGATGCCATTAAATAAGTAGATTAGCTGGAATTTTAGCCACTTACTATATAGGATTTTTTATAGATGAACAGAATAGGGTAAAGTATTTTTAAGAGGTGGAACATACAGAAAAAGCATGAAGGTATTAATTAACATTGTATGTATGAGAAGCAGGAGGAATAAGTGGAGGGGTGTATGGCCTCTTCTGGACCACAATGGATAGTTTATATTGCGGGATAGAGGAACAGAGACTGAAAAAGTGGGATAAAGTCAGATATGGAGGTCCTTGCCAGTCTGATAAAGAGGTTTAGGCTTGTTACGGATAGCAAAAGGGAGTCGTTATAAGTTTTTGAATAGGAGATAATGTGATGAAAGCAAGTTTTAAGAAATATTATTTTAACTGAAATCTGCAGAATGAATTTTAGAGGTGAGACTAGAGCCAGTGAGATCAAATATAAGGTTTTCAAGATAACCTAAGTGAAATGATGAGAATTTAGATAACAGTAATGGCCATGTGGATTCACAGGAAGAGGTAGATACAAGTAATATTTTAAAGGACATATTGATATGATTTAGCAATAGACTGGGATATCAATTCTCTTTAACTCTTTTCAGTTCAGTAAGAAGCTGGGGGTATTGGCTTTTCCACTTTCAACTGAATATCAGATTGCAGCCTTTCCCCTCCTTCATCTCCTGTAAAGTTAATGTACTTCAAGTCCTTGTTATCATTTACTGTCCACCCATATCCATTTATAAATATCATAGAGAACATAACAGACTCACAATCTTCCTTTCCCTGCAGTTGGCTGCTAACACTCAAGCTCATGACTCATGTAATTCCTCACTGTCGGCACTTCACATCAGCCATGCACTGTTAAAGCCTTAATCATCATGTGGCACAAGTCCACCAAGAATCAGAGGCTCACGGAGTTCTGAAACCAGAAAGGACTGTACAGTTTATATTCATTTTGAAGATGAGACTCTGAGACCAGAAATATTACGTGACTTATCCAGTGTAACACAAAGAGTTACTTCTAAATCTTCTGAATTTTAGTTCCAGTAAACTTGTCATTATATTATAATGTATTATCTAACCCTAAATTTCTTTGTTCCAAAACATGATTAGCTTTTTATTAGGTCAAAAATCTAATAACTTTACTCCTTTTATTCCTGTACTCACTGAACAAGCGCCTCGTCTTTACCAGGATCCCTGTCTTCAAGAACTACTTTACTCCGTCAAACACCTTCTCACTACATCTAACTCCTTGTTTGGTTTCTAGGAGAGTTAGAGCTGCTTTAATACACTACTTACTTGTATACTAACCCTTTCTTATCTTTTTACTCTTTTATATGATCTCCGTGGATATTTCTTTCTCTTCTCAATTGTGTTTCTGTTCCTAGAATGCAAACCTAATTTAGGGGGAAAATAAAGACTCATGTAATTACCCTGACATGAGCCACTAGGATTTCATGTTAGTGGCTCTTAGAATTGTCATACATGTCATTAACTCTACTTTGAGCTGATCTTTCTATTTTTCTCTACTTTTAAATTAAAGTATAGTACACATATAGAAAAATCTACTTTTGCTTTATAGTTTTGAGAAAATAAAGTCCTTCAGGAATAATCAGACTTGTCCTCTTTTTTACTTGACCTTATTTTCTCTGTCCTTACTTTGTTCATTTTCCCAAAGTATGTTTTTAAGAAGCTAGTATCATCAAATACTTTGTGGAAAACAGAGTGCTATGTCAAATATACTTTGAAAATACTTTATATCTTTCTTGAAGTTAACAAGCTCAATAGCAAAGTATCTAAGAAATCTGATAGTAAAGAGTTTCATACTTTCATTTAATCTAGTGTCTTTCTAATTTAGTTGCTTATATAATAATTTTTGTTCTAACATTCAATAATATCCTTTGGCAGTAATGTATCATAAAATGAGTGGATATAATTGACTTTTTAGGCTTCTATGCTTGTAAAAATGGTAAGTACTACAGGGAAAAGGAAGCTGATTAGATGACACTTGAATGGAAAGTGTTTAGTTTTAAGATTGAGACGATAACATATATATGGAAGTTTACAGGATTTAAGTTTAGTGAGATGATGTTTTGTTTATCTAATTTTATAACAAACCACGCCCAAATTTAAAAATTGATCATTTTATTTGCTCACAGTTCTACACTCTGAGCTGTACTCATTTGGATGGCTATTTTTAAGGGTCCTCAGCTAGAGCTGACTGGGGTTGGGCTCAGCTAAGATACTGGGAGGCTGGGCTGTTTTTCCTCCCTCCATATAGTCTTAGGACCTCTCCTAATAGTGTCTCTCATAGGGTTGACAGACTTTTTTACGTGGTGCATGGTTACCAACTGTGCAATAGTGGAAGCTGTGAAGCTTTCTGAAGGTATTGACTCAGAATTGGAACAGCGTAATTTATTCTGCATTTTGCTGTTTAAAGCAAGTTGCAAGACTAGCTCAGCTTCAAGGTGAAGGGACTACAAAAAGATGTAAATACAGGATTGCATGGATGATTAGGGGCCTCCATGCAATAGATTACCACAGATGCCATGGAGCAAATGGAATAGAAAGTAGGCCAGTTTTTTTTTTTTTTTTAATCTTTTATCTTTTTAGGGCTGCACCCATGGCATATGGAAGTTCCCAGGCTAGGGGCTGAATTGGAGCTGGAGCTTCAGGCCTGCCCACAGCCACAGCAGTGCTGGTTTTGAACCATGTCTGAGACCACAGCTCATGGCAATGCCGGATCTTTAACCCGCTGAGTGAAGCCAGGGATCGAACCTGCATCCTCATGGATACTAGTTGGGTTCATTACCTCTGAGCCACGAGGGGAACTCGGAGAAAGGGATTTTAAAATTTCCAATTTAGTTATGTTTCCCACATAATAACAGTGAGGCAAGGATTGTATTTAGTTTACTATCATATTCCTAGCTGTTTTGCACAGTGTGCAGTACTTAGGAGGAATTCAACAAACATTTATTTAATAAATGAATACATGTATAAAGAGAAGAGCAGAGGTAAAGTTTTGAATCTATAGAAATGATTCTCTGAATTGTTTATATAGGAAGCAGTCAAAGAACCAGCCAGAGGGACATTTTCAAAGGAAATGTGGTAGATGATAGTATTCATTGGAGTAGAAAAGTCAGGGAGAATTAAGGTAGAGAAAAGCCTATAAGCTTTTATTAGCATTTATTGAAGCAGGAAATAGCATTTCTTATTCTTTCTTCCTTTATGAGTTGGTTGAAATGTTTTTAGAAATTTCTCAATTTTTAAATCTCTCATTTAACCAAATTTCATGCTTTCAGGCACTTTAAAGTTCAATGGCCCCAGTGAATTTGTATTATGGTAATTAGAATGAAAGAGGAATAATGCTTGAGAAGTAATTAAAATTTTTTTTGTAAAATGTTATCGTTTTGTAACATAAAATAAAAACTCATCAGATCAGAAAAAAAACAGTAAACTTGTGTTACAATCAGGAGTAAAAATCACATCTAAATTTTTTGTGATAAAATATATATAAGATAAAATTGAACGTTTTAACCCTTTTGAGTGTACAATTCAGTGACGTTAAGTACATTCACACTGCTGTGCATCCACTGTCACTACCTCCAAAAGTTTTCCATCACCTCATTCTGAAATTCCGCAGCCATTAAACATCAACTATTCATTTTCCCCTCTCCCCCTCATAACCCCTGGCAATCCTATTCTTTCTTTCTTTATAAATTTGACTGTTCTATATTCCTCATATAAATGGAATCATACAAAGTTTTCCTTTTGTATTTGGCTTATTTGACTTAGCATAATGTTTTCAAGGGTTCATCCATGTTGAAGCATGTACAAGTATTCTATTCCTTTATAAAGCTAAGATATATTCCGTTGTATGTATATACCACAGTTTGTTTATCCATTCACTTGTCAGTAAACATTTGGGTTGTTTCCACCTTTTGGTTATTGTAACTTTTTTTTTCTGCATGAGAATAGTAATTTTGCGTTTTTCTCTTATTGAAGTCCGAATTCTCTGTATTCTCTTTTTTTGTTCTGCTAATTCAGAAAATTTTCTGGAAAAGTACACTGGAAAGAATATGAAAAGATATAGTATGGCTGTAAATAGAAGGTAGGGCCATCCTTTTCTTATGGCTGGGGAAGGGCTTGAACAAGGACTTAGAAGAAGATAGTATTTGTATGAGGATAGGGTTTTTATAAAAAGAAAGGGAAAGTATATTGCCATGTAGGCAGCTGTGTGATCTTGGTTAACTTTTTTGATCTATCTGAGCCTTGGTTTCTTCAACTGTAAAATATAGAAATAATATCCATTTCACAGGTTTGTTGCAGGCATTAAATGAAAGTCCTTGGCTCATAAGAAGTTAATAAATAAAATGAACTTCCTGCATGTGTGTTTATTGTTCTTGCATCACGGATGGTGGGTTTTCACAAATATTGGCCAAATGCCTGGGATGATGTAACTTAAAATATGGGTTTGTTGCATAATAATTCAGGGGGGTGGAGAAAGTATAGCCAGAAATGGGTGATCATCTTTCAAAGTTGCTGATACCGAGGACCAAAAGGAGACCAGTTAAGGAATCACATGGTATATGCATGTTCAGATGCTGCAGGAAGTGGAGATGAGCAACAGGTTCACATATGGACCCCATTAAGAAGCATAAGAGCAGACAGCCTAACTGCAGGTATTGACTTGCAGTTGAGCAACTTATCACATAGCAAACTCAGTTTTGCTAGATCCAGGGTAATTACCAGCTGGGATTTATTCATTCAGTGATGGTTAATTATTCTTCTAAGCAACACTAGGTAGATCAGTTAAAAACTACTGATAGCTGCCATTTATCGAGTGTTCACTATGTTCTAGATGCTGTGTTAAGTGTATTATTTTGTCATCTCAATCTTCACATTCTGTAAGGTGTGTACCACTACCAATTCCATTTTATAGAACTTGAGGTTTAGAGAGATTAAGTAATTTGTCCACTACTAAGTCGTAAAGTTGGGATTTGAGCTCAAGTATTTTGTCTTAACTGTGCTTTTAACACTACACAAAATTTTCCCCTTTCTTTTTATATCCTGATAACTATCAACAGAAGTTAATTGGACTTCATTCCAATTACATTTACACAGGATTTATCTAGAAGATTCTCAATTACTAAGTTATAAAAGGTGTAATTAGGAAGGTTAAAATGAGAAAAGAATCAGTATTTTACTTAGTGTTAATTTTTAATTTCCTGCGTTTTTATAAAGAGAGACAGACACTTTACATCAAAATGATTCAGGGTTAAAGATACTTCGTTTAAACCTGGAGAGGATGCTGTGAAATCACGAAATATTGTTTTTTTTTTTTTTTCAAGGAATGTTTTTATTATTAAGTTTCCTTCTCTGGTAATTGCAGAGCAAAAGCATTTTATTTCATTACATTCATCCAGTAAATATTTATTAAACATCTACTGGAGATAATGGACTATACAAAAAGGCTTAAGTAAAAAATTTATATTTGCAATATTAAGAAGGGAGTCTTACCTTAAGAGATGATAGTCTGGTAGCTGGAATGGAAAAGCAAGTACTATAATAAGGTACAAGGTCCTGGGGGAAAGGGGAGTTAACCCCCAACAAAGAAATGGAGAAAAGAGTTGCCTAACAGTTCAAGGAGAAGTTATTAAAAGTAGAAAAAATAAAATTAAAGACAAGTGACAAACTTGGAAAAAGATTTCTAGCACATGTGATACAAAACATGTGATTTTTTTAGTTCATAAACTTTTATAAATAATTTAAAAATCAGTAGTTTCCATTGTGGTTCAGTGAAAATGAACCCAACTAGTAAGCATGAGGATGCGGCTTCAATCCCTGGCCTCACTCAGTGGGCTAAGGATCCAGTGTTGTTGTGAGCTGTGGTTAGGTCACAGACTTGGCTGGGATCCTGCATTGTGGCTGTGGTGTAGGCTGGCAGCTACAGCTACGATTCAACACCTAGCCTGGGAACTTCCATATGCTGCACTTGCATCCCTGAAAAATAACAATAATTAAAAACAATCAGGAGTTCCAGTCGTGGCTCAGCGGAAACGAATCCGACTAGGAACTGTGAGGTTGCGGGTTCGATCTCTGACATCGCTCAGTGGGTTAAAGGATCCTGTGTCACCATGAGCTGTGGTGTAGGTTGCAGATGCGGCTGGGATCCGTGTTGCTGTCGCTGTGGCATAGGTCAGCAGCTGGTAGCTCCAATTAGATCCCTAGGCTGGGAACCTCCACATGTCGTGGGTGCGGCCCTAAAACGACAAAAGGCAAAAAAAAAAAAAACAAAAGACCCTTAGGGTTTTGAGAGAGGAAGTTTACAAAGCACAGTGTCAAGATCTTTGGGTTAGAATAAAGAGAACAAGCAATTCTCAAAAGAATTACAGATGGTCACAGCAGTAATAGAAATGACAAATTAGTACAAAATTGAAATATATTTTTCAGATATCAATTTATTAAAGATGAAAAGATCGATAATAGCTAGTATTAGTGAGGTGAGGATAAGGGAAAATGGCATGGCCATTCTCATCATTACGGACACAGTTTAAATGGTTTCAAGCTTCTTAGAGAATTCTTTGGCAATATGTATTGGGAGCATTAAGTTCTTCTGTCAGAGAAATTTTACTTCCAGTAATTCATTTAAAGGAAACAATCAGAAGTCTAAGCAAAAATTGTGGAGCTATATTGCAGCACTATTTACACTAGTAAAACAATTGGAAATCATGTTGGTTAATTGACTATATTTGTCTTTGTGACATATTGAAGTCCTGCCATTAGCACTGGGTTGTAGAAGATTTTTTTAAAGAAAATATCAAAAAACATGCATAATCAGTTCCTAAGTTAAAAAAGGGTTATATATGTATATTCTGATTCTGTGTATTTAAATGTTGGAAGAACATACATCAAAATGTTTGCAGTGGCTCTCTCAAAGTATTAAAACCATAGGTTAAGTTTTTCTGTGTCCTATTTGTTTTCCTTTTTTTCTGTATAAACAAGTATATTTTAACAATTAAGAAAAAAGAAATGGGCATAATTTAAAAACAGCATTTTGGATTTATAAATTAGAATGCTCATATAAATCAATTTAGTAAGTGTCCAGTTATATAATTAATAAATTATAATAATTTAAAACTTTAATATGGCCTTACCTAACTTCACTGATTTTTCTCTCTAGTCCATACTTTTTCCAAAGATAATGTCTTATAGATATTTGTTAAGCAATGTATTCATATTAAGAAACACAGTAAGCTATGTTCATCTTTCTCCCAATATAATTATTCTATATTGCTAATAAAAAGTATAATTATATTTTGTTATCAAAGTAAAAGGAAATGGTCTTAATTATAGTAAGAAAATTACATATAAACAAAGTTTTAAAAATTTTGTTTTTAGGAGTTCCCGTCGTGGCTCAGTGCTTAACGAATCCGACTAGGATCCCTGGCCTTGCTCAGTGGGTTAAGGATCCGGCGTTGCCGTGAGCTGTGGTGTAGGTCCCAGACGCGGCTTGGATCCCGCGTTGCTGTTTCTGTGGTGAAGGCCGGCAACGACAGCTCCTGTTAGACCCCTAGCCTGGGAACCTCCACATGCCATGGGTGTGGCTCTAGATAAGGCAAAAAGACAAAACAAACAAACAAACAAACAAAAAATTTTGTTTTTAAACACTAGGTAGTGTTACCAAGGAAAGTCTCTTCATTCTCAATCTTGTCTAAAAATAGGATAAAAAAATAATTTGTTTTAGAAGGCTTAGGTGTTAACATTTACTGAGGAGGGATTATTTGACTTAATGACCCCTTGCTTATAATTTTGTAATTTTATATTCTTCATTTTTTTGTATCTAGAATAATGAAAAGTATATCCTAAAATAATGATTATAAAGTTATTGAACCAAATAGAGTCTCCATATATACCTCTTGTATAAAGTCTGAAGTGCACTAGCACTCATTGAGTTTGCATGGTTGAGCGCACAAATATTACATTATTTCACTCATTATTCCTCTAAGTTTATTAGGTAAAAACTTTTATATTCAAAACTATAATTTGAAAATTGTGCTTTGGAACTATTTCTTCCATGCTAAGGAAAATAATTTTTGTACTGGGTAGGAATTGACTAAATATCTCCTTTGGCACTTTTATGTTCTTGCTTTAGTCTTCCACTCACGAGTAAATAATAACGTCTATTCACAATGTTATTAATGTAATTTAGTGGTTGTCTTCATTATTCAGGAAGGAATGAAGGGAAAATTTTGAAAGTAAGTAAAGTGCTGGCCTACCAAAGATTGTTGATTTTCTAGTAATTAATATTTAGAGATCATAGTCTTTTAAAAGCAAAGTCTTTATAGTTGTTATAGTATATTTTTTACTAATGCTTCTGGGCATCAAAATTTTCTACTCGTTAAATCAACACTTTAGTGGACAAGTCAACTATGCAGTAAATGCAGCAGGCTTTTAGCAAAATCGTGAAGTAAAACAGACACATCTTTGGACCTTTCACTTTTTCTTTTGGAGTACTTCATTTGGATACTTTATCTAAATCCGTTTTGGCATGTTCTGCCCTGAGAAACCCCCATATTCTCAGACTAATTAAAACTTTCTCGCTCTCCAAAGAAAGTAGTCAGTTTATGACACGTACTAATCTTCAAAATGAATTACAAGTTTCATCTAAGTAACATAATTTATTAACACAGTAAAACATGAAATGACAGCTGATGCTGAGAATTTCAGGCACTGCTGGCGTTTTTCTTTTTCTTTTTATTTATTTAATTTTTATTTTTTAAATTTTTTCCATTACTTAATGAAATTTATTACAGTTACAGGGTGTACAAAAATCATCACAACTCAGTTTGATAGCATTTCCATCCCAAACCCTCAGTGCATCCCCCCCAGCCCCCAGATTGTCTCATTTCGAAACCATAGGTTTTCCAAAGTCTGAGTCGTTGTCTGTTCTGCAAGGAAGTTCATTGTGTCCTTTTTTAAGTTTCCACATGTAAGTGGTAGCATTGGATTTTGCTGTCTAATTGTCTGACTGGTTTCACTTTGCATGATAATTTCTAGGTCCATCCATGTTGCTATAAATGTTGTGATTTCATTCCTTTTAATGGCTGAGTAATATTCCATTGTGTGTATGTACCACATCTTCCCTATCCACTTCTCTGTCAATGGGCATTTAGGTTGTTTCCATGACCTGGTTATTGTATAGAGTGCTGCAATGAACACTGGAGTACAGGTGTCTTTTCGAGTCATGGTTTCCTCTGGATAGATGCCCAGGAGTGGGATTGCTGGATCAAATGGTAATTCTGTTTTTAGCTTTTTGAGGAATCTCCATACTGTTTTCCACAGTGGCTGCACCAATTTGCATTCCCACCAACAGTGTAATAGGGTTCCTTTTTCTCCACACCCTTTCCAGCACTTATTGTTTGTAGAATTTTTGATGATGGCCATTCTGGCCGGTGTAAGGTGGTACCTCATAGTGGTTTTGATTTGCATTTCTCTAATGAGGAGTGATGTTGAACATCTTTTCATGTGTTTTTTGGCCACATGTATGTCTTCTTTGGGGAATTGTCTGTTTAGATCTTCTGCCCATTTATTGATGGGGCTTGTTTTTTTTGCTATTGAGCTGTAGGAGGTATTTGTAAATTTTGGAGATTAATCCCTTGTCAGCCGATTCATTTTGCAAATATTTTCTGCCATTTTGTGGGTTGTCTTTTTGCTTTGTTTATGGTTTCCTTTGCTGTGCAGAAACTTTTAGGTTTAATTAAGTCCCATTTGTTTATTTTTCTTTTTATTGTCCTTACTCTGACACATGGATCTGAGAAGATGTTGCTATTATTTATGTCAGAGAGTGTTTGGCCTATGTTTTC
>PVHT020000141.1:15286064-15321177 GCA_004024745.2 Catagonus wagneri
TTTTGAGTTTACTTTTGTGCATGGTGTTAGGAAGTGTTCTAGTTTCATTTTTTTTTTTTTTTTACATGTGGCTATACAGTTTTCCCAGCACCACTTATTGAAGAGGCTGTCTTTTGTCCAATGTATATTCTTGCCTCCTTTGTCATAGATTAGTTGACTATAGGTGCCTGGGTTTAATTCTGGGGTTTCTATCCTGTTCCACTCATCTATATTTCTGTCTTTGTGCCAGTACCATACGGTTTTGATGACTGTAGCTTTGCAGTAGAGTCTGAAGTCAGGGAGCCTGATTCCTCCAGCTCCATTTTTCTTTTTCAGAATGTCTTTGGCTATTCTGTTTTTTTTGTGCTTCCAAACAAACTTTAAAATATTTTGTTCTAGTTCTTTGAAAAATGTCCTTGGTAATTTGATAGGGATTGCATTGAATGTGTAGATTGCCTTGGGTAGTATAGTCATTTTGATAATATTGACTCTTCCAATCCAAGAGCATGGTATGCCTTTCCACCTGTTCATGTCATCCTTCATTTCTTTCATCAGCACCTTATACTTTTCAGAGTACAGGTCTTTTGTCTCTTTAGGCAGGTTTAGTCCTAAGTATTTGATTCTTTTTGATGCAATGGTAAATTTCTTCCCTAATTGCTTCCCTAATTTCTCTTTCTGATCTTTCATTGTTAGTATATAGAAATGCAGTTGATTTCTGTGTATTAATTTTGTATCCTACAACTTTGCCAATTCATTGATGAGCTCTAACAGTTTTCTGGTAGAGTCTTTAGAATTCTCTAGGTATAGTATCATGTCATCTGCAAATAGTGATAGTTTTACTTCTTCCTTTCCAATTTGGATTCCTTTTATTTCTTTTACTTCTCTGATGGCTGTGGCTAGGACTTCCAGAACTATGTTGAATAGTAGTGGCGAGAGTGGACATCCCTGTGTTGTTCCTGATCTCAGGGGGAATTCTTTCAGCTTTTCACCATTGAGAATGATGTGAGCTTTGGGTTTGTCATAGATGGCCTTTATTATATTGAGGTAGGATCCCCCTATGCCCACTTTCTGAAAGGCTTTTATCAAAAATGGGTGTTGGATTTTGTCAAAGGCTTTTTCTGCATCTATTGAGGGGATCATATGGTTTTTATTCTTCAGTTTGTTAACGTGGTGTATGACACTGATTGATTTGCAGATATTGAAGTTTTTTTTTTATTTAATGTTTTTTATTTTTTTCCATTATAGCAATGCTGGCATTTTCCCTGTGTCTTAAAGTCCAGTGTGTAAGTGTGCCCAATCCATTCTGGTATGTTTCCAAATATACTCACACAGAACCTTGCTTATTTAGTGTCCTTTTAAACTAAGGCAGGTCCTATTTGTGTACTAAAAGGTCTAGGGTCAGAACTATAAAATAAATTTTGTTGAACTAGAATTTTAAAGAGGTGCTAATCACATTATTATAGATACTACTTTTCTTTCTTTTTTTTGTCTTTTTTTGCCTTTATGTAGAGCCGCACCTGCGGCATATGGAGGTTTCCAGGCTAGGGGTCTAACAGGAGTTGTAGCTGCCGGCCTTCGCCACAGCCACAGCAACGTGGGATCCGAGCCACGTCTGCAACCTACACCACAGCTCACGGCAACGCCAGATCCTTAACCCACTGAGCAAGGCCAGGGATCGAACCCGCAACCTCATGGTTCTTAGTCGGATTCGTTAACCACTGAGCCACGAAGGGAACTCCTACTTTTATTTCTGTGTGACTAAAGATATACGTATGTGTGTGTGAACAGAGAGAGGTTATATAAAATATCATTAAAATTGTGATTTATTATCTGCAATTAGATGTAATACAGTGAGATAATATAAACTTTCACTATACATTGAGGAAATAAAAAGTATATTTATGCAGATTTAGCCCAATAGTTTATTCCCTTGAAGATGAGAAAGTTTTGAATTTAATTAAAAAATTAAATATATAATTGATATATTTAATATAATTAAATATATACATATATAATTAATATTCTCATCAAGAAAAAATACTACTGAGCACTTATGCACTCAATTTTGCGATCTTAAATAAACAAAATATTTTTCCTGACTTAAAGAGGTTTATAATATCATGGAAGAGATAGCCTTTTATTCTTTCGTTCAACAAACATTTATTGAAAGTTTATACATATATAAATTAAAAATCCTTTCTCTTGAAGACTTTATAGGCTAAAGAGGAGATAAAACATGTACATGAATATTATGAAACAAATTTGTGGATGGTAAATTAGAATAATAGATATTCAGATAAAATGTTATGTTTGGGAGGCCACATGCATAAAAAGAAATATATGAATGCGAAGTAGCATGGGCTAAATGTGAAATGATTGCCATTACTACCACAGAATTTTAGAGGAGAGAGTAGTCACCTAGGTACAGGTAGTTGAGGAAAATTTGACTTATGAGGTTAAGAATTAAATTGTCCTTAAAAAAAAAAAACAAGTGTGTAAGTGGAACCTATGGGGAGGACACTCCAGAAGAGTGACCTGTAACATGTGGTTCCATTCATTGGAAAATGATCATTTGACTTTTCCTAAATTAGCATTTTTTTCAAAAGTCTTTACAAAATTTTATGTTGGTATGTAGAAATATAAAATTATAGCATTATTCAAATAAAATAAATAATTGATTATTGTGGTACATTTTTCTATAGGCTGAAATTTGAAATGTTGAACATATTTTACCCATTTCATCATAAGGAAAATATTCCTTGTCTGCATTATGGTAGAATTTTGATCTAGCATAAAGCACCCCCAACTATTTGAATACAAGGTAGTGAGTACCTTATGAGAATTAAATCTTAGAGTTAACAGCTAGTGCGTAAAGATGTGATATATAGCTTTAAAGGGACCAAATGACTCCTGAACGTAAAAAAACCTAGTAAAAGCAATTTAAGTATTAACATTGCTGAAGAAAGACTATTTAACTAGAAGGAACCATTGTGGCTCAGTGGATAATGCATCCGACTAGGAACCATAAGGTTGTGGGTTCGATACCTGGCCTTGCTCAGTGGGTTAAGGATCCGGTGTTGCCATGAGCTGTGGTGTAGGTCGCAGACGCGGCTCAGATTCTGCGTTGCTGTGGCTGTGGCGAAGGCCGGCAGCTACAACTCCTGTTAGACCCCTAGCCTGGGAACCTCCATATGCCGTGGGTGTGGCCCTAGATAAGGCAAAAAGAAAAAAAAGAAATAGTGAGCAACTAGCAGAGCACGGACAAGAGTAGGGAACTGAATCCTTGACCCATCTAACACCTCCAATGAATTATCTAGATATAGACAGATGTCTTTAAACAAACATTTGAATCTTATAACCAAGTCATCTAGGTTTGATGCTATACTAAGAAACCTAACTACAATTTGGCTTTCCATGGTGATGTACTGGCGAGAGTATCTCAGCTGTCATGTATTATAAATTAATAAATCTCAGTAAACAAACAAAATTGTATATCTTAGGGTGCAAGCTTAAGAGAAGTATTCAAAATTTGACACAGTCAATAAGATAATGCTAATCTCTGGGGACTTGAGAGACTGCTGGCTTTTCTGGGTGACAGCCCCCTTTTACACTACTCATTGTACATACATTCTAGTAAATGTGTGACTTTGAAACACATCATTTATTAAACATGACCTGGTATCCTAGTTTTGTAGTGTAAACACACAAATAAAAATTATGGGATCAGGGCAACAAATAAACTGAATTTAGAAATTAACCAAGAAAAACCTCCACAAGGTTTTTTGTAACTGCCGTAAAATCCTTATCTGTGCACAGGTTCCACTCCCCACAATACACTTCAAGTTGCTTAAGGTCAGAGACCGCATTTTACTTCTTATTGACCTAATAGTGTTAATGCAGCACCACAAAATGAATGAAATTCAGAAACCACAGCAGTTATTTAAAAAAAGAGGTTTCTGTTTTTACTTATACACATTTTTAATAGAAAGGAATTTATATTAGAAGGATAAAGAACATGATAAGGACAATTGATTTAACGAAGAAACATAACAAACTATTTTGAGCCATAACAAACAATTTTGTTTGTGGCTGTGGCCGGAACAATTCAGATTCTTGTTTGATTCATGTTCTGTGAGAGAAGTATAGTTGATATAATTTTGATAGTTCATCTAATCATTTTAAAACAATATTTAAAATCATCTTAACCCAGTTTAAAACTTAAAAGGTAACCGTCAGCAGAAAACAAATTTGCAGGATTTCTCTTCAGAAGAAATATTAGCATTTCATTCTGTCAGTATTTTACGCTTCTAATATAGGTAATTATTTTAAAATTACTCTGGATAGGTAATATTGAGACAGATTATTTAAAAATTTAGTATGTCAACATTGGATAAATTATTCTGTCTCTGTGTCCTGTAGTCAAAATCATTTCTGCCTTTAGATTTAATATCCATGTATTTTTACACAAAAAGGACTGAATGTGAAATTGTAACTGCAAAAATATTTGTGTATGTGAATATGATGTAGCATTTACTTTTTGTTCTTAAATTAATGACAGTAAGATAGTTTGAGTTCAATAAAATGGAGACAATAAATATTTAAAATTTTCAATACAAAGAAGTTAAGAATCCTAAGGTCAACTGGGAAGAAATTGCTTTTCTTCCATATTTCTGTATTTTTGAAGTTTTCTGTCCTATGTTACAATCTGAAATTGATTTTTAGTGCATTTGTAATCAGTATTTATTTTGAATATTATTTATAAAGTGAGTTTTGTTGCTGATGTTTCAATTATACCTCTCAATTTGCTCTTATACTCCCAACAGGAGTTTTTCTTGGAGGGAGAGTTGAGGATAGTGTTGATGATTCTTAAATTTCATTTTCTTGATGTTTTCTATTTAGCTTCATTTTCTTCCTTTAGGAGGTGTGATTTTTGAGACAAATCTTCCTTGGTTATCCTCTCAACCTGAAATCCTAGTAATGATAGTTGTTAGCAATTTAATGTGTTTCCTTGAAGACTTTTACCTACACATTTATAACTATTTACGTTTAACAAAACACTTATTTACATTTAGAGTTTTTCCAACATTTTGCTATTATAAATACTGATATTTTGGGTATTAACTCATCAATCATATAATTTGCAAATTTAGTATGACTTTGATGTTGATATGAAATTTGACTTGAAAAATACTTTCTCCCATTCAGTAAGTTGTCTTTTCCTTTTTTTTTGATGGTTTCTTTGCTGTGCAAAAATTCAGTTAGGCCCCATTTGTTTATTTTTGCTTTTGTTTCCTTTGCTTTAGGAAACATATCCAAAAAATATTGTTATGATTTATATCAAAGTGTGTCCTGCCTATTTTTTCTTCTAGAAATTTTATGGTTTCTGGTTTTACGTTTAATCCATTTTGAGTTTGTTTTTGTATGTAGTGTTAGAGAATGTTCTAATTTCATTCTTTTTCAACGGCTGTCCAGTTTCCCCAGCACCACTTATTGAAGAGACTGTCTTTTCTCCAATGTATATTCTTGCCTCATTTGTCATAGATTAATTGAACATAAGTGTATGGGTTTATTTCAAGCCTCTCTATTCTTTTCCATTGATCTGTGTCTGTTTTTGTGCCAGTACCAGGCTGTTTGGATTACTGTAGCTTAGTTGTAAAGTCTGAAGTCAGGGGGTGTGGTTCCTCCAGCTCTTCTCAAGATTGTTTGAGCTATTCTGGGGCTTTAGTGTTTCCATACAAATTTTAAGATTATCTCTTCTAGTTCTGTGAAAAATGCCATTGGTATTTTGATAGACATTGCATTGAATCTATAGATTGCCTTGGATAGTATGGTCATTTTAACAATATTAATTCTTCTAATCCAAGAAAATGGGTATATCTTTCCACCTGTTTGTGTCATCTTCATTTTCTTCCATCAGTTTCCTGAATACAGGCCTTTTACCTACTTAGGTAGGTTTATCCCTAAGTATCTTATTCTTTTTGATGTGATGGTAAATGATACTGTTTCCTTAATTTCTCCTTCTGATAGTACATTGTTAGTGTAAGGAAATGAAACTGACTTCTGTATATTAATTTTGTAGAGCTTCTTAAGAGGCTCATTCTTGCATTCTACAACTATAGCACTGAAGGGAGCAAGAACTCAACAGAACAAATATTTAATGACAGTAAATTATATGGCTACCTGGCATTCTTCATACTTGCCTTATTTAAGTCATACTTGCCTTATTTAAGTCATCTGTGAAACTCCCCTTCTAGTTGCCATAATTATACAAGTTTTTTGGAGTTCCTCTTGTGGCTCAGTGGGTAAAGGATCTGATGTTGTTACTCCTGCAGGTTGAATTGCTACTGTGGCACAGTTTCCTTCCCTGGTCCAGGAACTTCTGCATGCTGTGGGTATAGCCAAAGGAAAAAAAAACAAGTAACAGTTTTGAAACAACCATCCCAGAACAGAAAGGTGTATTTTAAGTGGCTTGAAAAATGACAATTGAATTTCATTCTTTTACTAATTCTATAGGTTATTTCCAAGTACATATTGAGTTCAGGAAACTATATTAAGTATAATGTGGAAATGATCATACATGGATTTTTGTCTTAAGGAACTTAATTCAGAATGAAAGATAAGGCCATATATAACTCTGAAAGAAATCACAAATGTTTTAGAGAAGTCAGGATGGATATTTGTGCATAAGTTAAAGAGCTATGAGAGAGTGAGGTAAGACCAAAAGCTTGCGATCAGAGAAGGATTCGTGGAAGATGATGTGTTATGTTAAACTTTGGTGACTAGATAGGATCTAGACCTATGAAGATGAGAGAGAAAAGCATGCATTCAAACAACATCAGCAACAATGGTTGTTAAGCATTTATTGTGTTATAGGTAGGCACTGTGTGAATGAGCACCTTTTATTTTTACATCATCTAATGCTCCAGGAATACTATGTAGATAGGTACTATTGTTATCTCTATTTTATTAACAGTGAAACTGAGGCCCATAATAGTTTTATAACTTATAAAATGTTCTGCAGTAATAAATGGTAGCATTAGGATCTGAACCAAGATCAGTCAGTATGCAGTAGCATGAGAAAAGCTAGAAGACTAAAGTACAGAATGATTAATGGAAATGGTGAGCTATTATGTTTAGGTGCAGCAGCAGACAACTCAAAGATGGTACTGTTAGTAAGACTTGAAAGGTATGTCAGTGTCAAATTGTAGAGGTCATCAAGTGCTAGACTAAAATATTTGCTGAGTTTCTGATTAGGTAATGATGCAGTAGTTTCAGATAGGTTGAAAATAATAAATATAAAAAATGGCTGCTGGATTTGGTGACTAGCTGGTTATTAATATATCAACTACATTTATTCAGTAGTTACTCTGTGCCAGGATTGTGAGGCAAATGTTGCCAAAATTGAGAATAATGAGGGCAGAGATGGCCATTGAATGTGGCCAGGGGAGAGGAACTGGTCATCTTCCTTTATGTTCTTTCCCCCCTTTCTTTAGCTTATCAACTTTTTTTTTTTTTTTTTTGGCAGGGGTAGGATCTTATTAGGGCCACACCTGAGGTATATGGAAGTTCCCAGGCTAGGGTTAGAATTGGAATGCAGCTGCTGGCCTATGCCACAGCCATAGCAATGCCAGATCCGTGTCATATCGGCAACCTACACCACAGCTCATGGCAACACCCGATCCTTAACCCATTGAGCGAGGCCAGGGATCAAACCCGAGTCCTCATGGTTCCTAGTTGCGTTTGTTACCACTGAGTCACAATGGGAACTCCAATCAACTTTTTAAGTGATTCATTGCTTCTTATCCCCACTAAACCAATAAACGACAACAGTAATATTCTTTATTGAGATTATGTATTAGTAGATTGTGCTTATTGCCTAATGTATATTCTCTTATTTTACCTTTAAAACAACTTTCTGAGATAGATAACTTTATCAACTGTATTTTACAGATGAAGAAACTGAGGTTAGGGTCTTAAGCAATTTGCTTGTGGTCACTAACTGGTGAAGTTAAGATTTAATCAATGTTTATCTGACTCCAAAACCACTATAGTATAAAAGTGGTGCTATATCCTGAATTTTTTTTTAACATGTTCTGTTTAACTAGATCTGGAGGGTTTACTTTGCCATCGTCAGATTTTTAAAACTCTACTCAATCATGTATATACTTTCTGATTGTTTCATAGTCTTATTTTATATAGTTGTCTTTTCTTTTTCATTTTTTTGATACTATAATAGCCTGTCACCATATGTTTCTTGGAATGACAATAACAAATATTTATTCAATGATTCCTCTGTGCCAGGCATTGCTTTAACTGCTTCAGCTGTATTAACAACCCTAGTGGGATTACCCTGCTACAACAGTAATAATCCTAGTAGGATTATCATCATTTTACATATAAGGAAACTGAGGCAGAGAGTACAGAGAGATCTCGAGTTTGATCCCAAGGTAGAAAACCAGGATTTGCACTCCACAGTCTGTCTCCATAGCCTGTGCTTTTAGCTATAAACCTATGAGTACACTTGACAAATATACGCTGTTTTGAGGTATCTCTTCAGTCTTTTCTTGAGGTTAAAAATCATATTTATTTTTTTGGAGTTCTTGTTGTGGCTCAGCAGAAATGAATCTATCATCCATGAGAACACAGGTTTGATCACTGGCCTTGTTCAGTGGGTTAAGGATCTGGTGTTGCTGTGGCTGTGGTGTAGGCCAGCAGCAAAGTTCTGATTCAACCCCTAGCCTGGGAACCTCCATATGCCATGGGTGCTGCCCTATAAAGAAAAAAAAAAATTAGTTTTGATATGTGACCTAGTCTACATTAGAATAAAAAAAGGCAGGCAATTTTCAGTTTTTCATAATCGTCACTTTAAATACAATTTCAGTATTATTAAAATTGCACTTTGGTAATAGCTGAATCTATCAGAAATTCCATTCAAAAGATCATTATTTTATTGATTTGTTAATAGTGAAAGCCTTTAAAGATCAAAAACATTGTATATTTTAGTTATCCACCATTTATTAGCACTGGAATGAATTGTGCTTGGAGAAAATAAATTTGCACATGAAAAATTGTTTTTTACACATGGTATTTTGGAAGCTTAGTGGTTCTCCTAAGTGGTTCCTTGGTTGAAAGTATATCTGCTTACTATTTGAAAGATTTCCTAAGTCTGAAAAAAAATCTGTCTTTCTGTTTGTATGTTTGTATGTTTCATATTTTGTGTAGGTAAAATAGCATTGTGCTGAGTGAATGATTCTCCTTCTCTAGTTTTATTTATTCCACATAAGTCACAGAGGAAAAAAAGAAAACTAAATTCACATTTATAATCACATTGGTTTTAAATTAGTCTTTGTCACCTTTTAGTAACTTCTTTTGAAAAGGTTGTTGTTTTGCTTTACAATCCTGGGGGTGTTCCCTGAGGAATAGTGTTCTGTCTTTGTTAATAAGCATAGAAACATGGGAAGTTTATTTTTTCTAGGTTTTTGCTGTTGTTGTTAGAAAACTTATAAAAATAACTCTATTTGGTTTAATTACTTTGAGCCTTTGTCTTAATGTATGCCTGACTTTCCTTTATTTCACATTAACTTATTAAGACTACTATTTTCCATAAAGTCTCTGTGATGATACCTGAATCTGGCAAGAGTGAGAAAAGGGGAGTTTTCTTTTAGAGAATATGAATGGATATAATCTTTCTGTAGGATAATTTGGCAATTCTTATCTAAAACCTCAAAAAATTTCATACCCTTTGATCCAGTAAATCTGTTTTCTGGAGTTTATCCTAAGGAAATAGAAAATATGTGTAAGGCTACATGCACAATGATGTTATTATACTATTATGTATAATACTGAAAAATGGAAAAAACTGAAGAATAGAAGATTGGATAAATAGTGTGGTACCTCTGTTTGATACAGTACCATTAAAATTGTCATAGAAAATAATTATTGATTCAGGGAAAATGTTTATAACACTGGGTAGAGATGAATAATATAGTTTTAGAATGTATATATATGTTTATTTTAATTTTTTGTTAGAATATAGTTGATTTACACTGTTGTGCCAATTTCTGCCATAAAGCAAAGTGACCCTGTTGTGTGTTTGTGTGTGTGTGTGTGTGTGTGTATACACATTCTCTTTCTTATGTAATTTTCCATCATGGTCTATCTCAAGAGATTGGATATAGTTCCCTGTGCTGTATGGTAGGACCTCGTTGCCTCTCCATTCTTTGTTTTCTTTTTAGGGCTGAACCTGTGGCATATGGAAGTTCCAGGCTAGGAGTTGAATCAGAGCTGCAGCTGCCAGCCGATGCCACAGCCACAGCAACACTAGATCCAAGCTGTATCTGTGACCTACGCCACAGCTTGTAGCAATGCCAGATCCTTAACCCACTGAGTGAGGCCAGGGGTCGAACCCACATCTTCATCCTGAGCCACAACGGGAATTCTGCTTATCCATTCTAAATGTAATAGTTTGCGTCTACTAACCCCAAACTCCCAGTCCCTCCAAGTCCTTTCCCCTCCCCCTTGGCAACCATAAGTCTGTTCTCCATGTACATGGAGTTTGTTTCTTTTCTGTAGATAGGTTCATTTGTGTCATATATTAGATTCCAGATACAAGTGATATCATATGGTATTTGTCTCCCTCTTTCTGACTTACTTCACTTAGTATGAGAGTCTCTAGTTCCATCCATGTTGCCGAAAATGGCATTATTTTGTTCTCTTTTATGGCTGAGTAGTATTCTATTGTGTGTATGTACCACAACTTCTTAATCCATTCATTTGTCATAGGACATTTAGGTTGTTTCTTGTGACTAGTTCTACAGTGAACATGGGGGTGCAAATATCTTTTTCAATGAAACCTTGTCTGAGTATATGCCCAGGAGTGGGATTGCTGGATCATATTGTGTTCTATATTTAGTTTTCTGATGCACCTCCATACAGTTTTCCATAGTGGTTGTGCCAATTTACATTCCCACCAACAGTGTAGGAGGGTTCCCTTTTCTCCATATCCTCTCCAGCTTTTGTTCTTTGTTGACTTACTGATGATGGTCATTCTGACTGGTGTGAGGTGGTATCTTATTGTAGTTTTGATTTGCATTTCTTTGATGTTGAATGATGTCGAGCATTTTTTTTTTTCATGTGCCTGTTGGCCATCCATATGTCTTCTTTGGAGAAATGCCTCTTTAGCTCTTCTGCCCATTTTTCAATTGGGCAGTTTGGTTTCTTTTGCTGTTGAGTTGTGTAAGTTGTACATTTTGGAGATTAAGCCCTTGTT
Source organism: Catagonus wagneri (assembly GCA_004024745.2). Lineage (NCBI taxonomy): Eukaryota > Metazoa > Chordata > Mammalia > Artiodactyla > Tayassuidae > Catagonus > Catagonus wagneri. The sequence goes on from PVHT020000141.1 coordinate 15,297,313, forward strand.
GGTTGCATCATTTGAAACTATTTTCTCCCATTTCGTAGGTTGTCTTTTTGTATTTTTTTTTTTTTTGGTTTCCTGTGAAAAAGCTTGTCAGTTTGATTAGGTCTCATTGGTTTATTTTTGTTTTTATTTCTATTGCTTTGGGAGACTGACCTAGGAAAACATTTGTACAGTTGATGTCAGAGAATGTTTTGCCTATGTTCTTTTCTAGGAGCTTTATGGTGTCTTGTCTTATGTTGAAGTCTTTAATACATTTTGAGTTTATTTTTGTACATGGTGTCTCTAGTTTGATTAATTTACATTTAACTGTCCAGTTTTACTAGCACCACTTGTTGAAGAGACTGGGTTTTTCTCATTTTACATTCTTGCCACCTTTATTGAAGATTAATTGACCTTAGGTGTCTGGGTTTATTTCTGGACTCACCATTCCTTTCCATTGATTTGCATATCTATTTTTGTATCAATACCACACTGTTTTGATTACTGTATCTTTATAACATTGTCTAAAATCTGAGAGTTGTGCTTACTGCTTACTTATTCCCCTCCCCCAGGACTGCTTTGGCAAGGCTGTCTATTATGATTCCAAATAATTTTAGTATTATTTGTTCTAGTTCTGTGAAAAATGTCATGGGTAGTTTGATAAGGATCACCATAAATCTGTAGATTGTTTTGGGTAGTATGTGGCCTTTTTGACAATATTAATTCTTCTAAATCAGGAGACGGTGTATATTTCCATTTCTTTGAATCCTCTTCAGCTTCCTTTATTAATGTTTTATGGTTCTCAGCATATAAGTCTTTAACCTCCATGGTCAGGTTTTTTCCTAGGTATTTTATTTCTTTGGGTGTAGTTTTAAAATGTATTTTTTAATTCCTTTTATAATATTTCATTGTTAGTATACCGAAATGCAACTGCTTTCTGAATGTTAATCTTGTATCCTGCTACTTTGCTGAATTTGTTTATCAGATTAGGTCAAGAAATGTGTGGTGTCCTTAGGGTTTTCTATATATAGTATAATGTCATCTGCATATAGTGACAGTTTTACCTCTTCTCTTCCAATTTGGATACTATTTATTTATTTATTTAGTTTATTTTGCTTGATTGTTGTGGCTTAGGACCTCCAGTACTATGTTGAATAAAAGTGGTGAGAGTGGGCATTCTCGTCTTGTTCCAGATTTCGGTGGTATAATTCTCACCTTTTCTCTGTTGAGTATTATATTGGCTTGGGTTTGTTATAAATGGCTTTTTTATCAGGTTGAGATATGTTCGCTCTATACCCACTTCAGTAAGAGTTTTTAATCATGATTGGATGTTGAGTTTTTCAATGCTTTTTCTGCATATGTTGAGATGATCATGTGGTTCTTGACTTTTCTTAATTTGGTGTATTACATTGATTAATTTGCATATGTTAACCATCCTTGTGAACTTGAGATGAATCCCACTTCGTTGTGGTGTATGATCTTTTTTTATGTGCTTTTGGATGTGATTTGCTAAATATTGTTAAGAATTTTTGCACCTATATTTATCAAAGATATTGGCCTATAATTATCCTTTTTGGCTGTATGTTTGTCTGGTTTGATATTAGGATGATAGTGGCTTCTTAGAATGTCTTTAGGAGTGTCCCTTATTCAGTCTTTTAGAAGAGTTTAAGAAGGATGGATATAAGTTCTTCACTGTATGTTTGGTAGAATTTGCTTGTGGAGTTATCTGGTCTTAGATTTTTGTTTGTAGGGAATTTTTTAAAGTACGTATTCAATTTCATTTGTAGTTTGGTCTGTTTGAATTATCTGTTTCTTCTTGATTCAGTTTTGGTGGGCTGTACATTTCTAGAAATGTATCCATTTCTTCCAAGTTGTCAGATTTTTTGGCATATAATTTTTATAGTATTCTCTTACATTTTTTTTTTTTGTATTTCTGCAGATTGGTTGAGATTTCTCCTTTTTTATTTTTTAGTTTGTTTATTTGAGTTCTTGCTCTTTTCTTCTTGGTGAGCCTGGCCAGAGGTTTGTCCATTTTGTTCACCCTTTCAAAGAACCAGCTCTTGGTTTTATTTATTTATTTATTTTTAATCTGTAATTTTTTTTTTATTTCCTCTCTGATCTTGATGACTTCCTTCTTCTGACTTTAGGTTTCATTTGTTCTTCTTTTTCTAATTCTTTTAGGTTGTAGATAGTTGATTTGAGAGCTTTCTTGTTTTTTTTTTTTGAGGAAGGCCTGTATCACTATGAACTTTCCTCTAACAGCTGCTTTTGTGGCATCTCATAGATTTTGTGTGGTTGTGTTTTCATTGTCATTTGTCTCAAGATATTTTTTAACTTTTCTTTTTGATTTCCTCATTGACCCATTGGTTTTTTAGTTGCATGTTGTTAGTCACCATGTAGTTTTTTTCTTTTTCCATTTCTTTTCCTGTGGTTCATTTCTAATTTCATGCCATTGTGGTCAGAGAAGATGCTTGAAATAATATTTATACTCTTAAATTTATTGAGGTTAGTTTTGTGCCCCAGTATATGGTGAATCTTAGAAATGTTTCATGTACACTTGAAAGGAATGTATATTATGGGTTGGTTTTTTTGGGGGGGATGTAATGTTCGGAAAATATCAGTTAAGTCTGACTCTTCTATGTGTCATTTAGGATCTCTGTTGCCATATTGATTTTCTGTCTAGAAGATATATCCATTGATGTGAGTGGGGGTGTTAAAACCTCCTACTTTGATTGTATTCCCATCAATTGCTCCTTTTATGTCTATATTTTTTAATGTATTTGGGTGCTCCTATATTAGGTGCATTTATGTTGATGAGTGTATTACCTCTTCTTGAATTGATCCTTTCATCATTAAATATTGTCCTTCTTTATTTTTCTTTATGGCGTTTGTTTTAAAGTCTATTCGTCTGATAGGAGTATTGCAAGTCCTATTTTTTTTTTGTCATTTCCATTCACGTGAAATATTTTTCCATCCCTTCACTTTCAATCTATTTGTGTCTTTTGCCCTAAGATGAGTCTCTTGTAGACAGCATATTGTAGGGTTTTTTTTTTTTTTTTTTTTGGTCCAGTCTGCCACTCTCTGTCTTTATATCAAAGAATTCAGTCCATTGACATTTAAGGTAATTATACATAATATATATTTATTGACATTTTTAACGTTGTTTTCCAATTGATTCTATGTTTCTTTTTTATTCCCCCCCTCTTTTTTTTTGGTTAGATTATTTCCTTCTATTTTATGCTTATGTCCTCTTATATTTGGTTTTTGTGAATCTATTGTTTGTTTTTGATATGTGGTTGCTAACACCTTCCTATAACTGCTTGCTTTAGCCTGATAGTCATATAGCCTCAAACTCATTCTAAAAAAAAGTCTAGATTTTCATGCTCTTTTTTTACACATTTTATGATTTTGATGTCCTTTTTTACATCTTCATGTTTATTCTTTTGCTGTTTCTTGTGTTTATCATTGCTTTCACAAACAGATTATTTTTCTTTTTGATCTGTATACTGGCTCATTTAAGTGACTGCTTTCTAATTGTGATTTTCTCCATCCTATATCCTATTTAGAGGTGACCTTTCATTATTTATTTTAGGATAGGTTTAGTATTACTGTATTCTTTTAGTTTTTGCTTGTCTGAGAAATTCTTTTTTTATCTTTCTATTTTAAATGATAATCTTGCTGGGTAGAGTATTCTAGGCTTCAAATTTTTCCTTTTGAACTTTGAACTTATAGTAAGAACTTTGAATATATCTTGCCACTCTCTTTTGGCCTGTAGTATTTCTGTAGAGAAGTCAGCTGATAGCTTATGAGGGCTCCCTTGAAATTAAATTTTTGTTTTTCTCTTGCTCCTTTTAGAATCCTCTCATCTTTAATTTTTGCCATTTCTATTATGATATATCTTGATGTAAGTCTGTTTGGATTCATTTTGTTTGGGACCCTCTGTTCTTCCTGTATCTGGTTATCTATTTCCTTCTTTATATTTGGAAAGTTTTCAGCCTTAATTTCTTCAAGTATATTTTCAATTCCCTTTTCAATTTTTCTATTTCTTCTCCTTCTGTTATCATTATTTTGTGTAGGGTGGCATACTTAATATTATCCCTTAGATCTCTTATATTGCTTTCATTTTTTTTTTTTCATTTGGATGTCTGCTGTCCTGATTGGATAATTTCCATTATTCTATCTTTCAAGTCACTTTTTCATTCCTTTGCATTGTTCATCCTGTTTGCGATGCCTTTATCTCAGCTTTCATCTATCATTGCTGTATTTTTGGTGTCAGGGCTGCTTTTGGTTTGGATTCTTGCTCTCTTCCTTGGTATGTGCAGACCATTATCCCTTTGATAGGGGGTATGCAGGTGTGTGGCCTGTATTTGCTTCCAGGGAGGTAGGGGCAATGGGTGGCACCTGCACGCAGAGCCTGTTTAACAGTGGTGGTGACCCACACGGAGGTGGTGGTGGTGAGTTGTGTCTGGTTGCAGGGCCCTCAGCAGTGGCAGTGACCCCCAGGGAGATGGGAGTGGTGTCTGGGACCCCTTGCAATGCAACAGTGGGGTGAGTGCATTCCAAGGGGGAGGTGGGTGCAACAGGTGGCACTTGGTTGCAGGGCCTTCTGTGGTGGTGACCCCTGAGGTGACTGGGTGGCAGGTGATGTCTGGTCATGGGACCCACAGTGGTTGTGGGCTGCATCTACCTCTGGAATATGAGATGGCTGCTCAGCTTGCCCCCCATCCCTACAGCCCCAAAAGAGGCACACTTCTGCCTGAGAACCTGCGTGTGGGGAGAGAGAAGATCCTATAGTGGTCATGTCCCAATTCCTTTCACAGTCCCTAACACGGTTATTTCCTTTTCTGGTGATCCTATGTCTCTTCCCACATTCCCTTGCCTGTGGCACACTGCTCCCTAGCCCCCCTCAGGCTGTTTCTACACAGCCAGCCCTAGTTTTATCCCTGGGACTGGTCTCTGAAGCCTGAGTCTCAGCACCTAGCCCTCACCTGAGTGTATCATGCTGGGGTGTGCCAGGCAATGGTTCCAATCATCTGAGCAGCTCTCTCTGCTTTGCTCTCCTCAGGCAGTCTGCTGTGCTTTTCTCTGATACTTTGAGGCTTCTCCTCCACCCTGGCCTGCCAGTTGGGGGCCTCACAGTGTGCAGATTCCTTTCTTCTTTCACAGCTGCCTCTCAGGAGTCTAGTCCCATCCTGATTCCTTTCTTCTCTTTTCTATATTTTCCTTTTTTTTTTCTATCCAGTTATATGGAGGTTTTCTGCCCTTGTTGGAAGTCTGAGATCTTCTGCCAGCGTTCAGTATATGTTCTGTGAAAATTGTTCTACATGTAATTTTTTTTTTTGATGTGTTTGTGGGATAAGGTGATCTCCATGTTCTACTCCTCTGCCATCTTGATCCCAGATTACAGAACACTTTTTGACATAAATTGCAGACTTTTTTTTAGATCCATCTTGTAAAGTAAAGGAAATAAAAGAAAAACAAACAAATGGGACCTAATTAAACTTAAAAGCTTTTCCACAGCTGAGGAAACCACTGATGAAATGGAGACAACCTACTCAATGGGAGAAATTATGTGCAAATGCTATAACTGATAAAAGATTAATATCCAGTGTTTATAAACAGCTCATATAGCTCACCATCAACTAAACAAACAACCTGAGTAAAAAAAAAGGCAGAAGAATGGAATAGACATGGCATGCTGATAGCCAACAGGCACATGAAGAGATGCTCAACTCGCTAATCATCAGATAAATGCAAATGAAAACCACCATGAGATTTCATCTCACACTTGTTAGAGTGGCTATCATCAAAAAGAACACAAATAGCAAATGTTGACAAGGATGTGGAGAAAAGGGAATGCTCATACACTGTTGATGGGAATGTAAATTGGTGAAGCCACTGTGGAAAACAGTATGGAAGTTTCTCAAAAAACAAAAAGTAGGACTGTCATATGACCCAGCAGTTCCACTCTTGGGTGTATATCTGAAAGAAACAAAAACGCTAATTTAAAAATATCATTGTCCCTTCCCCCAGTATGCACAGCAACATTATTTACAATTGCCAAGATATGGTAGCAACCTGCTTATGTATCTGTCATCAGATGAATAGATAAAGAATATATGGTATACATACACAATGGAAAACTACTCAGACATAAAAAAGAATTAAATTTTAGCATTTGTAGCACCAAATGTAAGACTTGGAAGGTATTATGCTAAGTGAAATAAGTCAGACAGAGAAAGACAAACAATGTACAATATCACTTATATGTATAACCTAAAAATGTAACAAAGTAATGAATATAACAAAAAAAGAAGCCAACTCCTTTCTGATCTTTATTATTTTTTTTTTCTACTAATTTTGGGCTTCATTTGTTCTTTTTCTCATTCCCTTAAGTTTACTTAGATTGTTTATTGGGAATTTTTCTTTTCTTCTTTTTTTTTTTCTGAGGAAGGCCTATATTGCTGTGAATGTCCCTTTTAAAACCCCTTTAGCTGCATATCATAGGTTTTAATATTTCTTATTTCTGTTTTCATTTATCTCTATGTATTTTTTATTTATCCTTTGATTTCTTTGACGATTAATTGGTCAGTAGCCTGTGTTTACTCTCCATGTTTTTGTGGTTTTTCCCATTGGGACTCATTTTTAGTTTCATACCATTGTGGTCAGAGATGATGTTTGATGTAATTTCAGTCTTTTTGAATTTGTTGAAACTTGCTTTATGACCTAAGATATTATCTGTCCTAGGGAATGAATGTTTCATATACACTCTTGAGAAGAATGTGTTTTGTTCCGCTTTTGGTGGGAAGTTTTGTGTGTGTCCATTAAGTCTGCTTGGTCCAATATGTTAAGTCTGAAGTTTCTGTATTGATTTACTGTCTGGATGACTTATTCATTGATGTAAGTAGAATATTATAGTTCACTATTATTGTTCTTAATACATTGCCTTATTTTGTTAATTTTTATTTTGTTAATGTTTGATTTATATAGCTTGGTGCTCTTCTACTGGGTGCATATACATTTATAAATGTTATATCTTCCCACTGAATGAGGATAACACCTTCAGCTTTCTTCTTATTTCCGTTTGCATGGAATATATTTTTCAATCCCTTCACTCTTTTTGTCAGTCCGTGTCGTTTCTTCTGAACTGAGTCTCTTGTAGGCAGCATATAGGAAGGTGCTGTTTTCTTTCTTTAACCATTCTGCCGCTCTATGTGCTGAATTTTGATTGATGGATTTAGTATATTTACATTTAAAGTAATTATTGATAGGTATGTACTTACTGCCATTTTGTTAATAATTTTATGGCTGTTTTGTAGCTTCTTTTTTTTTTCCCTTCCCTTGTGTTTTGGTGATTTTCTTTGGTGCTATGTTTAGATTCCTTTCTCATTTTCTTTCATGTATTTACTACAGGCTTTTTCTTTGTGGTTACTGTGAGGTTACTATATTATGTGGATAGTAACCTCTTTTAAGTTGGTAATAACTTAAATTTGAATGTTCCAATACTTCATCTTTTTACTTGCCCACCCCTCAACATATACTTTTGATGACACGTTTTACATCTTTCTATTTTATGCATCCCTTAACTAATTATTGTAATTTAATTAATTTTAATACTTTTGTCTTTTAACCTTCATACTTGCTTTGTACTTTAATGATCCACCATCTTTATTATATATTTACCTTTTCCAGTGAGATTTTTACTTCTATATGTTCTCTTATTACTAATTAGTGCCCTTTCTTTTCAATTTAGAGAAGTCTCTTTAACATTTCTTTTAGGGCTGGTTTAGTGTTGCTGAACCCCTTTAGCTTTTGGTTATCTGGATTGATCTCTCCTTCAGTTCTGAATGATAACTTTGCTCAGTAGAGAATTCTTGTTTGGAATTTCCTTTTTTAAGAAACAATTTATAATGATTTTTATTTTTCCATTATAGCTGATTTATAGTGTTCTGTCAATTTTCTACTGTACAGCAAGGTGACCCAGTTACACATACATGTATACATTCCTTTTTCTCACATTATCATGCTCCATCATAAGTGACAAGCCATAGTTCCCAGTGCTATGCAGCAGGATCTCATTGCTTATCCATTCCAAAGGCAATAGTTTGCATCTATTAACATCAAATTCCCAATCCATCCCACTCCTTCCCCCTCCCTCTTGGCAACCACAAATCTCTTCTCCGTGTCCATGATTTTCTTTTCTGTGGAAAGGTTCATTTGTGCCATATATCAGATCCCAGATATAAGTGATATGTGATATTTGTCTTTCTCTTTCTGACTTACTTCACTCAGTATGAGAGTCTCTAGTTCCATCAATGTTGCTGCAAATGGCATTATATTGTTCTTTTTTATGGCTGAGTAGTGTTCTACTGTGTATACATACCACATCTTCCTAATCGAATTGTCTGTTGATGGACATTTAGGTTGTTTCCACGTCTTGGCTATTGTTAATGGTGCTGCAATGAACATGCAGGTGCATGTGTCTTTTTCAAGGAAAGTTTTGTCCGGATATATGCCCAAGAGAGGGTTGGCTGGGTCATATGGTAGTTCTATGTATAGTTTTCTAAGGTACCTCCACAGTTTTCCATAGTGGTTGTGCCAATTTACATTCCAACCAATATTGCAGGAGGGTTCCCTTTTCTCCACACCCTCTCCAGCATTTGTTATTTGTGGACTTATTAATGATGGCCATTCTGACTGCTGTGAGGTGGTACCTCATGTTAGTTATGATTTTCATTTCTCTAATAATCAGTGATGTTGAGCATTTGTTCATATGCTTGTTGACCATATGTATATCTTCTTTGGAGAAAAGTCTATTCAGGTCTTTTGCCCATTTTTCAATTGGGTTGTTGACTTTTTTGCTGTTAAGTTGTATAAGTTGTTTGTATATTTTAGAGATTAAGCCCTTGTAATTTGCATCATTTGAAACTATTTTCTGCCATTATGTAAGTTGCCTTTTTTTTTTTTATGGTTTCCTTCACTGTGCAAAAGCTTGTCAGTTTGGTTAGGTCCCATTGGTTTATTTTTGCTTTTATTTCTGATGCTCTGGGAGACATTTGTGAGGCTGTTATCAGAGAATGTTTTGCCTATGTTCTCTTCTAGCTGTTTGATAGTGTCTTGTCTTACATTTAAGTCTTCAAACCATTTTGAGTTTAATTACTGTGCATTGTGTGAGGGTGTATTCTAGTTTCATTGATTTACATGTGGTTGTCCAGTTTTCCCAGCACCACTTGCTGAAAAGACTCTTTTTCACATTTTATATACTTGCCTCCTTTGTCAAAGATTAATTGACTGTAGGTGTCTGGGTTTGTTTCTGGGTTCTTTATTCTGTTCCATTTGTGTGTGTGTCTGTTCTGGTGCCGGTACTCCACCGTCTTGATTACTGTGGCTTTGTAACTTTGCCTGAAGTCTGGGAGAGTTATGCCTCCTGCTTGGTTTTGTTCCTTTGGTAATTCTGGGTCTTTTGTGATTCCACATAAATTTTTGGATTTTTTTTCTAGTTCTGTGAAAAATGGCATGGGTAATTTGATAGGGATTGCACTGAATCTGTAGATTGCTTTGGGTAGCATGGGCCATTTTTGCAATATTAATTTTTCCAACCCAGGAGCCTGGAATATCTTTCCATTTCTTTGCATCCTTTTTAATTTCCTTGATTAATGTTTTATAGTTCTCGGCATATAAGTCTTTCACCTCATTGGCCAGATTTATTCCCAGGTATTTGAATTTTTGGGTTGAAATCTTAAAAGGTATTGTATTTTTGTTTTCCTTTTCTAATATTTCATTGTTAGTATACAGAAAACAGAAATGTGACTAATTTCTGAATGTTAATTTTATATCCTGCTACTTTGCTGAATTTGTTGATCAGTTCGAGTAGTTTTGTGAGTGCTTAGGATTTTCTATGTAGAGTATCATGTCATCTGCATACAGTGACAATTTCACCTTCTCTCTTCCAATTTGGATACCTTTTATTTCTTTTGTTTGTCTGATTGCTGTGGCTAAGACTTCCAATACTATGTTGAGTAATTGTGGTGAGAGTGGGCATCCTTGTCTTGTTCCAGATTTTGGCTTTTCTCCATTGAGTATTACATTTGCTGTGGGCTTGTTATAAATGGCTTTTATTATGTTAAGATATGTTCCCTCTATACCCACTTTGGTAAGAGTTTTTATCATGATTGTTGTTGGACTTTGTCAAATGGTTTTTCTGCATCTACTGAGATAATCTTTTGACTTTTTCTATTGATATGATCTGCGTCTATTGAGATGTGGCTTTTGACTTTTTTTTTTGTTAATGTGGTGTATGATGTTGATTGATTTGGATATGTTTAACCATCCTTGTGAACCTGGGATGAATCCCACTTGGTTGTGATATATGATCTTTTTTATATGTTGTTGGATTCGGCTGGCTAAAATTTTGTTGAGAATTTTTGCATATATCTTCATCAAAGATATTGGCCTATAGTTTTCTTTTTTAGCAGTATCTTTGACTAGTTTTGCTGTTATGGTGGTGGTGGCTTCATAGAATGTCTTTGGGAGTGTTCCTTCTTCAACCTTTTGGAAAAGTTTAAGGAGGATACGTATAAATTCCTCTTTGTATGTTTGGTAGAATTTGCCTGTGAAGCCATCTGGTCCTGGACTTTTATTTTTAGGGAGTGTTTTTACAACACAGTCAATTTCATTTCTAGTGATTGGTCTGTTCAGTTGATCTATTTCTTCTTGATTCAGTTTTGGCAGGCTGTAAGTCTCTAGAAAGTTTTCCATTTCTTCTAGGTTTTCAAATTGTCCATATTATTCTCTCTCTCTCTCTCTCTCTTTTTTTTTTTTGTATTTCTGCAGTACCCACTGTGATTTCCTTTTCATTTCTTATTTCGTTTATTTGGGTTTTTTTTCTGTAAGTCTGGCCAGAGGTTTGTCAATTCCGTTTACCTTTTCAAAGAACCAGCTCTTGATTTCATTGATTTTTTTTCTATGTTTTTGAATCTCTATTTTATTGATTTCCTGTCTGATCTTTATGATTTCCTTCCTTCTGCTGACTTTAGGTTTCATTTGTTCTTCTTTTTCTAATTCATTTAGGTTGTGGGTTAAGGTGTTGATTTGTTTTTTTTTTTTTTTTTTTGGAGGAAGGCCTGCATTGCTATGAACTTCCCTCTCAGAACTGCCTTGGCAGCATCCCATAGATTTTGAATGGTTGCATCAACATTATTATTTTTCCTAAGGTATTTTTTTAATTTCCTTCTTGATTTCCTCATTGGCCCATTGTTTTTTTTAGTAGCATGTTGTTTAGTCTCCATGTAGCCAGTTTTTTCTCATTTATTTTCCTGTGGTTGATTTCTAGTTTCATGCCATCATGATCAGAAAAGATACTTGAAATAATTTCTATACTCTTAAATATTTTGAGATTAGCTTTGTGCCCCAGTATGTGATTGATCCTTCAGAATGTTTTTTTGGAATTTCTTTAGTGGTCGGGCTGTGGATGCTGCTGTGGCACACTGGTGGGTAGGTCTAGCTCCTGGACTTGCTGCAGGTCCCACCTGTGACTGCTGCAGTCAACTAGTGGGCATGGCTGGCCTCCAGACAAGTTGTGGGCCCTGGCTATGTGAAGTAAGTTATCATTAAATAAATATAAAAATGAATGATTTATGATGAAAAATAAACTTTAACATATAACAACTTTTGATTCTTTAGGATTTTTTTCTGAAATAGTTACTATGTTTATATTGTAACAAAAATGTCTGAAACTATTAAAGTGGAAATTATTTTAATTACTGAAGATAACATATATCATTACAAAGATAAAATTAAAAGATACAGTGATTTATATTGGGGAAAGTAGACACATTTAAAAAATTATTTCACCCTTTTGGTTCTTTCTTCATTCAAACCAGGGGCTCTTTTGCTATATTCTGATTGTTCCTCTTTGCTTTTAATGAAACCTTTGTTAGATAGACTTATTAGAGAAAATGTAAAGGCATTGTGCTTCCCTATTATGAAAATACCTTAATAACATTGCTATGTATGTATAAGTATACTGAATGAATAAATATTTTCATATAGCAGTAGTCTTGTTAACTTACTATTATATATATATGAAATGATTTAATGACAATACAATGGAGCATGTGATAAAAGTATACTGATTGCCAAAATTAAATCTATAATAATTAGCTTTGGCATTTCTCTCTACCTCATTTCTTATATTTAGTCCCCAAATCCTATCCCTTCTAACTAAAAAGTGTATCTTGAATCTGCCCATTTCTCTCCAGTCCTACTTCACCATTTTGGTTTGGGCCATCTTTAATCCCTGCCCAAAAGACTCGATTTGACTAGTCTTCATAATAATACAAATTACGCTCATCAGTTATGCTCTTCTCTCTCCAGTTTTATTTTACTCAATTTTCTACCATAGATAGGATAATCTTAAACTGCAAAAATGATTCTCTTGATGACTTCTCATTTCCCTGAAGATTAAACTTGTACTTTTTTTTTATTTTCCAAGGGTGCACCTGCCCCAAATGGAAATTCCCAGGCTAGGGGTCAAATTGGAGTTTCAACTGCTGGCCTGTGTCACATCCACAGCAACGTGGGATTCGAGCTGTGTCTTCAACCTACACTACTGCTCATGGCAATGCTGACTCCTTAACTCACTGAGTGAGGCCAGGAATTAAACCCACATCCTCATGGATACTAGTCAGGTTCGTAACCCCCACTGAGCCACAGTTGGAACTTTCTAGCCTGTGCACTTTAAATGGATTCTGAAGATTCCCATGATTAGACCTTGGCTTACCCTTTTAGCCTCATCTCTTCTTTCTGTCCTGCTTACACTTTATCATCTAACCATGCCTTATTTACCGTTCCTTGAATGGGATCTGCTCAGGTTTTTCAGTTCCTCTCAGTTTTAACAGTACTTCCTCAGGAAGATCTTTTCTGAACCGTAGTTTAGGGTTAGATGCCCTGCTATCACTCTCATATCACCTCTTAATATTCTTTTTTTCTTTTTTTTGTATTTTTTGGGCTGCACCCATGGCATATGGAAGTTCCCAAGCTAGGGGTTGAATTGGAGCTGCCGCTGCTGGCCACAGCCACAGCCACACTAATGCAGGATCCGAGCTGTGTCTGCTACCTATACCATAACTCATGGCAACACCAGGATCCCCGACCCACTGGGTGAGGCCAGGGATGGAACCTGCATCCTTGTCGATACTAGTTGGATTCATTTCCACTGTACCACATGGGAGCTCTCCTCTTAATCTTCTTTAAAAAATTTTTTTGAGTATCATTGATTTACAATATTTTGCCAATTACTGCTGTTCAGCAAAGTGACCCATTCATACATATACATGCATTCCCTATCTTATATTACCTTCCATCATAATCTATTCTAAAACACCTCAATTTTCTGTCATAACAAAACATACTTGTTTGATTATCTGCTTTTGTGATGGATATCTTATGCTGTCATGGATTCTCTAGCAAAGTATCTGACATGAAGAAGATGTTTGGAATTTTCTACATGAAGAAATAAATATAGAAAGGGAGATATTAAGATAGCTCCTATAGAATGAGTACCTATTTTGATTACAACAAGAGAGTAAATACTGCATATATAAATCATATTTGCCTGTATATGATTTTCCATCCAAGTGTGTCATTGTACACATATAGTCAAAATACCAAACCATTTGTTTGAACATAAGCAAATGTTAGAGGCAGTGATTTCTTGAAGGGCATAATGTAGATCAGGCTATTAAAGAAGCCTAAATTCTTTCCTTCTACAAATAAAAATTGGATATATTTAAGGTATAATAACTTTTTTCTCTAGATTTATTGAGATGTAATTGATATGTAACATTGTATAAGTTTAAGGTATACAACATGTTAATTTGATACATTTATATATTGCAAAATAATTACCATAGTGTAACTTTCAGGTATATAATACAATACTATTGACCATAATCACTATACTGTACATTAGATCCCTAGAATTTATTCATCTTATAACTGGAAGTGTGTACTTTTGACCGACATCTCTCTGTGCAGCTACCCCTCAGCCTCTTAAAGAAGCTCAATTTTTAACACTCATTTTGAATGGTCTTTATAATACTACAAATTATGCTCATCAAATATTGTTAGTGGGAGAAGGAAAATTATACTGACTTGTAATTAGTCTGCACTTACCTAAAACATTTTCTGTATAGCACTTTCCTATCCTTAAATTTCATTTAGTTTATATCGCAGATATATAAATGAAGTGTTCATAGGTACATAAATAAAGTGTTCATTAATTCAGGCTATACATAGTGCGGGGGCTTTTTAGGGTAATATGTTGTACTTAGTGTCCTAATTTTGAATTCAATTAAATTTACTATAATTTTGTCTTTGTTTCATTTCTAAAACATAATCTTTTTTTCACATGGTAAAGAGAAAGTGTTTTCATTTACAATTTTAGAGGATATTGGTATTCTATTATCAGATTACTTTATCAGTCTTAAAATTCCTCGATTCTACTGCTTAGGTTAAAGAAAGCATTACAAAAACCTTGAAAAACACAACTCTGAGAAGATATTATAACAGCATAAAACATATTTTGATTTGAAGTGTGATTGTCTGAAGAATATGAAATAAAAACGAAGTTCCTGAGAATTAAAAATTGAATATGCATTTACCTGTTTATCTACCTACTATTATACACAATTGTCAAAGGTTGCCAGAGGAAACATTCATCGTTTTAGGGACATCTAATTTTGATGTGTTGCGTGAGTGATAATACACATGGTTTGAAGGGAAGAGTCCTTGGAAAGAGAGTCAAATTTTGTTTGTTAAATCATTGAGCTTGGTCATATATGGAGAAAACGGCCTAATAATTAAGAACTGACATTTTAACATGGTATTTTCAACAGACACATTGCACATTTAATTAAACAGAACATTGCTCATTTTTAAAGGAATGACAAACAGCAAACTTTCCTTGGCAAGTGAAATCTTTGTAGTATCAGATGTGGGAAACCTGAAAGACAAGGCTTATTCTCTGTTTGGATGATGCAAAATTGCTCGAAGCAGTAAGCTTACTGTTTTCAGACAGCATTAGCAGCTTCAGCAAATACAACTGTGTCATCCTCTCTTAATACGCGGTGTTTGTAACTGCAAAGGGGAGATGATAAACAGCATATGAGATCTAATATCTTCATGATGACTTAAACAGATACTGATGGACAGATCTGCTGTTTGATGTTTTCTTCACTAGCCCTGAAGATGCTGAGACATAGAGATGGCTGTGATTATCTTTTGTAAGACAGGAAATGCAATCTTTAGGGGTCTCTGGAAATAGAAAGGTCATGCAGTCTGGAACCTGTGAGCCTTTTCAATCCCTAAGTCATCAGGTATGACCTCATGAATTATGATGATACTATTAGATTATAGAGTTATTGATTTTTCTAGCTCTTAGCCATTTAGAATATATTAATTGTTTATTATCAGTCTCAGGATGTTTGAACAAGTAATATTTATAGGAATGGACACCAGCCAAACAATATGAATTTAAGAAATGTGTGTGTGTTCAAGTTTGCGTTTACTTTAGCTTTTTATGGGAAAGTGGGGAGGAAGGAAAGAGATCCTTTGTATGTGATTAAGGGCAAGGTTTGGGGCTCTCCAGATTTTTCCAGATTAAGCTTTAACATAATCAAATTGCATTTTTTATTTTGAATGATAAAAGTAGCATGAATTGTTCAAACATAATGATACATCTTATCTAGCTGCTTATATAGAGTGGCATATTATATTTTTTTTATCTGGGATTTCTTAAACATAGAAATAGATGTTGCTACCATTGTACTGTGCAACTATATAACAGCTCAAATGTGATGAGTAGAATCCTATTTATCAGCATCTGAGGCATAAGCTATTTTCCTGAAATTTATATTTCAGTATCAAAAATGTTTTAAAAGGCTCATTTTTAATTATTTCTCAGATCTATTGAAATATTGGTGCTTTTGGTCCTCTTAATTTAGAGATCTGCTAAGGCATTTCTTATAGATGAAAGCAGATAACAAATCTGTTTTTTTTTTGTTTTGTTTTACAAAGAAGTCTCATGACATATAAGCTTAAGATTTTTGACTCAGAGATATTCCACATTTGCTTACTTTCATTTTCAAAATGAAAAGACTTGACTATATTAAATATAAAGAGTAGAGAATCATCACAGCAAATAAATTGGATTTATGTATCTATTTTATCCCGAAACTCTGCTATTTATTTTAAGGCATTTTTACCTATCAGGTTTTAACGCATTTAAATTTGGTTTGTTATAGCATGTCCTCAGAATTACATGCTTGGATAAGAAACAGTGCCGGTGTTTGACATTCAGATTTGGAAGGAAATATATTTTATTTTTTTAATATTATACATATATCTGCCTCAATATTAGGGGACTTAGAAAAGCATTCCATATTAATGAGTAAAAAGAAAGAAAATGTTTCAGCATTTCTAAGCAGAAAGATAGTTTTGTATTCATGATTCTGTAGCTTGCTTAGAATTTAATGCCTCATCAGGGTAAAATGATGTACTAAATACAAATATATTTATCAAAATACAGAAGTGGAAGCCTGAAACAGTGATTTGATTCAGTTAAGGGGACAGTTTCTTCTTTTTAATTAAAAACACACTAAAAATTATATTGGCTATAATTTGTATGTTATTCAGGCTTCTTAGCCAGCTTAGATTCTTATTAGTAGGGAAGATTGCCATATTCTTAAGCTTGATTAGTTTTGGAATGATTTGAATATACTTTTTAGTTGCTACAAAACCTGTTTAATCTGTTAGAATTTATTTCCAATATTTGCATGTATTAGTCACTATGAGTACATTCTGTTTCTTGGCATTGCTTTGGGATTCCTCTAGGTATTGGTTTCACAACATTCTGCTAGATTTTTCATTGTATTTATGACCTTTCAAAAGAACCAAACCATGCAGATTTTTTATTACTTTCCCTCAATGGTACTTAAATGAGGATATCTCAATGATTTTGTGAGGTGAAAAAAAATTACTGTCTTAGACATTTCTTTTACAAAGTGGAGAAAAATTTCTCTCTGTTGCTATGTCAAAATACATAACATTAAAAAGTAAAGATTGGTTAGAATGTCACAGGCATTTAAATGTGATATCAACCTTTTTTTCCGTGCAGCAAAATGTCTTGACCTTTTGTATGGTGAAATTTATTTTAAATCTACTCAGTGACAGTTGGTCATCTTCTTTTTACAATGGTTGCCTCTGTACCATTTTATACATGCATTTTGTTATACATTGTCAAGGCTCCTGTAGGTAAGCTGTCTATAAACAATTATCTGAGTAATTGCACAATTTAGTGAACATTATGTGAAAGCTGATCATTTGTACAATACTGTATTTGGTATTGTGAGGAATACAGAAAAAAAAGTTGTTTCCTGATTTCAAGATTATAAGAAATGTATATATTGAGCTATGCTAATATTTTTATTGAGTTTTCAAAAGTGGTATGCTAAATAAATTTTAATTTAATTTATAGACTGGTGAATCTTAGGATGAGTTATATATAATTCCTTTTGTTTTCCTTATGTAAATCTCTTGGTTTTAGAGAAGTAGAAGATTGGGTTGAACTGTATAGGCAAACATTTTATAATTTTGACAACTGCATTAACCTTTTTTATAACAATTAAGAATTTTTGATCAGAGAATTATAAAAGGTGAATCAATAAAATTACTTTGCATGTTTTATGAACCATAGTTTTCAATGTGAGAGTGAAGGTAGATCTAGCCCTTTGGAAGGAGGCAGAAGCAGGGACCCCAAGAATCAGCTCAAAACAGGAATGTGACCAGTCCAGTATAATTCAAGGCTAGGCATAGGTCATTATGTTTTTGGAAGGGGATTTTGGCTTCATAGGGATTAAACTTTGGAAATACAGAATAGTAGGTTTGGGAGTGTTTGATGCTGGGTCGGTCATTTGGGGAATCCTTTGAATGAAATGGGGAGGATAACATTTACCTTAGGCTCTGGAAAAGGGGACAGGGAGGAACTAGTAGGGAAGTAGACCTTCACCAGCTGGCTGTTGGACATCTAGACACTACTCTCTTCTTTTACATACCAGTGTGCTGGCTGAAAGTCGTGGGGAGGTGGGTAGAACAGATGCAAAAACCTTATTTCCCTAGAATCCCAAACTTGGGCATGCTGCCCAATAGTGCTTGTTTTCTTGGATTAGGACAATAGAGAATTAATTTAAAAATTCTTGTTTGAATAGTATGGTAGTGAAGCATCCAGACTGCTGTGTTCACTAGGTTAAAATCTTAGCTATATCACTTACCAGCTGTATGATCTTGGGCAAGTTACTTAACCTCTCTGAATATCAGTTTCCTCACTTGTGATATAAAGGTAGTAATGGTGCCTACCTCAAAGAGTTGTGAAGATCAAGTAAGTTGATGTATATAATCCTCCTGTAAGAGTACTGGTATATACTGGTATAAGCACATTTACTGCCAACATTATTTGTTGGCAGACATTATTACATACGTTCTAAGAGCTAGGATGAGCTATTGGCAGGTTTTGGTAATGGTCACCATGCAGTTTAAATTTGATCCCTCTCCCCCATCCCCCTTATCAATAAGAAATTCAAAAACAAGTGGTACACTGAAATGTAGTTATAAAAATGCAAAGAAGAAAAACATGCTACATCTGATTAAGTTCTAACATTTACTGACTCTGAGAATTGTGACAATGAAAAATTCTGTGTTTAAAGTTTCTTTTTGCACCTGTATAGACTCTTTGCTTTCCTATTTATACTAACTACTTCATGACAGAAAGATTACTAGGCCTTTGGGCAAACTTAAATGCAATGACAGGTCTTTTTTAGTGATAGTTGGAAATTAAAACTAAAGAGTAAAAATGAAGATTTAAATAAAATAGAGATTAATTGTATAGATTAGGTTTAATTTCCTGAGTTATTTTTTAAATAATAAAATAGTCCTTGACAAAAACTTCAGTGGAAGTTATACACAGCTCATTTTAGTAATTTTATTTGTTACTGAACATTTTTATTCTAAATGAATGACTAAAATGAGATACAATTACGATATTGTATAAGAATAGAACAATTCAAGTTCCTACTTGGTTGAGTATAATATTTTGAAATGCTGATGTTTAATGGAAAAACATAAATTTACCTAAAAATTGTCAAACTCCTAAGTACAGTGTGAAATTTGATATTTGGATGAAATCTAAATCTAAGTCTTAATCTCATTACATTTTGTGACATTTTTGTTCTCTTCTCTGAGTAATTTTCTCAATGTCCATCTATTTCCCAAAAATTGGCACAGGGTCAGTCAAATCTCAGCACAAGGCAATTTGTTAAAACAAACAAAAAACCAAACATACAAAACCCTATGGTGTTCCAGTAAGCACAGCACTGGGCAAGGATATAAAGACCAATTGTTCCCTGCCTTTAGAAAGTTGTAGGTAGAGGATCATAAGTATATTGTAACATACAAATAACTGTAACAGAATGTGGAAAGTAGTGAGTGCCATGGAGATTCAAAAGAGAGATAAAAGAAGCATAAATTATTCTGCTGTGAGCTCAGTGGGCAGAATATTTCAAGCTGAGTGGAGAGAGAAGAGGCTAGATGGGGAGTTGGGCAAGTACGGCAATGTAGCATCGAAGACTGACCAAGCTAGGGAAAAGGTCATCTGGGGCAGAGGAAACAACATGAGCCGAAGTTGGGGGGCAGAAAGCATGTCAAATGTTTGAGTATTACAAAATAGTTCATTTTGGCTTATAGCTTAGTGGGGTAATTCAGATAATCACAGGAAAGATTTGTTGGGACCAGATAATGTAGAATTTTGTATGTTAGATTATGATTTTTAAACTGAGACCATTTCTGTGCTGAACTAGTTATTCTTGGGAGAAAAAATTTTTTTTAAAAAGAGCAGTACCTATATTTTACAGTCATTTTCAGAGCTCTAACCCTCTTGAGACTTTGAAAATGAAAATTAAATTCCTGAGTAGATTTAGCAGTTAGTAGACAAGGTAGGGGGTAGAAGCAGAATGAAGGGTTTTAATAAAATTCCCTATCAAAGTTGCACGTGAGAGCATTTCTCAGTCTATCCACAACCACTCAAAAGTCCTAGATTTCAGATCCTAAGAGACCTCCTGCTTGTCCCTGATGTAAACTCTATTTTATTGGTAGGTAATCTGATTTAGCTTTGGCTTTATTTTTTGACATTTCCTAGACCAAGGACAATCCAGAGGGATCATTTTAATACAATTAATATGCATGTCACTATGGTGAATATTTGGATAATAAGAATTTTGTCTTAGGGAAAATTGGAAAAAGAAATTGCTATTTATAATCATGGAAGTTACAGGGATATTTTGGCTTTACTTTTCGTTAATATAGCAATGATCAAGTAAACTATTATTGCCAATACCTTTAATATCACTATTTAATATTTTATTCCATATACCACAATTTATTCAGTATTGTGTGAGGTCAGTAAAAAAAAAAAAGGCTTGATAACATATAAGAGCAGATTTCCTTTAGGTGTGACATCTGGGTTATGACCCCAGAGGAGGAGATTTATGCATGGGAATTGTGAAAAAATTGGAATTGAATACTCTCATTTAGTACATCATCCATATAAAGTTTGTCAGAAGTAAACTCATGAAATTCCACAAGAGTGAGTAAAAGTGAGACAAGAAATAGTTGCTCTTCTGGTGCTTTATTCAGAGCAGTAGCAGACACACATAATTGAGAGTATACTGTTTCTTCCTGTAGAAGTCTGCATTATTTTCTAAAAGACATTTTCTAGAAGGTCTTGTGAAGTTGTTCTTATATGAATCCTTTGACTTCATATTGCCTGGGAAAGAGCCATACATATGGTAGGAGCCCAATAAATTTTCAGTACTTATTTTAAATCATAGACCCATTTCTGGGAGAAATTTTGGAGAACACTGGGGTTTGGGTTGCTTTAAAATTTTTAAACATTTAAACATTTTATTACCTCAAAAAAACAGATAAAAAACATTTACTGAAGTGATCCTTTCCTTATCCCAAGCCTTTTAAAAAATGATAGTATATATGTATATAAATAAGTTTAAAAGATAATTGAATATTCCTTTATCAAACTTCTATTTCTTTTTTTTATGGCTGTACTGATAGTAAATGGAAGTTCCTGGGCTTGGGATTGAATTCAAGCTGCAGCTGCAACCTACACTGCAGCTGAGGCAACAATGGATCCTTAATCCACTGCACCGGGCTGGGGATCAAACCTGCACCTCTGCAGCAATCCAAGCCCCTGCAGTTGGATTTCTAACCCACTGCATCACAGCAGGAACTCCAGACTTCTTTCTAAAAGGCAACAGAGCCTGATTTCAATGAAGTACAAAGTATGCTGCATAAATTAATGTATGCCATTTATTTCTATCCAGTCCTTTTTTATTTTTCAAATTTTATTCAGTCTCATAAGAATTTATTGAATCTGTTACATAGTATAGAGGGAGGCAGTATAGCACAGTAGTTAAGGGCTAGAGTTCTAGACCTGGATTCCCTTGTTTGAACCACATGTCTTCCACTTACAGACATTTATTTTAGTAATGTTATCTAATCTCTCTCTTCCTCAGTATTGTCATCTATAAAATGAAGATACTTACATGCTAGGTTTGTGATGGAAATCAACTGGAGTAATGAATTAATATAAGTTAGTTACTTGAAACAGTGCCTAGCTTAACAAATATTAGTTATTGTAATCAGTTCCTACTGGACTAGGTAAAGTTGAAGAGAAAGCTATAAAATATTAATAAGACATGAAGCAAATCCATCCCTTCGAAGAATTTACATTTCAGTATATGCAAAGTATTATACACATACATATACACTCACAAGAACATGTATATTTAGTACATATTTTATGTACATACACATATATTCTATGTATGAAAAGGAAACTAAATATATGAAAAGGAAACTAAATAGTTTGTGCAGGATCAAAATTGCCAGCAAAGGATAGGATGATTACAGAGTTCAAACCAGGAGTTCTAACTACAGCTCTTGTTCCTAACCATTGTGTTATACTGTTTAGGATTATATACATCTGAATTAGATATTAGATAGCCATGGATAAATTAGTATTTTTTAGATGCCAAATTGAGATGTGAGACAGCAAGGTAAACTGAAAGTGCTGTGGAAGACATCATGAAAGACAACTTTCACTTGATTCATTTTTTTTGATCTCTCTTCTACTGCAAATAATGGGTATAAAAGCTCTAGCGCAGTTCCTATCAGAGGTGCTCAATAAATTATTGTTATTATTATCATCATAATCTTCCTGATAATTCTTCTCAGTCTCCCCTAGTTGGTACAATGTGCTGTTTAAAAACCATGAAACTATTTTATATTCATTACTTAATTGTCCATCAGTGATTCTTCATTGTAGCTATGCTTCAAAATCAAATGTTTAGCTTTTGAAAATATTGATGTCCCAGGCTTACTTCAGAAGTACTAGGTAAGGTCTGTGGAGATAGAACCTAGGCTTCTATATTTACCAAAACTTTCCAAGTGAATATGATGGACAGCGAAAATTGATAACTGATGCTTTACAAGGTGATGAATTCCAAATCTATAGTTTAAATTTTTATCTTAACCTCTAGTGTTCCAGACATACCATTTCTGCTCATTTATCCTATAAATACCTCAAACTTGGTGTGTCACAAGCTAAGCTATTTTATCTTCAAAACCTCTTTGTCTTTTCTAGCATGATGACTTGATAATAATTTTCAAACTTTTAATCCCAACCCTAGATCCAGTTACTCACCAAGTTATATAGATTCTTTCTCCTAAAGAGTCTGAAATTTACCTTTTCTTTCCATTCCCCATTCATTACCTTGACTGCAGTGTGATTTCACATGCACTTCTTACTTAGACTATTGTAATCATTTCTTAATTGGCATTTCTTTTTTTCCCATTGCTCATCTCTAAAGCAATCTACTCATCACTCAGCTGCCAGAGTATTCTTTCTAAAATGGAAACCAAAAATAGGCATTTGCCTACTCAAACCCATTCTGAGGGCTCCCCATTATCTTCCTGGTAATTTTTAGAGTTCAAATACATGAGAACATACAATATTTATCTTTCGCTTTCTGACTTATTGCAATTAGTATAATACGCTCAGGATCCATCCATGCTGTTGTCAGTGAGAGGATTTCCTTCTTTCTCATGCCTAAAAACTATTCCATTGTATATATTTTATTCATTCACTTATTGATGGACTCTTGGGTTGTTTCCATATCTTGGATATTGTGAATAATGTGGCAATGAACATGGGCGTGCCGACACCTCTTTGAGACAGTTATTTTATTTCCTTCAAATGCATCCCCAGAAGTGGGACTGCTCAATCATATGGTAGTTCTATTTTTAATTTTTTGAGAAACGAGGAAGTGACATTTAAACATAGCCATCTTTAGTTAAACTTAGTCTAAGTTCTACTAGTTAGATAGAGAGAGGCTCTTTCAAACCTTGTAAGATGCTGTTCTTTTTGCCTATGATGCCTTTGGTCCCTCATTTCTCCTGTTTTTGTCTGGTTAATTCTTTCTTATGCCTCAAGATTTATTTCTGTATTGTCTCCTTTTGAAATATCACCTTATCCCTTCAGAGTGAATTAGGTGTTTTTTTCCTTATGTTCTTCTGGATTCTAGTATTTACCCTAAATGAAGCACAATACATGCTACTTTGTTTTTTTTTTATTTTTTTTATTTTTTTTATTTTTGCATTATAGCTGGTTTACAGATTTCTGTCAGGTTTTCCAACTGCACCATGTGGTGACCCGATTACATGTACATATATGGGTTTGTCACATGTAATTAGATATAGTTCCCC
>PVHT020000141.1:15322177-15334099 GCA_004024745.2 Catagonus wagneri
CCTTTCTCTCTCACCTTTTTTTTTCTTCACTTGTTCTACCCAGTTATTTCAGGGGTTTCTTGCAGTTTTTGGAGGTTTAAATTGATCAGCATTCAGATGATGATTTGTCCAACTTGTTTTATATTTAGATGCGTTTTTTGATGTATTTGTGGGAGAGGGAGAGCGCGACCTCTTACTCCTCCGCCATCTTGCCGCCTCTTCCACCAATACATGCTACTTTGAAGTCATTGATTTTCCAGCCTTGACTGTGAACTGCTTACAGGCAAAGTTAGTATCTTTTACTTTTTTAAAGCAAGCACTAATATTGTTCCCGGCACATTGTAACTACTAAATAAATTTTTATTGAATACCAAAAATAGGTAATGGATATGAAATGTTCATGGAAACATGTGACCTAGGTCACTTTAGATACCATTAGGAATTCATATTAGCTGATGTGTATAAGTAGGGTTTGATCAGACTCTGAAGTGTTTCAAAGTTAAATTATAGAATTTTATATTTTATGCTTAACTAATATATTATCTTTGCAGTGTAGCATATTGGTTAAGAGTATTAACCTGTTTTCAAACCCAGTCTTGTCCTCTTAGAGCCTCTGCAGTTTGGACCTGGGCCTCAGTGGTGCCAGGAGATCCTCAGCTGGCTGAGGAGAGCAGTCTCGACCCCCTCTCCTGTAGCCCAAGCTCCTCATGGGATCTGGATGCTGCTCTGACCATGCAGGGCATGGCAGGCCTCAGAAAGGATGGTCCTGTGGCCACCAAACAGATGGCACCTGGGATCTGAGTGGCCCACCGGGAACTTTTTGCATTCCTTATTAAATGTGCTCTGAAAGCAAAAAAAAAAAAAAAACTTTCTGGGAAAAAGTTTCTGGGAAAGTTCTTAGCCTCCTTAGGTCTCAGAATACTCAACTGTTTTGAAGATTATTAATGCGTAAGAGTGTGTAAAGTTCTAACACCATACCTGGAATGTTGTAAGACTTACAATGTAATTTCTTATTACTGCAATTATATACAACATTGTGAAAAATCAGACAGCTAAGGAACTAACAGTTTCAGAATGTAGAGTTAGAATTATTCAATTAATGACCATTCAGATGGCAATCAGAAAACCAAAATTTTAGTTCTAGTTGTCTCTCTGGTATTGGCTCACTGTAAAGCTTAAATGTTTCTTAATTTCCTCATACAAAATTATAGCAAAAGTAGTAGGATCAATGTTTTCTTTCTCAGGATGTTATAATTATCTGTGATGATCTAAAGAATTGTCAAATTATAAAGAGTGGGAGTTTACATTTTTGAAGTAACTGATACCACCATGATTTTGTGTAATCTATTCCATTTGCCTGGAATGCTCTTCTTATTTACCTTGATAATTCTATTTGTTCTTTAAGATTCAGTTCAAGCATTAGTTAGCTGGATTGGGGTCATTTATATATCTCTTAGAATACTAAGCCTACTTCTGGTATAACATTTACCATGTATAACACTTGAAAAAATACATACTTGTATGTCTTCTCTTATAGAATATAAAATCCCAGAAGGCAGATGTGTCTTTTTAAAATTTTTTTATTTAAAAAATTAAAAAAAATTTTTTGTCTTTTTTTTTTCAGGGCTGCACCTGTGGCATACTGAAGTTCCTGGGGTAGGGGTCGTGAATCAGAGCTGCAGCTGCTGGCCTACACCACAGCCACAGCAACACCAGATCTGAGCTGTGTCTATGACCTATGCCATAGCTTATGGCAACACTGGACCCTTAACCCACTGAGCGAGGCCAGGGATTAAACCTGCGTCCTCATGAATCCTAGTTGGGTTCGTTACCACTGAGCCACAACAGGAATTCCAGGCAGGTGTGTCTTTTAATTCACTATTCTTATGGCATGTACAGATTCTGGCACATGTTAAATTATTAGTAAATGTTGACCTAATGCATGGATTATGTTATATAATACTGACGCATGTTTAAGACAGCAAAGTTTCTGAATTATTTTGCTATGAACTGGAGATTAGAAAACGTGTTAATAGTTGCAGTGAGCTATAATAGAAGCAGAATAAGTATTCATGCTAGAATAATAGTAAGAATAAAATATTATCCTGGTTGATATTTTCTGAAACATAGCAAAGATGAAGGGAAATCAGGAGAATTTAGGTGAAACTATCACACAGCTACTTTTCCTTTCTCCCAAAATCCTATTAAAAAGACAATTAATTGTATTTTTTACCTTTTCTTTATACCAAAACTAAATTAAGGTGGGGAGAATGGAACAGGGAAAAAAAAGTGACAAAAATTGTGTGAGCAAAAAAAGAAGGAAATTGTCAAGTGACTTTGCTAACTGAGAAAACAGAATTGTAAACTGGCAGTGGCAAAAGTTGAGAACCAACCCAATTTGTACTGAAGTATCCTGAAAGGCATCAGGTACACCTGAAAGACAATCAAGGTATTAAAGTAAAGGAGTATTGCATTAAAAGTCAAGTGCATTTCCAGATCATCTTCCTCCTTCACTTCAGCCAACCAGGCAAATATTCCACCTCTGCCCCACCCACAGACTGGAATTTTATTCTATGGAGGAAGTAAAATAGAATCTCTTTGGACTGAGTAAACTAGGAACAGGTAAGTTCATAAAACACCATATTAAAAACAACTTCAGTAGGAATATGGTGATTCCAACTCTTTTCCTCCATTTTGCTCCTAGAAAACTGGCATCCAGGCCTTTATCTATCAGACTCTCATGGTGGTGGAGGATCTAGCTGGACTCAGCAAGCTCAGGAGAAGAGTCCCAGATATATTGATATCAGGGTTTCCCAAAGAAACAGCCAAACCAAATCACTTTACAATATACTCTAAGTTGACGAGCCCTATTCACATACTCAGGGGTTCCAGTTAACTTTTTGGTTTCATACTCTTAAATATGAGCATAAAATCAAAGACCATGAGACCTCTGAGAAAAACTTCTAAAAGATAGAGGCCAATGATTTTTTGGATTTGATACCAAAAACAAAGGCAGCAAAACAAAAGTAAATAAGTGGGATTACATCAAATTAAAAAGCTCTTCATAGCAAAGGAAATTGTCAACAAAATAAAAAGACAACCTACTGAATGGGAGAAAGGATTCGCAAGTCATACATCTAATAAGAGGCTAATATCTAAAATATTTGAAGAGCTCATATAACTCAATAGCAAAAATATAATCTGATTAAAAAAGGGCAGAGCACTTGAATAGACATTTTTGCTGAAGAAAATATGCAAATAACTAACAGGTACATAAAAAATGCTCACTAATTAACAGGGAAGTGCAAATCAAAACCACAGTGAGATATCACCTCACACCTGTTGGAATGGCTATTATAAAAAGACCAGATTTGATGAATGTTGGAGGAGATGTGGAAAAAAGGGAGTTATTTTGTGCTGTTGGTTGGGAATGTAAACTGGGGCAGCTACTGTGGAAAACAATATGGATACGCCTCAGAAAAACTAAAAATAGAACTGACATATGATGTAGCAATTACACTTCTAGGTATTTATTCAAAGAACACACACACATGTATATGTATATATTTTTACTTATTTATATACCATTGCAGCAGTATTTACAGTAGCTATGATATTGAAACAACCTAAGTTTTCATTGACAGATGAATGGTAAGAAAATGTGGTATATACTTATGCAGTGGAATATTACTCAGCCATAAAAAAGAGTGAAATGTAATCTTGCTATTTGTAGCAATGTGAGTGGTACCTGAAGGGCATTATGCTAAGTGAAATAAGTCAGAAAGACTAATACTGTATTATTCATTAATGAGTTACTTATACATATATAATTATATTAATTCATAATCCCCATTTTGCATATGAGGAAGTTGAGGCACAAAGAACTTACTCAAAGTCACATGGTTAAGTAAGTAGTAAGTGTAAGAATGGGATGTGAACCCCAGAGATCTGGATTTAGAGATTTTCTTAGACACCACTCTGCTTCCTCTTATGGACCTCAATTTAGTGCCTGTTGATAGCATGGACTTAATAAATGAGGTCTATTTATAGTATAACACTAGCTGTAAATTAGTTTTGGCTATTTCTTTTATATGCTAAGTAGAAAAGAAGATTAGTCACATATATTTCCAATAATTAGAACTTGGTTATTCTAAGTAGCGGAAGAAATTCTCATGTCTCAATTGTACACAAATATACTTTAGATAACAGCTTTTCTCTTGTGAAGGGAATGAGTGAGGAAATTTAAGAAGTTATACATTGTGTTATATACATTTTTAGTCATTTTCTTTTTTCCTCATTTCCCATTTCATATCCAATTCTGTCTTTTCCATTATTAAGATATTTTTGTTTTTTGCTCTATGTCTCTTGAGTTTTGACACAATTAGAAAATTTAAGAGCATGGCTTTTTTTTTCTTTGTTTAACTTTGTTCTTTTTTAGATCTAAAGGGAAAAGTAAATAAAGTGGCCCTTCTTCATTCCCTCTCCCACATTTTAACATACGTGTTATTAGGAAAATTGCTTTGCTTAAAGTTACCATTAAATGTAATAGAAGTTAATTTTTTAGTAAATTTTATGACTACCTTGTCTGAAATGACTTTCAGATTTCTACTATTTTGCCAATGATATAATAAAGCATATAACTAATAAATAATCACTGAGGTTAAAGAAAAATCATAAAACTGGTTAGACTTGCTTTACTTTTTAAATTATTTAAACATTATACTTTTCATAACTAGGCTTATACCTGAAGTATAACTTTTCATTGCCTGTTTTCTTATCATTAAAGTCCATCTTCTAATGTTTATTTATCTTACTCGTCAGTATCATTTTAGTTATATAAAAATACTTTAAAATGTCCTTGTTTATTTAATCCATAAAGCCTTGGAAATATTACTTTATTATTCCTACTTTCTGGGTTTAATTTGTTGGTTTTACTTACACTAGAAAACTTCTAAGTTTGCGAATTATTGAAGATTAAAGTCCAATTAATCTATAAATCATTAAAATACAGACAGCATGGGCTTATTTCATTTTAAATAATTCATATAATTGACTAGTGTATATGTAGGCCAACTCAGAACGGTCCTAATTTATGATGAGAAGGCTAAACACTTGTGTAGTACTCTAATTTTGTAGATTGTTACAAAATTAAAAAGAACAAGCTTTTATTCACAATGGAAAAGGTAGAAATTGATAATTTTATTTAAAATTAACTTATTCCTTTTTTTTTTTTTTTGGCTTTTTAGTGCTATACTCATGGCGTATGGAAGTTCCCAGCTAGGGGTTGAATGGGAGCCTATGCAACAGCCACTGCAATGCCAGATCCAAACTGCATCTGTAACCTACACTGAAGCTCATGGCAATGCTGGATGCTTAACCCGCATTGGGGTTGAACTTGCGTCCTCATGGATACTAGTCAGGTTTGTTACCACTGAGCCTCAAGGGGAACTAGCTGTTTTTTAATCCTTTTCTTATAATTGATTCTTATGTCTCCTACAAGTCTAAGTATTTCAGTAAAAATATCAGGAATAGAAAAGAGTATTAATATATGGGATTCTATAAATGTTATTAAAATTTATTTATATAACTTAAGGTGAAGCACTGATAGGTACTTGAATACAGACAAAAATAACCCATGCACTGAAGTAGAAAACAACTCAATATAAAAAACTCAAGTCTGTAGAACTGAAATTAATATTTTATATCATGAAATAATTTTAAATTCATTTTATTTGTATTTGTTTATGTCATTCAGTTTCTTAGCTTGAGATTCCTTCTTGCATCTCAGACATTATTTCTGGGATTATTTTATTTCTTCTTGAAGTATACACTTAGAAGTCCCTTTAGAAAGGATGCCCTAGTGATGTATTCTCAGTTTCTATTTGTCCGAAGTGCCTTTTTAATGATAACTTAGCTGGGTATCTACTTTTAGGTTAACAGCTACTTTTTTTGGTATTCTGAAGATATTATTTTATGTTTTCTAGTTTCTGTTTTTGTTAATTTGTCATTCCTTTGTAGGTAATTTTTTTCACTTCTGCTTTAAAAATGTGTTATTCTGCAATTTCAAATGATATGTGTATGTGTCAATTTTCTTTTAATTATCCTGTTTATGATTCATTGTGATTTCTGAATCTGAGGATTCATGTCTTTTATCAACTCTGGAATTTTTTCACCTTTTATTTCAAACAGTACTTCTCCCTCATTTTCTCTATTCTTATCTTCTATAATTCCAGTTAGATATATGTTAGACTTTATCATATTCTTCATTTAAAAATAATCTGTTTCATATTTTTCACCATTGTGATAAATTCTGTATAATTTTTCAGATATTTTTCACAGTTCCCTAATTCTTATATCACCTGTCCAGCTCACTATTTTACCCATTCATAGTTTTAAATTTTAAGAATATATATATATAATATATATATATAATTATTACTTTTCTACTTTCTAGAAGTTCTACTTTTTTCCCATCATTATTTTTGATCCTGTCCCAGGTTTTAGAAGTTTTCTTTCCAGGCATTCAGATTTTAAGGAGAACCAAATCAGAATCTTGGTAGTTTAATATCCAGTCAGGCTTGCTCTGGGTTTTACTATCGTCTTTCATCCTTACTCAAATAAATAGGCTTTTTTCTTGAAACTTATGCCCAGACTATCACTTTGTCCCCTTATCCTCCTGGCAAAGACACGTTGATATTTTAAAAATCAACTCAGGTATCTCTTTTAATGGCATTTTTAGTGATTTTCTTGTAGAAAAATAACCTTTATGATTGCTTCACCTATACCAATTTCTTTTACAATACCGTTGTGTATTGTACCTACCATGAAGTATATAAACTCTTTGAGGGAAGGAACTAAGTCTTACTGATTTTTGTGGCTCTAATAGTACAAATAATAATATAAATAACGATATTATAAATAACATTTATTGAGAACCTAATACATGCTTGCCAAACTCAAGAACTTTATATGTATTAATAAGTCACTCAAGGTGAAGAGAAATTACATAAGATGAAGTCACACAGCTAGGAATTAATTGAAACAAGATTTAAATCCAGGTGGTATGTACAAACTTTCAGCTTTTATCCAACCCTTATCTTCTGCTGATCCCCTAAATGGGGGCATCAGAAGCAGGGAGATAGGTTATACCACAATGAACTTGGTCTTGAATGCCAAACAAGCTTATGGGGATGTGGCAAATGCTTAGGGAAGGTCACAGCAGGATAAACAAAAGAAGGCCTCCAAAACAGATGGGGCCTCATAGGGTATTTTATATGCAAGCAACATGAAGAGAGTAAAGACAATATGAGGCAGCAGTAGAAAATGTAGCAGCAGTTGGAATCATTTTCTGAGTACAAAGTCAGCTTCATGAGCAGAACTGAGGCTCTAAGGAGATGCTTAAAAACAAGATAAGAGTCAAGTCCAGAATTCAAAACAAACAAATCTGGAGGATGAGGTGGGCAAACAAGGCAGGAACCCAGTTATGAAGGTATCACTGCCTATTGAAATACTTTTGGCTAATGGAAACTGTTCTTAACTTCTCACTTTTTACCCTTAGATCATCAGATGTTAAGTTCCCTAGAGAGAGAGTATTCTTTGGGTCTCAGTGGCAATAATAAGTACGATACTGTATTTTGTGACGAAATTAATCCTGAGCCAGAAATAGCTTAGAATCAGAAGGTTTTCACCACTGAGCTTTTCAGCATTTCACCGTTTGAATATTTCAACCTGACTCTGGACTATTTCATTTCAACAGACTGACATCTCTGATCTAAATGTTTAGTCCCCCAGCTGGTCTTTAAAGTTTGCATGGGTGGAGTTTTCCTAGTAAATGGGATGAGAAAGGTCTTGAAATTTTTACATGATGATTTAGTTTGTTCCTTTTCATTTCTGTTCCTGTGACAGAGGGTTTTACTCTTCAATTTGTATTCTCAGTTCTATTTTTTTTGTATGTGTAAAGGTGAAATAACACATTTACCTTGCATAAGCAAATGCAACCTAATTGACACCTCTCCAATTAGACACTTTTAGAAATGGATGCCCTCCTTTTTTTTTTCTCAAAAAAAAATTGGGAAGGAGAAGGAATAATTTATTGGTGCTATATTAGAATAAATAAATTTCATACATTTCATATGATTTAATTTATACAGTGTATAAAATAGATAAACTTGTATTATGGTGAAATGGGATAGTTCTATGTTTTAAAGTAGACATAAGCTTTTTTTTTTTTTTTGTCTTTTTTGCTTTTTCTAGGGGCTACACCCGTGGCATATGGAGGTTCCCAGGCTAGGGGTCTAATCGGAGCTGTAGCCACCGGCCTACACCACAGCCACGGCCACTCAGGATTCGAGCCGCGTCAGCAACCTACACCACAGCTCACGGCAACACCGGATTCTTAACCCACTGAGCGAGGTCAAGGATCAAACCCGCAACTTCATGGTTCCTAATCACTGAGCCATGACGGGAACTCCAGATATAAGATTTTAAATACCTAACTTCAAAATAATATGCTATTAAAAATATGGATTCATTTATTTTATTAAAACGTACTAAGTAAAACTCAAAATTAGCCTTGACATATACTTAGATTTCAGTTGAGCTAGTATTTATTGAACTCTTATGAATGTTCATCTTAGCTGATGCTTTCACATCTATTGCCCTATGTAATACGCATAATACAGTTAAAGGTTAAACAGTTGAAATTTTTATATTTGTACAATACTTTAGCTTGCATGGACAAAATGGAAAAAATGGAATGCCTCCGGAGTAAATATGGATGCATGTGATGAATTATAACATTGAATCCAAATGTTAGTGTTCAATTTTCTTATTTTCATAATTTAAAATAAAAGTAATGAGGAGATGGATAAGAAAACCAAGAAGTTAAAATTCTGCATGTCTTTAATGAAACAGTAGCAACACATCATAAAGCAAAGTATGAAAATGTGGTATGTGAGCTGTTACAAGTTATAAAAAACATGTGTTAACATTAGTGAAATGAATAAAATCAACCTTAGCCTTTCGTGAAGTATTTTAACATTAATTAGAATTGACAAGTTTGGAGCCTTTGGAAATAATAAACACTTAAGCAATGAGCTCTCAGGTCATGTTTTAAAAATACATGTATCTGTATGTTTCTACTACTCCTTAAATCAATTCTGGAAAATTTTCATTAATATTAACCAAGTTATTAATTCATAGGTTGAAAGAAACCCTGTAAACCAAATTAAAAGGTAATTTCTGAGTAGAGCCTCATTGGTAGAAATATATACATATATTCCTCAAGTTATAGGAAACATTCTTTGCAAGTGTTTAATACTTATATTTGATTAGTTACCTTTTTCCACTCACTTTTACACATCCAGAAGCTTATTCTATATGCTGTTTATAACTTTTGGCAGAAATTAAGCATCCTTGGGTTAGTTATGCTATCAAGAGTTCTTTAATGACTCAAAGACTCTTTCCCTCCATTTTTCCCTCTACTCTTCATTCAACAATATTTTTTTTGCTAATTATAACACTTTTAATATAGACATTATCTTTCAAAAATACAGATGTGACTTTAGATGGTATGTGTTTTTTTATCGATATATGTCCATATAATATATAAAGCAATATACCCTAAAAAGCAAATATATATATATATATATATATATTTGCTTTTTAGGGCCACAACCACGGCATATGGAGGTTCCCAGGCTAGGGGTCGAATTGGAGCTACAGTTGTCAGCCTATGCCAGAGCCAGAGCAGTAATAGATCCGAGCAGCATCTGCAAACTACACCAAAGCTCACGGCAATGCCGGATCCTTAACCCACTGATCAAGGACAGTGATCAAACCTACAACCTCATGGTGCCTAATCAGATTCATGTCCATTATGCCATGATGAGAACTCCTTTATTAGAATGTAATTGATTTGCAATGCCGTATTAGTTTCAGGTGTACAGAATAGTCATTCAATATTTTTATAGATTATACTCCTTTTAAAGTTATTACAAATTTATGGCTATGTTTCTCTGTGCTTTATTATATATCCCTGTTGCTTGTCTATTTTGTATGTAACAGTTTGTATCTTCTTAATCCCATACCCCTCTCTTGCCCCTTCCCCTTCAATCTCCCTGATGGCACCCACTAGTTTTTTTCTAAATCTGTGAGTCTGTTTATATTTTGTTACATACATCTATTGGTTTTATTTTTTTAGATTCCATTTATGAGTGACAACATAGTATTTGTCTTTCTCTGATTTATTTCACTAAACATAATACTCTCTTGGTCCACCCATATTGTTGCAAATGGCATAGTTTCATTCTTTTTATGGCTGAGTAGTATTTCATTGTGTGTGTGTGTGCGTGTGTGTGTGTGTATATATATACATATATATTATATATATATATGTATATCACATGTTATGTATCCATTCATTTGTTGATGGACACGAGTTGTTTCCATTATCTTGGCTATTGTGCATAATGCTGCTAAAGCAATCTTAGTGTTATATTCTCTGATTGATACTATACTACAAAGCTACAGAAATCAAAACAGCATAGTATGTCACAAAAACCAACACGTAGGTAAATGGAATGGAATAGGAAGCTAAGAAATAAACCCACGTGCCTATGGTCAATTAATCTGTGACAACGGAGGCAATAATACAGTGGAGAAAGGACAGTTGCTTCAATAAGTGGTACTGGGGAAACTGGACAGCTACATGTCAGAGAATGAGATTAGAATGTTTCTTCAAACTGTATACAAAAATAAACTTAAAATAGATTAAAGACCTAAATGTAAAACCTGAAACAATAAAAGTCTTAGAAGAGAACATAGGCAGAACACTCTTTGATATAAATAGTAGCAGTATTTTTTAATCCATCCCCTAAGGCAAAAGAAATAAAAACAAAGATAAACAAATGTATCTAATTAAACATTCAATGGTATTTTTTGATAGAGATTTCTTAATCTAAGTTATGTGCATAGGTTACCATTTTAATTATATGTTCATCTCTATGAAATGACGTCATGGAGTCATGGGTTTTAGTCATTAAAATAAATGTGATACATATAAATCAGGGTCACATCAAGAAACAGATGATCACTGAAAAGGATGATAAAAAGAGTGTAATGAGGGACTGTTTTTAAAAGTATAGGCAGGATTAAGAGTAATCAGCTAGGGTTAGTGAAATCCCAGAAACCTGCAACAGCCAGAAACTGTTGCTACTTCTAAGCCTAAAGGAGCAAGGTGGGGAACAGTTACTGGAAACTGGTAAGATCTAAGGCTGTAGAAGAGCATGTGACAAGAGCTTTGGTCTTTGATATAGGATCACAGCCATTGCCAAACTATGACCCAATAGGGGCCAAGTCTCTCTCTCCTCCTCTCTCATCTCATTAGTTGAACTCAATAGGAGGGCAGGAGTCAAGGGATCCTAGTGATGCAGTTTGTAAAAACACAGAATGTGGTAAATTAGAGGGGAAAGTGAATCTGTAAGGGTTAGTGGAGGATTTATAGCACACCATACTATTCTCATATCTGATACCTAATAAAAAGGGCAGAAGAAGTGGTTACTTTTTAAACATAATATGTAAATGGTTCTAGGGAAGAAAAATTGATTTGAAAATGAACCGCCTTCTCTTCTGTTAAACCAATTTCAAATACAATGAGAGTTATCAAAAGGACATGAAAAAGTTTGAATTTTCCTACTCACAGGATTACTGTTAGATTTTAGTTTTGAAAACTATAGGAGTTCCCATCGTGGCGCAGCGGTTAACGAATCCGACTAGGAACCATGAGGTTGCGGGTTCGATCCCTGCCCTTGCTCAGTGGGTTAACGATCCGGCGTTGCCGTGAGCTGTGGTGTAGGTTGCAGACGCGGCTCGGATCCTGCGTTGCTGTGGCTGCGGTGCAGGCCAGTGGCCACAGCTCCGATTAGACCCCTAGCCTGGGAACCT
>PVHT020000141.1:15335099-15350091 GCA_004024745.2 Catagonus wagneri
AAAAAAAAAAAAAAAAAAAAAAAAAAACTATAAAAGTTTATTCCATTGATAGCTGTACTCAAGGGTTATGGTACGTCAGAAAAATGCATTTTTTGTTTTATGTATTCATAGAGCTAATGACGTTTACAAACAATTTTAGAAGACATTTCTGTGGGAAATAGTTACTGTTACTCTGTCCCAGGGCCATAGTTTATACCAACATTTTTCAGATTACAAGTCACAAACCATCTTTACTCTTGAAATAAATTTAATGGGTAGTGACTAGAAGCTTAAAATAATAGTATACCCTGGAACAGAAGATATCAAAGTGCATTGTTTATAATAAGAGTAACTGCTGGTTTGCAAAACTTTTGTTTTGATTTTACATAAATGCTTATGTTACTGTGTTGTGATATATATATCTCACTATGGGCCATGTTCCCCCCAGCTTAAAACCTTGTCCTACACTATTTACTGGACTCAGTCATCTTATAAATGTTTACCCAAGAGTAAAACAAGAGTTAGTTGTATTGAAAGGCAAAGTATTATGTCTTCTCTCCCTACACAGTGCTAAATAAGTAAATACATATGGAAATTAGGGTGCATTAATGTATTTAATGTTCAACAAATCTAAAGAGGGTAACAGTAAAAATGAAGTAAAAATTTATGTTATGGCTCTGTTTGGCTCTAACTCTAACTCTAACCCTACCGCATAGAATGGCACACTCAGTGCCACATGTCCCTTTGTATTCCCATCACACCTCATGTCTACTAGCTCTTGGTAATAAGGGGGCGGGAAATACTTTGTTAAAAAGTCTTGAATAATACTGAAGTGATCTTTTGAATTATAACTAAAGTAGAGGAATTTCAATGAATGTATCATTAATATGTATCTTGGGAATTTAGCTGAAAAGAGCAAACATTTGATGTTTCTATGGAACAACCAGAGTATTTAAAGAAGATGATATGAAACTGCAAAATGAATCATTTACATTGAGTTACATTAATATTATTTTAGTTTCTATTTCTTTTTCTTTAAAAAAATTAAAATTAGGTCAATGGTTTTCAGAGCATGCCATTTGAGATATAATGGAATAGTGCTCCTTCTGACCTTTGAACAAGGATGCATGACTTAGCTTTTGGCATTCTTCCTAACAACACCCCAGAGGGCAGAGTTGTACTCTAAAGTGACATATATTTGAAAATGTCTTGCACAGAGGATAAATTTGATTTATAAATGTATCAAGAACAGATTCAAAATAGGCTGAAACTTGCATTTATCTGGCTCAGGAAAAATATGTCTCGTCTGTAGTTTTGTCTATTGCTAAAATCAACAATTTTTTTTTTAAACTTTGTCAAACACGGGAACAATGGGCTCTGAAATCTATCTTCATTTTAATTTTTGGTCTCACTTTCTCTCATTTATAACATCAGTTTCTTTAGCTTTGATTCAAAGATTTTGCCCTGACTTGTGTCAGCACCACAGGCTATAAAACATGTCTTTCTGCTGTATATTTTACTGCATTTGGAGCAAATGAGATCTGATCTTTTTAGGTTGAAATATGTCTATAATCCTACAGTTGAAAGTACTGATTTGCAAAACGTGGAGGATAAATCTCTATCAGGATTATGTCCAGGAACTAAAAAGCTTTCAAGGAAGACATGGAAATCTTTTACTTTTCTAATAGTCATTTACTAGAGTAGCCTTAGAAATAGATCTTGGAAAATTCATTCAACTTTAGTCTACCTTTTCATTTCTCCTTTTATACTGAGTGCTCACTTTTAAGGCAATTTCTACATAGGTGTTCATGATCAGATAAATGCTATAAATAATTCATAACTCATATTTTGTATTTTGTCCATTCTTGCATAGTCAAAATAGATTATGATCCCACCTCACCCATTATTTTACTGAGTACCAAACCAGTGAGTGTATTGTTTTGAGTACATGTAGAATGTTTAGAAGACAGAGCCTATGCTCAGCTCTAAATAGGCAAAAAGTTCATGAAAACAAAGTTCAATATACGTGATTATAATTTACAGTTTAGTTTGAATAAAATGCTTTATACTAAAGCAAAGTAATTCAAATTATAGTTTACCTAATAATTGCTACTAATTGCTTTCAAGAGATTAGTGCTTACCATTACCATTTATAAAGGCGGGGGATTATTTCTCCCTGCCATAGCATTAGTGAGGTTAATACTAATGATTTTCATATTTTCCCCGTGTAGTTCAAAATGTCATCTTATTAACAAAATTTTTTATCAGAAATAAAAATTCATGTAACTAAATTGACAGGATAACTGTTTGTTTTCTATTTTTCACCTCACTAACAAATGTTGCCAAATGGAATGTTTAACTGCTTTCAATATCATGGAAAATCAAATGACACTCCTCTGAATAAGTGGTCAAATTAATTTTAGTCTCCCTTTTTGTAAGCTAACATCTGATAATCAAATAGAATAATCATGTAAGGTTTAAGTTACTGAATTAAGTACTTTAATTATTAGATCATATTAAAGTTTATCTGATGAAATTAGAATTTATTACTATCATTTCTTCTTTCTCCCTTTCTATAGAGAAATGATGAAGAGGCAGTTGTGGATAGAGGTGGAACTCGTTCGATTCTCAAAACACACTTTGAGAAGGAAGATTTAGAAGGTAAGTGTATTTGGGGGAGGAGATAGCTATTGGTATTTCAGAGACATGTGAAGTTTGTTGTAATACGGGGAATTACAAAAGTTGATATCAGAATAATGGTGGCGGGGGTAAGAAACATTAATTCATCAACATGTATTGAACTTTTATATTGTTGTACTATGTTTTGTGCCAGTCTTTCAGTAATCCTTGCGTCAAAGAATTACAATTAACTGGGGAATGAAAAGAAAACATTTATGACAGAGTAGCATATTGGGTGCTATATGAGAGGGAAAGAGGGAGGGGGACCTAATTCAGCCTATGTTGTCAGAGTAGGCTGTCACTGAAAGGGAGCTGAGGACAGTATTCTAATTTTACTGAGATATATATGAGAGAGGGTTAAAGCTCATTTGTATGTGTTCTCTTCAATAGGAAGAAGCTCCTGTTCAATAGGGAGGTAGTATGGTCCAGCAACAGGTTAAGTGTAGAGACTCTG
This sequence comes from Catagonus wagneri, assembly GCA_004024745.2. NCBI lineage: Eukaryota > Metazoa > Chordata > Mammalia > Artiodactyla > Tayassuidae > Catagonus > Catagonus wagneri. Next base: position 15,338,212 of record PVHT020000141.1, read on the forward strand.
AAACCAGACTGTACTGGGTTCAGATATCAGTTCTGTCCCTAGAACCTTCACCCAGTTATTTAACTTCTCTTTACCTCAGTTTTCTCTGCTGTTAAAGTAAGGGTAACAGTGGAATATATTTCATAAAGTTTTTTGAGAAATAAGGAAAAATACTTAGAATAATACCTGGCATAAGAGTTATATAAGTATTGACAATTATTATAACACCACAATTTATGTATATACACCATTAGTTCATTTTAATTTTTAACAAGAAATTATTACTAGTGAGATAACAAGGTATATGCTATTTTTAATCTTTTTTTGAAAAATGAAAGCAAGTCATCTTAAGTAAAACTAATTTGAAATAGCTCCTAAAAATCCACTGCAGCTGAAAATGTGTTTATTCCCCTTAAGAATCATAATGTAGTCACTTATATTACAATTAAATTTATCATTCTCGGGTTTTATCTTTAGGTGCAATAATTAAATAATAGGAGAGTTAATATACTATTTAGAGACAACTTTCAACAAGTATACCCACTCTGTGCTTGACATTTTGCTCCCTGCACAGAAAACACCCAAGGTTTGGAAAGTCTGTACTTACTGGGCAGGTATAACAATTTGCCATGCTATAACATATTCACTACACTAGTTGAAGGGAATATTAAACCTGAAAAACATAACTTAGGGGACGGATAATTAAAGCAAATTTTTCTTAAAATAAAAATCATTCAAAAAATCAAATAGAGGATGAATACATGGAGCATAGAGCATTTTTAGGGTAGTGAAATTTTTCTGTATCATGGTATAATGGTAGCTATATGTCATTATACATTTGTCCAAATTCATAGTATGTGCTAGACCAAGAGTGAAGCCTAATGTGAACTGTAGACTTTGGATGATTATGATGTGGCAATGTAGGTTCGTCAATTGTAACAAATGTACCACTCTAGGAGCTGTTGATAATGGAGGAGCCTATGTATGTTGCAGGGGTGAGCAGGGACTATATGGGGTCTCTGTATCTTCTGTTCTGTTTTGCTGTGAACCTAAGACTTCTCTAAAAAAATTGTCTATTTTTTAAAAAATCAAAAAACCCACTAATTTTTCTTTATATTTGGAATGCTATTATTATTTTTTAGCAGCATATTTACTATTCTATTTATTTTTTTTCTCCTTTTATTTTTCCATTATAGCTGGTTTACAGATTTCTGTCAATTTTCCAGCTGCATAGCATGGTGACCCGGTTACACATACATATATGGATTCGTCACAAGTGATTAGACATAGTTCTCAGTGCTATATAGCCAGATCTCCTTGCTTTTCCATCCCAGAGGCAGTAGTCTAGACCGTTAACCCCAGTCTCCCATACTATCCCACCCCCTCCCCCATCCCCCTGGCAAGCACAAGTCTGTTCTCCAAGTTCGTGATTTTCTTTTCTGTAGAAAGGTTCATTTGTGAAGTATATTAGATTTCAGATATAAGTGATATCATATGGTATCTGTCTTTCTCCTTCTGACTTACTTCACTCAGTATGAGGGTCTCTAATTCCATCCATGTTGCTGCAAATGACATTACTTTATTCCTTTTTATGACTGAATAGTATTCCACCATGTATATATACCACATCTTCCTAATTCAATCTTCAGTCGATGGACACTTGGGTTGTTTCCATGTCTTGGCTATTGTGAATAATGCTGCAATGAACATGCATGTGCAAGTGTCTTTTTCAAGGAGATTTTTGTCCAGATATATGTCCAAGAGTGGGATTGCTGGGTCATATGGTAGTTCTATGTATAGTTTTCTAAGGTACCTCCATACTGTTTTCCATAGTGGTTGTACCAGATTACATTCCCACCAACGGTGCAGGAGGGTTCCCTTTTCTCCATATCCCCTCCAGCCTTTGTTGTTTGTGGACTTGTTAATGATGGCCATTCTGACCAGTGTGAGGTGGTATCTCGTGGTAGTTTTGATTTGCATTTCTCTAATAATCAATGATGTTGAGCATTTTTTCATGTGCTTGTTGGTCATCTGTATATCTTCTTTGGATAAATGTCTATTCATATCCTTTGCCCATTTTTCAATGGGGTTGTTGGCTTTTTGGCTGTTGAGTTGTACAAGTTGTTTCTATATTTTAGAGATTAAACCCCTGTCTGTTGCATCATTTGACACTATTTTCTCCCATTCTGTAAGTTGTCTTTTAGTTTTCTTTTTGGTTTCCTTTGCTGTGCAAAAGCTTGTCAGCTTGATTAGGTACAATTGGTTTATCTTTCCTTTATTTCTATTGCTTTGAGAGACTGACCTGAGAAAACATTTGTAATGCTGATGTCAGAGAATGTTTTGCCAGTGTTCTCTTCCAGGAGCTTAATGGTGTCTTGTTTTATCTTTAAGTCTTTAAGCTATTTTGAGTTTATTTTTGTGCATGGTGTGTGTTCCAGTTTCATTGATTTGCATGCAGCTGTCCAAGTTTCCCAGCAGTACTTACTGAAAAGACTGTCTTTTCCCCATTTTATGTTCTTGTCTCCTTTGTCAAAGATCAATTGACCGTAGGCATCTGGGTTTATTTCTGGGTTCTCTATTCTGTTCCATTGGTCTGTATGTCTGTTTTGGTACCAGTACCACACTCTCTTGATTACTGTGGCCCTGTGATATTGCTTGAAATCTGGCAGAGTTATGCCTCCTGCTTGGTTTTTGTTTCTTGGGATTGCTTTGGCAATTCTGGGTCTTTTGTTGGTCCATATAAATTTTTGGATTGTTTGTTCTAGTTCTGTGAAGAATATCATGGGTAATTTATTAGGGATTGCATTGAATCTGTAGATTGCTTTGGGTAGTATGGCCATTTTTACAATATTAATTTTTCCAGCCATGAGCATGGAATATCTTTCCATTTCTTTGTATATTCTTTGATCTTCTTGATTAATGTTTTGTAGTTCTCTGTATATAAGTCTTTCACCGCCTTGGTCAAGTTTATTCCCAGGTATTTGATTTTTTGGGGTGCTGTTTTAAAAGGTAAAATATTTTGATATTCTTTTTCTAATATTTTATTATTAGTATAAAGAAATGCGATTGATTTCTGAATGTTAACCTTACATCCTGCTATTTTGCTGAATTCGTTGATCAGTTCAAGTAATTTTGGGGTTGAGTCCTTGGGGTTTTCTGTATATAGTATCATGTCATCTGCATAGAGTGACAGTTTTACTTCTCCTCTTCCTATTTGGATGCCTTTTATTTCTTTTGTTTGTCTGATTGCTGTAGCTAGGACTTCCAATACTATGTTGAATAACAGTGGTGAGAGTGGGCATCCTTGTCTTGTTCCAGATTTTAGTGGGAAGGCTTTCAGTTTTTCTCCATTGAGTATTATATTTGCTGTGGGTTTTTGTAAATGGCCTTTATTGTGTTAAGGAATGTTCCCTGTATTCCCACTTTGGTAAGAGTTTTGATCAAGAATAGATGTTGGACTTTGTCAAATGCTTTTTCTGCATCTATTGAGATAATCATGTGGTTTTTGACTTTTCTTTTGTTAATGTGGTGTATGACATTGATTGATTTGCATATGTTGAACCATCCTTGTGCACCTGGGATGAATCCCACCTGGTCATGGTGTATGATTTTGATATGCTGTTGGATTCGGTTGGCTAAAATTTTGTTGAGAATTTTTCATCTATATTCATCAAAGATATTGGCCTATAGTTCTCTTTCTTCGTGGTGTCTTTGTCTGGTTTTGGAATTAAGGTGATGTTGCCATCATAGTATGTCTTTGAAAGTGTTCTTTCTTCTTCAACTGTTTGGAAAAGCTTAAGGAGGATGGGTATGAGTTCCTCTTTGTGTGTTTGGTAGAATTCACCTGTGAAGCCATCTGGTCCTGGACTTTTATTTGTAGGGAGTGTTTTGATGACATACTCAATTTCATTTCTAGTGATTGGTCTGTTCAGTTGATCTATTTCTTCTTGATTCAGTTTTGGCAAGTTGTAAGTCTCTAAAAAGTTGTCCATTTCTTCTAGGTTGTCAAATTTGTTGGCATACAAGTGTTCATAGTATTCTCTCATGGCTTTTTGTATTTCTGTAATATCTGTTGTGACTTCTCCTTTTTCATTTCTTATTTTGTTTATTTGGGTTTTTTTTTCTCTCCTCTTGGTGAGTGTAGCCAGAAGTTTGTTAATTTTGTTTACCTTTTCAAAGAGCCAGCTCTTGGTTTTATTGATTTTTTCTATTGTTTTTGAATCTCTGTTTTACTGATTTCCTCTCTGATCTTAATGATTTCTTTCCTTCTGCTGACTTTAGGGTGTTTTTGCTCTTCTTTTTCTAATTCATTTAGGTGATGGGTTAGATCGTTGATTTGATATTTTTCTTTTTTTTTGAGGAAGGCCTGTAACGCTATGAACTTCCCTCTGAGCACTGCTTGTGCAGCATCCCATAGATTTTGAGTGGTTTGATCTTCATTATCATTTCTCTTGTGGTATTTTTTAATTTCCTTCTTCATTTCCTCACTGACCCATTCGTTTTTTAGTAGTATGTTGTTTAGTCTCCATGTAGTACTTTTTTTTTTGTCATTTCCTTTCCTGTGGTTGATTTCTAGTTTCATGCCTTTGTAGTCAGCCTTTGTACTTGAGATAATTTCTATACTCTTAAATTTGTTGAGGTTAGCTTTGTGCCCCGGTATCCCGGTATGTGATCTATCCTTGAGAATGTTCCATGTGCACTTGAGAAGAATGTATATTCTGATTTTTTTGGATGTAATGCCCTAGCACTGTCGGTTAGGTCTAACTTTTCTATTGTGTCATTTAGGATCTCTGTTGCCTTACTGATATTCTGCCTAGAGGATCTGTCCATTAATGTGAGTGGAGTGTTAAAGTCTCCTACTATTATTGTATTGCCATCTATTTCTCCCTTTATGTCTGATAGTACTTGTTGTAGGTACTTGGGTGCTCCTATATTAGGGGCATATATATTGATGATTGTAATATCCTTTTCTCGACTGAATCTTTTAACCATTAAATTGTGTCCTTATTTGTCTTTCTTTAGGGCCTTCATCTTAAAATCTATTTTGTCTGATATGAATACTGCCACTCCTGCTTTTCTTTCTTGTCCGTTGGCATGAAATATCTTTTCCATTCCCTCACTTTCAGTCTATCTGTGTTCTTTGCCCTAAGGTGTGTCTCTTGTAGGCAGCAGATTGTAGGTTTTTGCTTTTTTATCCATTCTGCCACTCCATGTCTTTTGATTGGGGCATTCAGACCATTGATGTTTAAAGTGATTATTGATAGATATGTATTTATTGCCATTTTAGACCTTGTTTTCCAGTTGATTCTTTGTTTCTCTTTTCTTTTTTTGATTGGGTAGTTTCCATTTCTTTTATGCTTGGGTGCTTTTTTTTAAGTATTTGTGGATATGAAGTTCCATTTTGATTTGTGGTTGCCCTGTTTTTTAAGTATGTTAACACCCTCACATCTGTTTGCTGTGGCCTGATAGCCATGTAGGTTCAAACACATCATTGAAAAATTTTTTAAAGTTAAAAAAATTAATAATAAAAAGTAATAATAGTATGAAAAACAAAATAAAAAATAAAAAAAGGAAAATAGTCTACATTTTCTTATTTTCCCTCCCCACAATGTATGGTTTTGTAGTCTTTTTAAAAAATTTTATTTATTTATTTATTTATTTATTTATTTATTTATTTATTAGCATCTTCATGTTTAGATCTGTATGCTGGCTTATTCGAATGATTGCTTTCACTTGTGGTTTCCTCCATTCTAATTCTTACTTTTTACTCTTATTTTTATAGGAACCCTTTCAGCATTTCTTTTAGAAAGGGTTTAATATTGCTGTACTCTTTTAGCTTTTGTTTGTTGGAAAAATTCTTTATTTCCCCTTCTATTTTAAATGATATTATTGCTGGGTAGAATATTATAGGTTGCAAACCTTTTCCTTTCAGCACTTTAAATATATCTTGCCATTTCCTTCTAGCCTGTAGTGTTTCTGTAGAGAAATCAGTGATAGCCTTATGGGGGATCCCTTATACTTACTTAATGCTTTGCTTTTCTCTTGCTGCCTTTAGGATCTTCTCTTTATCGTTAATTCTTGCCATTTTTAATATAATATGCCTTGGTGTGGGTCTGTTTGGCCTCAACTTGTTTGGGGCCCTCTGAGCTTCCTGTATCTTGATGTCAGATTCCTTCAGATTTGGAAAGTTTTCACACATAATTTCTCAAATATGTTTTCAGTCCCATTTTCTTTTTCTTCTCCTTCTAAATTCCTATTATGCATAAATTGGGCCACTTTATATAATCCCATAGATCTCTTATATTGCTTTCTTTTTTTTCATTTGGTTTTCTGTCTGCTGTCCTGATTGTGTGATTTCCATTATTCTGTCTTCCACATCACTAATTTATTGCTCTGCTTTATTCAAACTGCTCTTTATTGCCTTTAGCTCAGTTTGCATCTCTGCAAATGAGTTTTCTAGCTTTTCTTGGATCCTCTTTATATTTTCTAGTTCTTTTCTGAGGGACTCTGCATTGCTGTTTGCCTCTTCTCTTAATTCCTGGATGCTCAGCCTTAATTCCTTTAGTATTTTCATTACCTCCCTTCTGAACTCCATTTCTGTCAGACTGCAGAGGTCTGTTTCGTTGTTGGCTGTTTTAGATGACTTGTCCTGTTTTTTATAACTGGGAATGGTTTCTGAGCTTCTTCATCTTGCTTGTGGTTTTCTTTTTCTGTGAGTTTGGGGAAGCCACACTGTAGTCTTGTAAGGCTACTTCTAGGCAAGAGCACCCCTTTGTACTTTTTTGGTGGTGTTACTATTTATTTTTGGTGTGAGAGTTTGAATATTTGGTGTCTCTTCGGTGTGAGCAGGCTGTTATCTCAATGGTGCTCTGACTGTTTTCAGGGAGAATGAAGCAATGGCTAGGGCCAACAGTTGGTGCCTGGTCGCTGGGCTCTAAACTGCAGCAAGGACCTGCAGGAAGGTGGCACTGGCTAGTCTTAGTTGCCAGGCCCTGGGAAGTGGTAATGAGCTCTAGGCAGATCTACCAGGCATCCAGAACAATTGGCAGTCCTTTTCTAGGGCCACACTCATGGCATATAGAGGTTCCCAGGCTAGGGGTCTAATTGAAGCTGTAGCCACCAGCCAACACCACAGCCACAGCAACCTGGGATCCGAGCTGCATCTGCAACCTACACCACAGCTCACGGCAACGCCAGATCCTTAACCCACTGAGCAAGGCCAGGGATCAAACCCACAACTTCATGGTTCCTAGTTTGATTCGTTAACTGCTGAGTCACGATGGGAACTCCTTTCTATCCTATTTATGTCATACCATGACATCAGCTATGCTTACATTCACTAAACTGACATAAGAAAACCTGATAAAGCAACAATTTAGTGTAAAAATCTACTCAATTCCAGGAAAAAGCCATCTTGGGTTTAAAGATTATGATTGATAATCCATATACAAATAGTTGGAAGTTAACAGTCGGTAATTTAAAAATAATTATGGCAAAATACTGAATGGTCCCTTTGAATGGAAAACATATAATTCAAAAATAAGATTTAATAAGGTCGTTTTAATTATTATATCAACAAGTATTGCATACATTTGCTTTAACTGAGCATGGTTAGGGAATACACACAGAATACAATGCTTATTAAAAGATATTTCTGATTGGCAAAACACAATTCGATAAATCATATTTTATTCTGTTTGCCGATGTCTACAGAGAGTATTTTTATCCCAGAATGAATAGTTGTGACTAAGTCACTGGTGGTTGAAATTAATATCATCAAATGCAAATGTGGCATTATATTTTGGAATTTTTAAAGAAAATAAGAACATCCTTATTTATGTTGACTTTCTAAATATTGTCTCTGCCCCAGATCATACTAAGTAGGCAAATATTCCTGCATTGAGGATGCTGTGGAAGATTCTGCTGTGATGCATGCAAAGAATTAATAGATCTGTTACTGGTTCCCAGGTTGATTAGCCTGAATCATAAGTAATGCAGGGCCAATGAGATGGATGTCATGGTTCAGGAAAAAGCAACTGGTAGCATAACATAAAGTTGGAGAGTGCCAGAGAGAAAGGTGGCATTACTAAGGGTAAGGTGGTGGTAGTTTCTCCTTTTGTGTTAAGAAAAGGCCATAGTTCTACTCTTCAAGAGCTTCCGTAATATAAATAAAGCATACCAAGAGATATTTATTTTAAGTGAAATATAATTGGGAATTGCTGTTGAAGACAGACACACATTTTATAAACTTATCTTTCAATTAAAATTTTTAATTTGAAAATTAGTGTTTCTCAGAACTTACGTGTATATATTTAGCTAATAAAAATACTGGTAAAATCTATCAACATGAGTACAGTTTGTAGAAATGCCAGGTGGTTAAAAATATCTATAAAGCCTCAGGTGCAGTGTATTTAATGGAAAATGATCACCTGACTAATTTTAACAGCTTGGTGTAGTATATTAATATATTGACATATATTATAGATTCTGATGACTGATGTGTCAAATGTGTAATTCTCTCTCTCCAAACCTCTTTCCTCTTTTTGGATCTTTTGCCATTTTTCTCTCTTTTCTTTTCCTATTACCTAAAATCAAGAGCATGCAATTGTACTATATTTTATATTTTATTCACCCCCTTACTTATGCAGTCAGTAAGTTATTTGACTCTGTCTCAGGCTTTATCTTTCTATCCTTTCCTTTTTATTTTCACTGCCACTGCTCTAATTCTTTCCCTCTCTGTATACTGTGTCTTTCCCACAATCCACCTTCTTAATATTGCCAGAGTATTCTTTCCAAGCATACTGCGGTAAAATGTAGTGAGCGGCACTGAATCTCTACAATTAGACCACCTCAGGATTCTGAGTAGTGCACAAATTGTTGAGCTTAACCCATTTTAATTTTTGTTCTACTACATCCATTTGAGATTAGTACTGTTGAAAGTATAAAATTAAAAAAGGAGGAATTCATTAATATCCTGAAAAATCTTTCTTGTGCTCTCTCTTTGATACATGTGTAGTAGCTAGAATAGCCAGCTAACACACACAATGCTGTTAAATTTGAATTTTAAACAATAGATAATTTCTAGTGTAGATATGCCATACAATATTTTAATTTGTCATTTTTTATTTGCTAAATCTGGCAACCATAGTGGTAGTTGTTTTGATAAACCATTAATATCCTCTCTCAAAGACTGAGGCACTTATTTCCCCAGTTGCCATTGGTATTAGCTCACAGATAAGTTCTTCCCTAGAAATCACCTTCAACTGAAGGGAATGACATACTGAGTTCAATAAATGATCAATGAATGAATATAAAGGCCCAGAGTCTTGGCTCAATTTGGTACGATTTTGAAGCATTTTGTCAGCTTCAGAGTCTACTGTGGCCTTTATTGCAGATGTACCATAATTCAACTTCTCCCAGATGCTGCAGCCCATATTTCCTCACAGGTGTTACTACTGACAGTTTTCTGTAACAAACTCCCTGAACACAAATCTCTTCTGAGTCTGTTTCCTGAGGAATCTGACCCAGTCTGTCCCTAAACAGTACTAAAGGCCTACTTGGTGACTGGCAAGACCATCACACTGGTTTCTTAGACTGTGGGATTAAGAAATATTGTAGTGGAGACTGCGGCAAGGTGGCAGAGGAGTAAGAGGTCGCACTCACCCTCTCCCACAAATACATCAAAAAACGCATCTAAATATAAAACAAGTTGGACAAATCATCATCTGAATGCTGATTAATTTAAACCTCCAAAAACTGCAAGAAACCTTGAAATAACTGGGTAGAACAACAGAAGGAAAAAAAAAAAGGTGAGAGAGAGACAAGCAATTAGGACTGTAACCAGCACCCCAGGGAGGGAGCTGTGAAAAAGAAAAGTTTCCTGCAAAGAAACCTAAACAATGATTAATGGATCAACGACCAACGGAACTAGAGGGACATCAAAGCCTGAGAAAAACGCAGCAGCTGGATTGAAATAGGAAAATTGGAGATAGAGACTCAGAGGTCCTGAATACCGGCGGACACTACAGCCTGAGGCACCGGGTGGTGCCTGGGAGCTAAGACACAGGTTCCTAAGGTTAGTCCCTACGAGAGGGCAGAGGTCGGTGGCTGCGGTGGTTGCAGGAATAGGACAAGGAACAGCGATATTCTATGATTTGTGGAGAGCAAAACCGGGACTGAGGGAACCGAGGAAGTCTGGTCCCGCAGGGGAGGCAAGCCTCCATTGTTAGGGAAGAGGAGAGGAGGAGGGGCTGGCCGCCATAGGAAGCAACTTGAACTAGCGTGCAGGGCGGGGCGACGGTGACCCACCAAAGAGAGCGGAAGTGGGGAGGAGCCAGTGGAGGCTGCAGCTGCGGCAGCGGGAGTGGAGCCGTGCCTTGAAGCCCGTGGGCGGAGCGCTGAGCCAGTTTGTGGACCCAGGTGCCTGTGCCAGCCAGTATCGGTGGGGGTGGCGGGGCCCTGGGCCGGTCCATGGACCTAGGTGACTGCGTCAGCCCACAGAGCTGGTAGCTCTGGCAGGTGGAGAAGTACGCGACCAAATGGAGCTAGCTTTTGCAGAGGAGTGGGGCCAGCACCAGCCGCTGCCATCAGGAAACCGCCCCATCTGACGAGAAAGCATCAGCAGAAGGGTGGAACAAATGCCAGCCTGCTGAACCAGCCTCTGACGGGTACCTCTTGTGGTTCCAGTCACCTCAAAGAGGACTTTGCAATCAAACACTAGTTTCCCGTGGCTCTCACTCCCAGGGGAAATCATACTTCCTGCTGCTGCTACTGCCAAATGCTTAAGACACCTGGTAGATCTTCCTAGAGCTCACGACCACTTCCCAGGGCTGGGCAACTAGGAGTGGACAGAGCCACCTTCCTGCAATTGAGAGTGTGGAGACTAGGCTCCCACTGTCGACTTTAGCCATTCATTCCTACACTCTCACAGAGGACATTCAGAGTACCACTGAGATAACAGCCTGCTCATTCCAAAGAAATAGACATCAAATAGTCAAACTCCTACACCAAAAACAAACAGTAGCCCCACCAAAAAATACAAAGGGGAGCTCCTCCCTAGAAGTAGCCTTCCAAGTCTACAGCGTGGCCTCCCCAAACTCACAGAAAAAGAAAACCACAAACAAGATGAAGAAGCTCAAAAACCATTCCCAGTTAAAAGAACAGGACAAGTCTTTTAAAGCAGCCAGCAATGAAACTGGCCTCTGTAGTCTGTCAGAAATGGAGTTCAGAAGGGAGGTAATGAAAATACTTGAAGAATTAAGGCTGAATATCCAGAAATTAAGAGAAGATGCAAACAGCAATGCAGAGTCCTTTAGAAAGGAGCTAGAAATCATAAGGAGGAGGCAAGAAAAGCTAGAAAACTCATTTGCAGAGATGCAAACTGAGCTAAAGGCAATAAAGAGCAGTTTGAATAATGCAGAGGAACAAATTAGTGAGGTAGAAGATAGAATAATGGAAATCACGCAATCAGGAAAGCAGACAGAAAATCAAATTAAAAAACATGAAAGCAATTTAAGAGATCTCTGGGATAATATAAAGAGGCCCAATTTATACATAATAAGAATTCCAGAAGGAGCAGAAAAAGAAAAGGGCATTGAAAAAATATTTGAAAAAATTATGTCTGAAAACTTTCCAAATCTGAAGGAATCTGACATCAAGATACAGGATGCTCAGAGGGCCCCAAAGAAGCTAAACCCAAACAGACCCACACCAAGGCATATTATATTAAAAATGGCAAGAATTAAAGATAAAGAGAGGATCCTAAAGGCAGCAAGAGAAAAGCAAAGCATTAAGTATAAGGGATCCCCCATGAGGCTGTCAGCTGATTTCTCTACAGAAACCTTACAGGCTAGAAGGGAATGGCAAGATATATTTAAAGTGATGAAAGGAGATCGGAAGAGC
>PVHT020000141.1:15361126-15469473 GCA_004024745.2 Catagonus wagneri
TGCAGTTGAGCTGCATCAGTTGTTTATATATTTTAGGGATTAAGCCCTTGTCAGTTGTGTCATTTGAAAAATTTTTCTCCCATTCTGTAAGTTGTCTTTTAGTTTTCTTTTTGGTTTCCCTTGCTGTGCAAAAGCTTGTCAGCTTGATTAGGTCCCATTGGTTGATCTTTGCTCTGATTTCTGTTGCTTTGGGAGACTGTGTTGTCAGTCCTCTTTTGAATTCTCAGTTTCTTTTAGAACTTTTGACTATGGCTTTGTTTTTAGATCTCTATTCTTTTCTCTCACCTTCCCTTGGCTTCTCTTCACAGAATAGTCTTCCTTGGTATTTTTTCCCATTTTATTCACTAGCCCCTCTTATTTTGCTTGTCATTTCTATATTATTCCCCAAATGAAAATCATTTTATTGTTTTAAAAGTTATTAAAACAATATTTTAAAACAAAAATTATTTTGTGCTAGAAAAAATCCAAGAAATATAAAAAAGTATAAAGAAGACAAACAAAACAACCCCTAAAACCCACCGCTTAGAAGCAGTACAGCTAATATTCTGAACAGAATGACAGAATTAATTTTATAAACAGAATGTTAATTTATGTATCACAAATAGATACATATTTATAATTAAAATACATGGAATTGAGGTATAATTTTAATCTTTTAACCTACTCTCTTTTCATTAAAAATCATCTTTCCATGTTAATATTGATATTTTCCATTTTAAATATATTTAGTATTTCATTGCATGATTGTACCATGCTTTATTTAACCAATCCCTTATCAGTGGACATTTTATTTACCATTTATATCTTTTAACCAAAGTTGCTATGAATTATTGTATATGTATTTTTGTGCACTTGAGTTTTCTGATGTAATTCTCAGGAGAATCACTAGGTCAGTAGGTTAAAAAGCTAATTTTTTTTCCCCGTGCCCAGAGCATGTGGAATTTCCCCGACCTGGAATCAAACTCACGCCACAGCAGTGACCCAAACCATAGCAGCGACAATTCCTGATCCTTAAATGCTAGGGCACCATGGAACGCCTAAGTTAAAATTTTCAATCTGTGTTTTTATATCATCTTCTAGAATGATTGTACTGAAATACACTTCCATTGACATAATGTAAGAGGTTCCACCTATTTCTTCAAACGTTTAACAGTTCCCAAATAACTTTTAAATTTTGGTTTCTCTCTATATCTCTCATTGATTTTTTTTCTTCTTATTCTTCATTCTCTCTCTGGATGATTTACTTCCTGGAATGTTATTTCCACCTATAAGTGCTGTAGGAGTCTATATGGATGTATTGTTCTCCTTATATGTCTTGTGGACCTTCATACAGTAGAGGTCATCTTATACAAATATTAGTTGAGGAAAATGCTAAGGTAATACTGAGAACATGATTGCTATCTTAGAGTATTTGAAAAACTGTTATATGGAAGATGAAATATACCATCATTTTATGATACGTGGAAATAGAGTTTTGTATCAGGGAAAAAAAAAGGTTGTTAAAACTTCCCTATTGGATATGACCACAGAAATGTTTAGTTTTAGAAATGTTAACTTCTTCAGCTCCTGTTTATTTCACATGTAAAAATGAGAGGTTTCAATCAGGTGCTTTCTAACGAATTTTCCAGCTCTAAATTCTATGATCTTTAAGTGAATTTCTAGAGTATACTTTAAAATTTAAATTTCTTGTTAACCTTGCTTAATATTTAAATACTTCAAAGTTTTTCAGTTCTTTGACAAGAAAAGATTAGTTTTGAATTTGAAAAGAACTGCTCACTCTGTATAAATGAAGGTTTTAAAAAATGTCCTATAAATAATTCATGCCCCTTAAAACCCATAGAATCTTATTCTTTACCTTTCTTGAAGGAAGAAATTTCAAGTAGAGTAACTGTGACAAAAATATCATCAAATGTGCATTTTTAAATGTAAAGGGTATGTCTGGCTTTATCATCTTGAGATACAAAATTAGGTCATATTTGGTTAACACTGACAATGTAATAACTCAGAAGTACCACCTGCCTGAATATTCTGGAAGTATGATATTTCTCCTTAGGTTCTCCTATCAAGGTTCCAAATGGTTTAATCAGTCTTTGCTGTCTCTATCCTGTTGCCACCCTCAGTGAGAATTAACGGGACTTCAGATTCATTAATTCATTCATTCCCCCGAATCTCTATTGAATGCCTATTATTATTAAGTGCCAGACACTACTCCATGTACTAGTAATACACCAGTGAAAAAAAGATAAAAATATGGATATTATAAACTAGATATGCTCCTCAAGGTTGATTTTAATATTTAACACTAGAGAGCTTAACCCACTAGTCTCAGTATCTTTTACTATCAAGTAGAAGACTGGTGGCACCTACGGAGTTGGGAGTTGGGGTGATGCAAATTGCACTGGAATTTGTGACTACCCACTATCATTTGGTGCAAGGCCCTGCCCGCTAAGCTGTTTATCCTTCCTGATTTATCTGTGCAGATTTATCCAGTCAGCCACACAACCTCCTCCTCCATATACAGACATACCAAAACCTGCCTTGAGTATTAAGTGTTATACTTCAAAATTTTCACACTTTATTTATATTTATTTATTATGAGGGCAACATGCATCTCCCTTTCCCACTCAGAGTAAGCTCCTTAGTACCTAAGTGACTTGTCAGAAAGGCCTTTAGCATCAGTAGCATTATGGGCCTAAAACCAGAAACACACACACACACACACACACACACACACACACACACACACAGTAATCTAGGGGCTGTTGTTGAGTTTGGAAAAGGGTCCAAACTCTCTTCCCATCCAATAATGTTTCTTCCTAATAGAGAAATGGAAGTGGTGGGCTGTTATCCATTCCTGCTTGTCTTCATTTAGGGCACCATACTCCTTCAGAAATAAATGATTTAATGCCTTTAAATCTCAAATCAAAGAGATCTGGGTTCAGCTTCCCTTTTTCCTAAAAGGTTCTTAGGATTCTATGTAAATGAGAGGATGAAAATAGATGCCCCTTAATTTCACTTTTCAACATTATTTTAGCTCTATACTTTAGCATTGCCCAAAATAATTATTTTATTCTCTTCACTCAGAAGTGGGTACCTAATTAATATCCACATAATTACAGAGCTGCAAAAGTGGATCTTTTTAGAGAGGAAGGTAGCCATATTAAGGTAAATTGATCAGATCACTTCTGTGTGTAGAAAATTGTCAGCAACTTAAAAAAACAAGAATTTCTGGAGTTCCCATTGTGGCTCAGTGGTTAACGAATCCGACTAAGAACGATGAGGTTGCGGGTTCGATCCCTGGCCTTGCTCAGTGGGTTAAGGATCCGGCATTGCTGTGAGCTGTGGTGTAGGTTGCAGACGCGGCTGGGATCCCGTGTTGCTGTGGCTGTGGCGAAGGCCGGCAGCTACAGCTCCTGTTAGACCCCTAGCCTGGGAACCTCCATGTGCCGCGAGTGTGGCTCTAGATAAAGGCAAAAAGACAAAACAAAAAACAAGAATTTCCATCTTTATGTCCCCACCAGGTGCCAGACAGTGGGGTTCTGATAACCCACCTTCTCTCCTTCCTGCTGCCCTCATAGCATTAATTTATAGAATTTGCCAGTTTTCATGGCTGCTTTCACATTGCTGAAGTGTTTTTACTGAACATAGAGTTAAGAAGAGCTCTTCATGTTTGCCATCTGTATATCTTCTTTGGAGCAATGTCTCTTCAAGTCTTTTGCCCATTTTTTAACTGGGTTGTTGGCTTTTTTCTGTTGAGTTGTATAAGTTGTTTGTACATTTTAGAGATTAACCTCTTGTCAGTTGCATCGTTTGAAACTATTTTCTCTCATTCTGTAAGATGTCTTTTTTTTTTTATGGTTTCCTTCACTGTACGAAACCTTGTCAGTTTGATTAGGTCCCACTGGTTTATTTTTGCCTTTATTTCTGATAAAGGGAGACTGACCTGAGAAAACATTTGTAAGGTTGATATCAGAGAATGTTTTGCCTATGTTCTCTTCTAGGAGTTTGATGGTATCTTGTCTTATGTTGATGTCTTTAAGCCATCTTGAGTTTATTTTTGTGCATGATGTGAGGGTATATTCCAGTTTCATTGTGGCTGTCCAGTTTTCCCAGCACCATTTGCTGAAAAGACTATCTTTTTCTCATTTTATATTCTAGGCTCCTTTGTCGAAGTTTAACTGACCATAGGTGTCTGGGTTTATTTCATAATTCTCTATTCTGTTCCATTAGTCTGTATGTCTGTTTTGATACCAGTACCACACTGTCTTGATTATGGCGGCTCTGTAATATTGCCTGAAGTCTGGGAGAGTTATGCTTCCTGTTTGGTTTTTGTTCCTCAGGATTGCTTTGGCAATTCTGGGTCTTTTGTGGTTCCATATACATTTTTGGATTGTTTTTTCTAGTTTTGTGAAAAACATAATGGGTAATTTGATAGAGATTGCATTGAATCTGTAGATTGATTTGGGTAGTATGGCCATTTTTACAATATTAATTTTTCCAACCCAGGAGACTGGAATATATTTCCATTTCTTTGCATCCTCTTTAATTTCATTAATTAATATTTTATAGTTCTCAGCATAAAATTCTTTCACCTCCTTCGTCAGGTTTATTCACAGGTTTTTGATTCTTTGGGGGTGCAATTTTAAAAGGTATTATATTTTTGTATTCCTTTTCTAATATTTCAATGTTAGTATACAGAAATGTGACTGATTTCTGAATGTTAATCTTATATCTTGCTACTTTGCTGAATTCGTTGATCAGTTCAAGTAATTTTGGGGTTGAGTCTTTAGGGTTTTCTATATATATAGTATCATGTCATCTGCATACAGTGACAACTTTACCTCTTCAGTTCAATTTGGATACCTTTTATTTCTTTTGTTCATCTGCTTGCTGTGGCTAGGACTTCCAATACTATGTTGAGTAACAGTGGTGAGAGTGGGCATCCTTGTCTTGTTCCAGATTTTAGTGGGAAGGCTTTCAGTTTTTCTCCATTGAGTATTATATTTGCTGTGGGTTTGTTGTAAGTGCCTTTTATTATGTTAAGGTATGTTCCCTCTATATCCACTTTGGTAAGAGTTTTTATCATGAATGGATGGTGGACTTTGTCAAATGCTTTTTCTGCATCTATTGAGATGATCACGCAGTTTTTGACTTTTCTTTTGTTAATGTGGTGTATGATGTTGATTGA
This sequence comes from Catagonus wagneri, assembly GCA_004024745.2. Lineage (NCBI taxonomy): Eukaryota > Metazoa > Chordata > Mammalia > Artiodactyla > Tayassuidae > Catagonus > Catagonus wagneri. Next base: position 15,366,315 of record PVHT020000141.1, read on the forward strand.
TTTGTGTATGTTTAACCATCCTTGTGAACCTGGGATGAATCCCACTTGCTTGATGTGTATAATCTTTTTTAAAGACATTTCTCCAAAGAAGATATACAGATGGCCAACAAGCACATGAAAAAATGCTCAACATCACTGATTATTAGAGAAAAGCAAATCAAAACTAACATGAGGTACCACCTCACAGCAGTCATAATGGCCATCATTAATAAGTCCACAAATAACAAATGCTGGAGAGGGTGTGGAGAAAAGGGAACCCTCCTGCACTGTTGGTGGGAATGTAAATTGGTACAACCGCTATGGAAAACAGTATGGAGGTATCTTAGAAAACTCTACATAGAATTACCATATGACCCAGCAATCCCACTCTTGGGCATATACCCAGACAAAACTTTCCTTGAAAAAGACACATGCACCCACATGTCCATTGCAGCACTATTCACAATAGCCAAGACATGGAAACAACCAAAATGTCCATCGATAGATAATTGGATTAAGAAGATATGGTACATACACAGAATGCAATACTACTTAGCTATAAAAAAGAAAAAAATAATGCCATTTGAAGCAACATGGATGGAACTAGAGACTCTTATACAAAGTGCAGTAAGTTAGAAAGCGAAAGACAAATACCATAGGATTTCACTTATATTTGGACTGTAATATAGAGCACAAACGAACCTTTCCACAGAAAAGGAAATCATGGACATGGAGAACAGACTTGTGGTTACCAAGACGGAGGGGGAGGGAGTGGTAGGGGCTGAGAATTTGGGTTTAATAGATGAAAACTATATCCTTTGGAATGTGTAAGGAATGGGATCCTGCTGTATAGCACTGGGAACTATGTCTGGTCACTTGTGGTGAAACATGATAATGTGAGAAAAAAGAATGTATACACGTACATGTGATTAGGTCACCTTGCTGTGCAGCAGAAAATGGATAGAACACTGTAAATCAGTTATAATGGAAAGTAATAAAAATCATTATAAAAAGTAAAATTATAAAAAAGGAAGAGATGTGCAGTAGCTCTGGTGAACTGATATAAACTAGTTACAGCACACTGCTGCTGTCAGCTGTGTATGGCAAAGTCATTGTCTTCATTTAAAATGTCCTATAAAAATTAAAAAAAATAAGAGGCAGTTTCTATATGTCAGTATATGTATGTGTTTATTTGTGAGCCGTGAATAAAGCATTCATTAAGCAATGGATGTTTTAAGTAAATAAAAATTCTGTTTACTTCCTAATAAAAACAAGTTACATATGTCTCTGGACCCTGTGTGTGCCTGTGCCTCCCTTCAGAAAATATACAATCTCTTTTTCACTTGCCAATAATCCTATCTTCGTTAAAATTCTCTCTCCTTCTCTGACCCAGTTTTTGAATTTTCCAGCCTACTCCAGCATAAAATGCTATAAAAAGGAATTTGGATTTACCGTCATTCATTTATTTATTCAAGAAACACTTATTGAAATTTTAATATGTCATGTACTGGGAATGTTAAGTACTGGGAATGTTAACAGATTAGATAAGACTATATTACTACCTATAGAGACTACCATAGGCTTTATTTTCCCTGATTATACAATTAGTGATTTAATCAAAATTTTGAAAAAATTTATAGGGAAGGATAAGTTTCGACAAGAATGTATATTGGCAGTTGTATGTGATAAAAATTAGATTAGATAGATCTGATTTCGTGGTGGCATAAGAGGCCCCAGAAGCAGCAGTGGGGAAAACACTGTACAAGCTCTAAGTCTTTATTTGTATCGCATGTGCTAATGTGCCAAAAGTCACATGGCTAAGCTGGGATTCAAGTGTTAGAAGAATAGATTCCACCATTTGATGGGAGAAACTGCTAAAATATTGTGACCATTACAAAACCTGTGACATTACTTCTTATTAATAAACATCTAGACAGGAATGCCAACTGTTTTCCATTTTTGCTTTCAGATGTTTTAATTGTTTTATTCCTTCAGATTCACAGTTGAGTTCCATCAGCTGTCCTCATGGAAATCTGTTTTTTCCTCAACAAGTCTTCAGTTTTTCCAAGCAATCTTTTTCTGTCTTTAATTACCATAATTCCCAGAATGAGCCACTTTCTACATGTGCACATGTCTTTCAGATTAATACAAGACAAAATTAAATCTGGAAAATTTTACAGTTTCACATTTTTGCTCATTTCCTAACTGATTTCCCTGAAGCAAAGTGGCAGGGCTGCTCAGAAGTCATAATTTAATTAAAATGAAGTTGAGGAGATGAAGAGTACCTCCTTTTATTTTACATTCATTTTTTAAGTCTCCCAGAACATATGTTGATCTCTTTTCTCCTTCTTCCTTGTAAAATAAGACAACAAAACGTGTTTTAAAATAGTAGTGAAATTGCAAACTTTTATGAATATAAAAATACATGCTCTATCTCATTATTTTTCCTCTGCTCTAAAATGCACCTTACATTATCACCCAAAATTGTTCCTCTATTTTTGTGCACATTATCTTATTTTTCTAGATTTTCTTCTCCTCTAAAAATCCAAATTTTTGTTTAAGTTTCTATTTAAGACCTCCTCCATGAAACTTTCCTTGATTGCTCAGGTTATCTTTGATTTCACTCTGTTATGAACTCCTATAACATTTACCTGACACCATATAATAGCTTTAGCTTTATTTTTTTCCATTGCTTAATGAATTTTATTACAATTATAACTGTACAAAAATCATCACAACTCAATTTGATAGCATTTCTCTCCCAAACCCTCAGTGCATTCCCTCTCCCCCCCAACTTGTCTCATTTGGAAACCACCAGTTTTCCAAAGTCTGTGAGTCATTATCTGTTCTGCAAAGAAGCTCATTGTGTATTTTTAGTTTCCACATGTAAGCAGTAGCACTGGATGTTGCTGTCTAATTGTCTGGCTGGTTTCACTGCATGATAATTTCTAGATCTATCAATGTTGCTTTAAATATTGTTATTTCATTCCTTTTAATGTCTGAGTAATATTCCATTGTGTGTGTGTACCACACCTTCCCTATCCACTCCTCTGTCGATGGGCATTTAGGTTGTTTCCATTAGTTGGATATTGTATAGAATGCTGCAATGAACACTGGAGTACGTGAGTCTTTTTGAGTCATGGTTTCCTCTGGATAGATGCCCAGGAGTGGGACTGCTGAATCAAATGGTAATTCTTTTTTTTTGGTCTCTTTTTTGCCATATCTAGGGCTGCACCCGTGGCATATGGAGGTTCCCAGGCTAGGGGTCTAACAGGAGCTGTAGCCGCAGGCCTTTGACACAGCCACAGCAACGTGGGATCTGAGCCGCGTCTGCAACCTACACCACAGCTCACGGCAACACTGGATTCAAATGGTAATTCTATTTATAGTTTTCTGAGGAATCTCCATACTGTTTTCCACAGTTGTTGCATTTCCACCAACAGTGTAATAGGAGTCCTTTTTCTCCACACCCTCTCTAGCACTTATTGTTTGTACACTTTTTGATGATACGCGTTCTGGCCGGTGTAAGGTGGTATCTCATAGTGGTTTTGATTTGCATTTCTCTAATGAGGAGTGATGTTGAACATCTTTTCATGTGTTTTTTGGCCATCTGTATGTCTTCTTTGGAGAACTGTCTGTTTAGATCTTCTGCTTATTTTTTGATGGGGTTGTTTGTTTTTTTGTTATTGAACCGTAGGAGGTGTTTGTAAATTTTGGAGATTAATCCCTTGTCAGCTGATCCATTTTGCAAATATTTTCTGCCATTTTGTGGGTTGTCTTTTCGCTTTGTTTAGGGTTTCCTTTGCTGTGCAGAAACTTTTAGGTTTAATTAAGTTCCGTTTGTTTATTTTTCTTTTTAATGTCCTTATTCTGACACATGGATCTGAGATATTGCTATTATTTATGTCAGAGAGTGTTTGGCCTATGTTTTCCTCTAAGAGTTTTCTAGTATCTGGTCTTATATCTAGATCTTTAATCCATTTTGAGTTTATTTTTGTGCATGGTGTTAGGAAGTGTTCCAGTTTCATTTTTTTTTTACATGTGGCTATACAGTTTTCTCAGCACCACTTATCGAAGAGGCTGTCTTTTCTCCAATGTATATTCTTGCCTCCTTTGTCATAGATTAGTTGACTATAGGTGCCTGGGTTTAATTCTGGGCTTTCTATCCTGTTCCACTCATCTATATTTCTGTCTTTGTGCCAGTACCATACGGTTTTGATGACTGTAGCTTTGTAGTGGATTCTGAAGTCAGGGAGCCTGTTCCTCCAGCTCCATTTTTCTTTTTCAGAATGTCTTTGGGTATTCTGGTTTTTTTGTGCTTCCAAACAAACTTTAAAATATTTTGTTCTAGTTCTTTGAAAAATGCCCTTGGTGATTTCATAGGGATTGCATTGAATGTGTAGATTGCCTTGGGTAGTATAGTCATTTTGATAATATTGACTCTTCCAATCCAGGAGCATGGTATGTCTTTCCATCTGTTCATGTCATCCTTGATTTCTTTCATCAGTGTCTTATAGTTTTCAGAGTACAGGTCTTTTTGTCTCTTTAGTATTTGACTCTTTTTTGATGCAATGGTAAATGGGATTGCTTCCCTAATTTCTCTTTCTGATCTTTCATTGTTGGTATATAGAAATGCAGTTGATTTCTGTGTATTAATTTTGTATCCTGCAACTTAGCCTAGTTCATTGATGAGCTCTAACAGTTTTCTGGTAGAGTCTTTAGGATTCTCTAGGTATAGTATCATGTCATCTGCAAATAGTGATAGTTTTACTTCTTCCTTTCCAATTTGGATTCCTTTTATTTCTTTTACTTCTCTGATTGCTGTGGCTAGGACTTCCAAAACTATGTTGAATAGCAGTGGCGAGAGTGGACATCCCTGTGTTGTTCCTGATCTCAGGGGGAATTCTTTCAGCTTTTCACCATTGAGAATGATGTGAGCTCTGGGTTTGTCATAGATGGCCTTGATCATGTTGAGGTAGGTTCCCCCTATGCCCACTTTCTGAAGGGTTTTTATTAGAAATGGGTGTTGGATTTTGTCAAAGGCTTTTTCTTCATCTATGGAGAGGGTCATATGGTTTTTATTCTTGTTAACGTGGTGTATGACACTGATTGATTTGTGGATATTGAAGAATCCTTGAATCCCTGGGATAAATCCCACTTTATCATCATATACAATCCTTTTAATGTATTGTTGGATTTGGCTGGATAGTATTTTGTTGAGGATTTTTGCATCTATGTTCATCAGTGAGATTGGCCTGTAATTTTCTTTTTTTGTGGTAACTTTGTCTGGTTTTGGTATCAGGCTGATAGTTGCCCCATAGAATGAATTTGGGAGTGTCCCTTCTTCTGCAATTTTTTGGAAGAGTTTCAGAAGGATAGGTGTTTGCTCTTCTCTAAATGTTTGATAGAATTCACCTATGAAACCATCTGGTCCTGGACTTTTGTTTGTTGGAAGTTTTTTAATCACAGTTTCAATTTCAGAACTTGTGATTGGTCTATTCATCTTTTCTATTTCATCTTAGTTTAGTCTTGGAAGATTGTAGTTTTTTAAGAATTTGTCCATTTCTTGTAGGTTTTCCATTTTATTGCCATATAGTTGCATATAGTAGTCTCTTATGATCCTTTGTATTTCTGCAATGTCTGTTGTTACTTTTCCTTTTTCATTTCCAATTTTATTGATTTGTGTCCTCTCTCTTTCTTTCTTGATAAGTCTGGCTAAGGGTTTATCAATTTTGTTGATCTTTTCAAAGAACCAGCCTTTAGTTTCATTGATCTTTTCTATGGTTTTCTTCATTTCTATTTCATTGATTTCTGCTGTGATCTTTATGATTTCTTTTCTTCTACTAAATTTAGGTCTTGTCAGTTCTTCCCTCTCTCTCTGCTTTAGATGTAAAGTTAGGTTGTTTATTTGAGCTTTTTCTTGTTTCCTAAGGTAGGCTTGTATTGCTATAACCTTTCCTCTTAGAACTGCTTTTGCTGCATCCCAGAGGTTTTGGGGTGTCTTGTCATTGTTGTCATTTGCTTCTAGGTATTTTCTAATTTCCTCTTTGATTTAATCTGTGATCCATTGGTTATTTAGCAGCATGCTGTTTAGTCTCCACGTATTCATATTTTTGGCCATTTTTTTCTTGTTGTTGATTTCCAGTCGTATAGCATTGTGGTCACATAAGATGCTTGAAATGATTTCAATTTTCTTAAAGTTAGCGAGGCTTCATTCATAGCCCAGGATGTGATCAATCTTAGAGAAGGTTCTGTGCACACTTGAGAAGAATGTGTATTCTGTTGCTTTTGGATGGAATGTCCTATAAATATCTATTAAGTCCATCTGATCTAATGCTTCATTAGGGCCTGCGTTTCCTTATTGATTTTCTGTCTGGATGATCTACCCATTGCTGTAAGTGGGGTGTTAAAGTCCCCCACTATGATTGTTGATTGTGTTATTGTTGATTTGTCCATTTAAGATTGTTAGCAGTTGCGTTATATATTGTGGTGATCCTATGTTGGGTGCATAGATATTTAAAATTGTTATATCTACTTGGATCGATCCTTTGATCATTATGTAGTGCCCTTACTTGTCTCTTAAAATGTTCTTCATATTAAAGTCTATTTTGTCTGGAGTTCCCGTCGTGGCTCAGTGGTTAACAAATCCGACTAAAACCATGAGGTTGTGGGTTTGATCCCTGGCCTTGCTCAGTGGGTTAAGGATCCAGTGTTGCCGTGAGCTGTGGTGTAGGTTGCAGACGTGGCTTGGATCCCGTGTTGCTGTGGCTGTGGTGAAGGCCGGCAGCTACATCTCCTCTTAGACCCCTAGCCTGGGAACCTCCATATGCCACGAGTGTGGTTCTAGATAAAACACAAAAAGACAAAAAATAAAATAAAATAAAGTCTATTTTGTCTAATAGGAGTGTTGCTACTCTGGCTTTCTTTTGATTCCCTTTGCATGGAATATTTTCTTCCATTCCCTCACTTTCAATTTGTATGTGTCCCTAGAAGTGAAGTGGGTCTCTTGAAGACAGCATATATATGGGTCTTGTTTTTGTTTCCATTCAGCTAGTCTATGTCTTTTGGTTGGGGCACGTAGTCCATTAACATTTAAGGTAATTATTCATATGTATGTTCTTATTGCCGTTTTATTAACTGTTTTGGGTTTTTGTTGCTCTTTTTTCTTCCCTTATTCTCTTGTTGTCTCCTTTCACAAGATTACTATCTTTAGTGTTGTATTTGAGTTGATTTTTCTTATTTGTTTGTGTATCAATTGTAGATTTTTGGTTTGCAGTTACCCTGAAGTTTTGATATAGGAGTCTATATTATTATAAATGAGATTGTTTTAAGTTATTGTTTTCTTAATTGCAAGTGCATCTCCTGTGTCCTGCATTTGTGCTGTCTTTTCACTTTTTCTGATTTTTGTAGCTCAGCTGTGCATGGATGATTTCATATCTTTACCGTGTATATGCCTTTACTAATGATTCTTGTCATTTGTGTTATTTTTGTCTCTGGTTGTGGACTTTTCTTTTCTCCCTAGAGAAGTTCCTTTAGGATTTGTTGTAAAGCTGGTTTAGTGTTGCAAAAGTCTCTTAGCTTTTGCTTATCTGTAAAGGTTTTGATCTTTACTTCGAATCTGAATGGGAGCCTTGCTGGGTAAAGTAATCTTGGTTGGAAGTTTTTTCCTTTCAACACATTAAGTATATCATGCCACTCCTTTCTGGCCTGTAGAGTTTCAGCTGAAAAATCTGCCAATAACCTTATTGGGGTTCCCTTGTATATCATTTGTTTCTTTTCCCTAGCTACTTTCAATATTTTATCTTTGTCTTTAATTTTGATCATTTTGATTATTATGTGTCTCAGGGTGTTCCTTCTTGGGTTTATTTTATATGGTACCCATTGCACTTCCTGGATTTGAGTGAGTGGTTCCTTTCCCATATTAAGGAATTTTTTAGCTATTATCTCTTCAAATATTTTTTCTGTACCCTTCTCTTTCTGTTCTCCTTCTGGCACCCCTATAATATGGATGTTGGTACATTTAACATTATCCCAGAGTTCTCTAAGACTCTCCTCACTTTGTTTCAATCTTTTATCTCTTTTCTCTTCTGCATTAGTGATTTCCACTAATCTGTCCTCCACCTCGCTGATTCGTTCTTCTGCCTCCTGTTCTACTGCTGGCTATTTCTAATGAATTTTTTATTTCAGTTATTGTATTTTGCATCTCTTGTTTAGTTTTTACATCTTATATTTCTTTTCTCATTGTTTCCTGTAAATTATCAATCTTTCCCTCCAGCCTATTTCCAATGTCTTGTATCATCTTCACCATGAGCAGTCTAAAGTCTCTTTCTGGGAGGCTGATAATCTCATCACTGAGCTGTTTTTCTGGTTTTTTTTATTTCTCCCTTATCTGAGTTATAGTTTTCTGTCTTTTCATTTTTATAGGTTTTTGGTGTGGTGACCTTTTTGCCGATAATATAGTTATAGCCTCTCTTAGTTCTGGTGTTTGCCTCCCCTGTGGCTGAAGTTGGTATGGGGGGGGGCTTGTTCTAGGCTTCTCGATGGGAGGGACTGGTACCTGCCCACTGGTAGCTGAGGTTGATTTCTATCCCTCTGATGGGTGAGATTAGAAACTGGCTGTGTGCCTGAGGGGTCTTTAGGCAGCCTGTTTACTGATGGGTGGGGCCATGGTCCCGCCTGGATTATTGTTTGGCCTGGGGCTTCTCAGTGCTGATGGGAGGGATCAGATTTTGCCAAAAATGGCCACCTCCAGAGAAATGCAGGCTTATGAATGTTACTGAGCACTTCACCTCCAATGCCCTTCCCCCACAACAAGCCACAGTCACCCCTGTTTTCCCAGGAGATCCTCCAAGAATTGCAGTCAGGTTCCACCTGTATTCCTATGGAGACTTTGCTTTGCCCTGAGACCCAGTGAATGTGAAAGTCGGTGTGTGCCTTTTAAGAATGGGTCTCCTCTTTCCCCCAGTCCTGTGGAGCTCCTGCACACAAGCCCTGCTGGCCTTCAATCCCAGATGCTCCGGGGGCTTTTTCTCCCAATGCCAGAGGGTGTGGGGCTCAGAACCCTCAGTCCTTTAGTTGGGTCTCTGTGATGCAGTTACTTTCCAGTCTGTGGGGCTTCCCATCCAGGAGGTATGGGGTTGCTTCTATCGCGTAATCGCCCCTCCTACCTCTTGATGTGGTCTCCTCTTCGTCTTCTGGAGTAGAATATCTTTTTTGGAAGTTTACAGTCCATTTGGTTGAAGGTTGCTCGGCATTGGTTGTGGTTTTGTTGTTTTTTGGGAGAGAAGTTGAGCCCCAGTCCTTCTATTCTGCCATCTTAATCCAATCCTGTGTCAGAGCCTCTATGGACAGGGGTGTGGTGATAGGTTAACTTGCTCCTGCTGAAAAACTCAACAATAGCCCCTTAACAGCTAGACCCTCAAGAAATCTGGCAGCAGGCAGTAGGAAAACTGCTGTTGTCTTTTTAGTGTTCTCTTCAGGTTTCTCATGAGCAATGTCCAGCATCCCATTCAAGAGCAGTCCTCTAGTTTCTCAGCTCCAGGGCTGTGCATCCACTTAGTCTGGTCTCCACGTTAGCGCTTACTCGGCTACAGATTGCCCAACTCAGGCAACTGGGCGGAGTCTGGACGTAGGCTGAGCAGGGCAGGCGGAAGATCCCCTGGCTGCAGACGTGACAGGGAAGCCCCAAGAGCCCCTGAGATGCCCACTGACTACGCTTGTGCCTGCGGGATCCAGGACGCTGACATTCCAGAGCCGTAATCCCAGCACTGCTTAATAGCTTTAGCTTTAAAACAGATTGTTTTTGTTTTTGTTTCTTTTTTTGTTTTTTTGGTTTTTATTTGTATCATTTCTTTCTATTTTCTTTGTTGGACTTGATTTTTGAACAGTTGAATACTTATATTTTTGAAGTGCAGGGATCATATCCTATAAGCATTTCGCATTATCCTGTTTTTTGACTGATTTGCATTAGCCTCCCTGTGAGCACTGAAACATTCAATATCAAGTTTTCTTACAACTTATCAAAGTGGGGAATTCTCTTTTTTTTCTTAGAAAATAGATATTATCAGGATTCATTCATTGATTCAAGAAATGTTGAAGCCATTATGCTTCAAGATGAAAAACAGCACTGCTATCTCAATATACAAAGTAATATAGTTGCTATGTTTTGTTCAGATAGTGCTTTAAACTTATAAATAATAGTATTTTAAAAAATTTTCCACAATACCTTCTCAACTGGTAAATGTCAGACTATGGCTCCTTTGATGAACAGTTTTAGCATTTTCAACATTTTAATTTTTCTATATAGACTAGGCACAGTCATGTGTCCTTTGCTTTGTAATAATTACAAATATGGCCCTAGGGTCAGGTGACTATGACCACCATTGGTTTGACCTTTCGTTTCTTTCAGTATCACAGGAAACAACAATGCAGTGGGTACCTAATAGTAACTCTTTGCAGTGCACACACATACACTCTCACTTATACCCTCTTTGTCTCTTTTCTTTCTATTGCTCTCCTTTGGCAGAAAATTTCTGTTGGACTTAGAGTTCTTTCATATGTTATGATAAATGATGCCTTGTTGTGTTTTCTGATTCTGTTAGAGTCTCCATGGAATTAAAAGATCACATGCTTATTCAGCTTAATGTACTTGACCTTTTCCCATGATTGACACATCTAAATAAATGGCTCTAGCAACTCAGTAATTATGCACCAGCTGTGTTATATTCATTTCATGGAAAAAAACACAGTTCTTTTCAAGAGTAGATAGCTTGACCCCTTCCCTGCCAGCTAAATAAAGGAGAGTAGTTAATTAGTATTATTATTAATCATGGTAAGATTCCTTTCCATCCCCAAATGTTTCTCTTTCCTCACTGCATTTTGTAAACACTCGGTATACAGTGACCACAGCCACATAAAATAGTGTTACAGTACTGGTATTTCTTATATAATGAAAATATTTACAATAATTCTGGATCTGCTCAGCATATAATTCACACAATTTAAGTGTGAAAAATTCAGGATTTGTTAGCAAAATCTGTGTTCAGAAAGCAATATTACCTTTAACAAACCCTTGGTTTTTCTAATGGGGAAACTGTTTTCCCTCAGCTGTCATACAGATAAATTCCGAATAAATTCTAGAATCCTGTGTTTTCAAAAATCTTGTCTTAATAGCACTATTCCATCTAAATGGTTTGTATTTTTATTAATTTTGTTTTTTTAAGCATGCTTATCAAGTTAATTCGTGTTGACCATTTTGAATAATTTAACAAATGCTAATTTAAAAAAAACTCTTAAAAAATTTTATTGGAGTGTAGTTGACTTACAGTGTTGTGCTTCAGGTTTACAGCAAAGTGAATCAGTTATACGTATACATATATCTATTCTTTTTCAGATGAAAAGATTCCTTTTTTAAACTAAATTTTTGTTCTTTATCATAAAATAAAAAATTGTTCTCTATATAATCTTGAAAAATAATTTAGATTAGGTTTAGTAATTGTCAAGTTATTTCAGAACTGTAACATTTATCATTAAGCTTCTTGAATTTTTGTCTTAAGTGGTGTTTCTTAAATTTTGGATATAATCTTGTAGGAAAATTTTATGGTAGCATTAACCTGGAAATATTATCTGTGTACTTTTTTCCACAGGATCTAAGGCGATTCTCAAATTCCTTAGGTCAGGATCATTATAGTTGGAATTAGAAAAATTGGCAGTATAGAGAAAAGCTGGAAGTCAATGAAATAGGACAGGAAAATTGTATTTTTTTCTTCATCTTTCCTTTTTTTTTTTTTTTTTTGGTCTTTTTGCCTTATCTAGGGCCGCACCTGCAGCATATGGAGGTTCCCAGCCTAAGGGGTCTAACAGGAGCTGTAGCTGCCGGCCTTCGCCACAGCCATAGCAACGCAGGATCCAAGCCGCGTCTGCAACCTACACCACAGCTCACGGCAACGCCGGATCCTTAACTCACTGAGCGATGCCAAGGATCGAACCCACAGCCTCATGGTTCCTAGTGGGATTCGTTAACCACTGAGCCACGACGGGAACTCCTTTTTCTTCACCTTTCTTTAAGCCACTGAAGGTGAGTAGCGTGAAGGGGAAAGGGAACTAACACAAGTATGAATGTCTTCCATGTGAATGGAACCATGTTCAATATTTTTTATCTATTATGATAGTTCATATAATCATATAATTTCAAACAGTTGTAGAAAATCTTAACATATTGATAAAATTTTAATATGTGTCATCTAATTTGTCCTAAAAGCAATATGAAGTTTCTGGATCAAAGGAAGACTATCATTATTACTTACAGCAATAACCACATTGGTTTTCCATGTCCCATTCCTCCCCTTCAGGGTAATACGATGAGAACCAGATGGTTTTATGCATGGTGGGGAGCCCTAAAATTATGAATCTGGAAATTTATATAGAGAATTGCTATACAGCTGTCCTCTCTCTGCCTTGAGGGCAGAGAAATCATTTCTCCCTATGTAAACAAATCTCAAGGAAGAGGAGGGGAAGTTCCCCAGTTTAAACCTTTTGGAATACAGATCATTAATTCTGGGACTTTATTATCTTTTGAAATGTAAACTTATAAATCTGGGAGATGTGTGTCTTTCTCTTTGAATCTCTCTATTCAGTCAAGCTTTAACTTCTAAAGCTTGTCCTTCAAACTAGGTTCCAGCTTTTTTTTTGCTTTACAAGTCTAACCATAGAGTTCTCTGTGATTTCATAGCCATAAATTATGGCAATTTCAGTATTGTCGCTATGAAATTTTTGGCCATTAACTTTGTTTCCATTTTAAGTTTCTTAGTGTGCTTAGTAGCGTAATATATTATCATTCCTGTTATCTATGGTTTTTACTTAAAATAACCTCTATTTATGCACAGATTTATATACACAATAAAAATTTATTGTGCACCAAGAACTATCAAGCACTGTTCTAGATACTTGGGATACGTCAGTGAATAAATCAAAGTTTCCTGCTCTTCTGAACTTTAAAAAACTTTTGGGGGAAACTAGAAATTAAACACTAAGCATAATAAGTAAATAACTCATCATGGAAGGTTCCCAGGTGGCAGTGAGGATGCCAAGGAAGCCAGTGTGGCTAGAGGGAAATGGAATGACAGGGAAGTCTGCAGAAGGGATGGAAACGCTGACAGGAATGGGGCATGCAGATCGCAGAAGGCCTCAAAGAATGTTAGAGAAAACTTGGGCTTTTCTCTGATGAAATGGGGTAACATTGGAAGGTTTAGCTGAGGAATGACATTATCTAACCTGCCTTTTAACAAGACAGCACGGGCTGCTGTGGTTAGAACAGATCATAGGGGCTAGAGGTGGACTCAAGAAGGCCTGTCTGGAGTCTGTTGCAGAAATCAGGAAGAAGTGGGCAAATTTTGAATGTATTTTGAGAATTGTCCCAACAGATTTTCCAATGAATTGGTTGTAGGCCGAAGTGAAAAAGAGAAGTCTAAAATGATTCCAAGATTTTTGTTATGAGCAACTAGGAAGATTGTTTTACCCTCTACAGTTTTACCCTTTCCAGAATGTCATATACTAGTTAGCATCACAGAGTACATAGCTTGTTCACTAGTTCCTTTCACTTAGCAATATACATTTAAGTTCTTCCATGCCTTTTTAAAAAATTGTTGAATGGATGTACCACAGTTTGTTATTCATTCACCTAGTAAAGGACCACTTTGTTGTTTCCCATTTTTTGACAATTATGAATAAAGCTGCTATAAAGAGTCGTGTGCAGGATTTTGTGTGGACATTTGTTTTCAACTCACTGGAGCAAGTGTCTTGTAAATAACTCAATATTTAGATTAGGATCTAGACACAGACCTTACACCTTTCACAAAAATTAACACCAAATGGATCATTTGCCTAAATGTAAAACAAAATTTACAACTTCTAGAAGATAACATAGGAGAAAATCTAGGTGACCTTGATGATGACCGTTTAGGTACAATACCACAAAAAACCCCACAATCTGTAAAAGAGACATGGATAAATTGGACTTCTTTAAAATTAAAATTTAGGAGTTCTCTCGTGGCACAGAAGGTTAAGGATCCAGCATTGTCACTGCTGCAGCTTCGATCACTCCTCTAGTGTGAGTTTGATCGCTGGTCTGGGAATGTCCACATGCTGCAGTTGTGGCCCCCACCAAAAAAAAAAAAATAAAATTAAAACTTCTGCTCTATGAAATATACTTTTGCCAGATTAAAAAGACAAGCCACAGACTGGGAGAATACACTTGCAAAAGATATCTGATAAAGGACTGTTAAAGGAAATATACAAAGAACTCTTAAAATTCAACAAGAAAATAAATAGGAAAAGATCTGAACAGACATCTCATCAAAGAAGCTATACAGATGGTAAATAAGCATATGAAAAGATGGTCAAGTTCCTGTGGCACAGTAGAAATGAATTCAACTAGGAACCATGAGGTTGCAGGTTCGGTCCCTGGCCTTGCTCAGTGGTTAAGGATCCAGCATTGCCATGTGGTGTAGGTTGCAGACGTGGCTCGGATCTGGCATGGCTGTGGCTGTGGTGTAGGCTGGCAGCTGTAGCTCCGATTAGATCCCTAGTCTGTTCTCTCCATATGCCACAGGTGCAGCCCTAAAAAGCACACACACACAAAAAGGAGGTCCAACATCATACGTCATTAGGGAATTGCAAATTAAAACAATGAGATACCATTACACATCTATTAGAAAGACTGATATGCAAAACACTGACATCACCAAATGGCAAGAATGTGCTGCAGCAGGAGCACTCATTCTTTGCTAGTTGGAATACTAAAATGTTGCAGCCACTTTGAAAGATAGTGTAGTAGTCTCTAACAAAAGTAAACTTAAGTTTACCATATAATCCAGCAGTTACATTCATAGTTATTTGACCAAATCAGTCTTTACTTTTTAACTAGCTCTGTAAGAGTCTGCCTCAGGAAATTCCTTCAGCCTGGCCTTTCTCAACACGAGTTCAGCAGTGTGTCTTGGCATCCTCTTCCTGTGTGAATATATTTGGATATAGTTTCAGATTGTTTATTTCAGTCTTGACTTGGCAACTTCTTAGGATGTTACTTCTGGCAATTGCCCATCAGATTCACATTCCACAAACAAAGACAATATTCACTATACCCAACTGGGCCCTCTGGACTTGCCAGCCAGGGCCATTGTGCTCCCTACCATGGTGCTCCCTATCTTTGTCTGTTTGGGAATGGTTATCTTGATTTGTAATTGTTAGAAAAGTTTTCAGTCTTTAAAGTTTAGCTCTAGGAAATATTCAGTTTAAACTTCCTCAATTTTTTCCTTTCCTTATCTACTGAAACTGCTATCAAGAAAATTACATATAAACATTAATTTCCAACTGTGATAGCTAATTTTTAGTCTTAATCTTGACTTCTTTATAGCATATAAACTGGTAATTCCTGCATTCTTAAAAGTTGTTTCTTTTGGTTTCTTTAAAAAAATGTAAAATTGTGGAGTTCCCGTCATGGCACAGTGGTTAATGAATCCAACTAGGAACCATGAGGTTGCGGGTTTGATCTTTGGCCTTGCTCAGTGGGTTAACGATCCGGCATTGCTGTGAGCTGTGGTGTAGGTTGCAGATGCAGCTCGGATCCTGCCTTGCTGTGGCTGCTGCTTAGGCTGGCAGCTACAGCTCGGATTAGACGCCTAGCCTGGGAAACTCCACATGCCACAGGTACGGCCCTAAAATGAGAAAAGGCAAAAAAAAAAAATTTTTTTTTTAAATTGTGAAATGAAGCATACATAGAGCAAAATGCATAAAGCATAAGTAAAAAGTTTAATAAATAATTTTAAAGCAAAAACTTACATCCAGAAACAAATTTTTGGCACCTCATAAGGTCCACATATGCCTCTTTCCAATCAAAACTCCTATTCTTTGTGCTAGAGGTAACCAGTATTTTGACTTTTTATTGAGTATGCACCCTGTGTATGCATACCAGGACAATGTATTTTAGTTTTGCTGTTTTTAAATCTTTATAAATTATATTTTCCTCAATATTATGTTATCGAGATTCATCTATGTTGTTGTGCATATCTGTAGTCTTTTCGTTATTGCTATATATCTCCTATTGGATTTAGGGATAGTTTCAGGTGTTTTGTCTTTATAAGCAGTGCTGATGTAGATATTCTTCTCTATGTCTCTTATACATGTATACATCTGCCTGCAGTTCTCTAGAGTCCAAGGGAACTGCTGGGTCATAAAGTGCAGATTTTTTCAGTTTCAGTAGAAAATGCCACACCGTTTCAAAATAGTTCTGCCAGTGATATTCTACCAGCAGTTTTGCATAAGCCACTGGTCTATATCACACTAAGGAACTGAAGTATCAGTCATTTCAATTTTTGCCAGTGTGGTTAGAATATAGACTTATCTAATTATGTTTTTTTATTACTTAATGAATTTTATTACATTTATAGGTGTACAAAAAGGTGGAAATGCTATAAAATTTGATTATGGTTTGAATTTCCATTTCCTTAAGAGCTAATGGAGTTTAGCACCATTTCCTACATGTAGCCATTTGGATTTTTTTCTTTTATTAAGTACCTTTCAAATTTTTTTGCCTACTTTCCCACTGAGTTTTTATCTTTTTCTTAGGATTTACAGGATTTCTTTTTATAAATAACACAATGTCTTATTTATATTTGTATCACTAATACCCAGCACAATACCACTCAATAAGTTGTTAATTTTCATAAACATTTGTTAGGTATCTGCTGTTTGGGAGGCACTGTGTCAGGTGCCAAAGATACAACACATGGACCTTCTCTAGAGAAGAGTCATAAGAAAGCTATTTATTAGTAAACAACTGCAATCAAGCATTACTGTACTTTGGTATATATGAGTAAGCATTAGAGGATCCTAAGAGGCGGAAAACAGTCATCTGTATTTAGACTGAGAGGGCATGAAAAATTTTGTAGATGGCATAATCCTTGAACTGAGATTTGGGAGATAAGTTAAACGTTCATTAGATAATCAGGAAAGACAAAGGCATTTCAAATACAGTTGGAAGAATAAGAGCAGCATGAAGCAGAAGCAAATAAACTTGAGAACATCTGGCAATTCAGGAATGAAAGAGCACATACTGACTTATAACATGTGTGACAGTGCACTTAGAGGCCTGCCTGGAGAAACAGGCAGATTTCAGATATTGTTTGTTTTTATAGAATACTAAAAACTGTATCCTATAGGCAACAGAAAGCAATCAATGAGTTTAAAGCAGGGGAGTAATGTAGTCAGATTTGTGTTTTGGGGGAAAAAAAAGCCATCAGTATTCAGGATGGATGAAGTGGGACAAGATTGGAATTAGAAAAGAAAATGCTAAGGGGAATCTAATAGTCTTGGTGAGATGAGGATCCAAATTAGGACAGCAGCAATAGAAGAGAGCATAGATTCTAGAGATGTAAAAGAGGACCTGGGTACAGACTGGATGGGCTTTGAGATGACTGAGTAGATGGTGCATTTACTGAGATAGATGATACATAGATGATACTTGGAAGACAAAGAAAATGGCAAGTTCCATGGCCATGTTGAGTTTGACATGCCTGTGGGAAGGATGTCTGTGTGAAGATGTCTAATGGATGGATGGATATATATCTACAATCTAAGAGAGACATCTGATGTAAGATATATATGTGTGTGTGTAACTGTATCTATACATACATTACACACATATAGTAGTTGGAATCATGAGGTCAAAGAATCCTAGAGATTCCAATCTTGAATGAGTAAATAGAAGAAAAACTGGCAAAGGAAACTAATGTGAGCAAAACAAAGGATGAGAAGGACCAAGAGAAAGTTAAATCATAGAGAAAAGAGTGGTCAATGGTATCAAATGTCACAGATAGAAACAGTAGAGCTGAAAAAAACTGCACAGGATTTGGCGTTACTAGGAACTTGGTGAAACCTATTTTTATTAGAGGTAGGGATTATTTCACACAACTGTGAAGGGAAGGGAACTGATGAGATAAGTGGTTAGTTGAGTGTAGGAAGAAAACAGAACAAATTTTTTTTTTGTCTTTTTGCCTTATCTAGGGCTGTACCCGTGGCATATGGAGGTTCCCAGGCTAGGGGTCTAACAGGAGCTGTAGCTGCCAGCCTTTGCCACTGCCACAGCAACGTGGGGTCCGAGCCACGTCTGCAACCTACACCACAGCTCACAGCAACGCCGGATCATTAATCCACTGAGCAAGGTCAGGGATCAAACCTGCAACCTCATGGTTCCTAGTTGGATTCATTAACCACTGAGCCATGACGGGAACTCTGAACAAAACATTTTTAATGAAAAAAGTATAATTATAAATTATGGGAGATGAACACAGAGATTCTTATGATAGTTAATAAATTAATGATGATTATATAATATAATACAACCAAATAATTAATATTGTAGATGTTTGTAATAGACCTGTGATATGCTTAAATAGGTGTAATACCAAGATGTAGTGCCAAGCCCCAAGCTCTACACATCATAAATACTCAAAAACTATTTGCTGAATTGAATTGGATTGTATTCCCATATAAATAATCATCTTCTGTGCCTTGGAATAATGTAGGATTTAATTTGTGTATTTACTTCTGATGAAGGTCATCGGACACTATTTATTGGAGTTCATGTGCCCCTGGGAGGAAGAAAAAGCCATCGACGTCACAGGCATCGTGGTCATAAACACAGAAAGAGAGACCGAGAGAGAGATTCAGGATTAGAGGATGGAAGGGAGTCACCTTCCTTTGGTAAGAATCTTTCTCTTTATTTTAATTAAGCTTATGATTGTAATATTATATTTGTTGTACAATCCATAATTAGAAGTAATATCTCATAGTTATAAAACTACCTTATCAAAAGATGTTGGTCAAGTTGGAAAGAAGTGGGAGAGAGAATGCTTAATCTTTATTTTTCTCTTGTGCATCTGTTTTGTGAAGGTAAATTGGCTTGGATTTGTGATTGAGGAAATACACTTAAGGAGTAGAACTTGGATGTATTAACTCTTGATAATTGTGCAAATAATAGTCATTGCTCTAAGTAGTTTGAAAATCCAGGGGGAAATGCCTTTATTAAGCTCCCACTGCTGATGCTCGCCAAATTTTATTCTTACGATGTGAACTTTCTACTATTTTGAATGTTCTTCCCTTGAAAGTATGCAATTGACCCTTGAACAGCATGGGGTTATACTGGGAGGGTCTACTTATTAATGAGTTTTTTTCAATAGTAAATACTACAGCACTACATTATCCTATAGTTGGTTGAATCCGTGGATGTGGAACTGGATGTGACTGACTATAAATTACACGTGGATTTTCGACTGCAGGGAGGGTCAGTGCTCCTGATCCCCACATTGTTTAAGGATCAACTGTATACAGAATATCAAAATATAGTGGTATGGTAGTTGTCAATAATTCCTGAGACATGAGAGCCCGTGTACATGACATAACTAAGAACCTGACTTTCAGTTTCCTGACCTTCCCATCATCTATGACCTTCAGTGCACCTTGTTTACAAACTCATCTGTATTATGCCACCTCTGAACTGACTAATGCATTTATGTCACTCTCTGACCACAGCTTTTCTCCTTACTTGCTTTTGCAAGTACTTGCCCTCTCTATTTTTTTCTGTCCATGTTATCTTTCTTTATTTCCTTATCCTACTCTGATTTTGTAGTTTGTAATTTTAGCACTTTTGCTAATATTCAAAATACCTTAGGTTCCCTTTTTAAGTTTTATTCATACTTTCACCCCACTTGAAAAACCATATTTATGTTGGAGTTCCTCCATGTTCCTCTTTCTTTCTGCCTCCCCCAGGAGGCACGAGCTGTAGGATGTAGTCATTCAAGAGGGTAGCTTGTAACCATTTAAATTCTTTCCTCATGTAGACCTTGAAATCTCCTTCCAAGTCCATTGCACTTTTTGAATTTTTGAAAGGAAGAGTGATCAATCTTCTTCACCATTCTCCAGTATCCCCTTTTTTATGGTCTCTTAGCAGATGTTTTCTACTTTAAAAGGAAAACATGTCACCAGAAAGAAATTCATTCAATTCTCTCCTATTAAACATATAGACATAAACATATAACTACATCTGAAACTACATTTTTCTCTTAATATATTATTCTTTTCAATTATGTTTATTTTATAATCCCTCCCACCTAGAAATTTACACAATTTATAACCTAGTTGGCTGCTTCTTGTCAACTAGATTACTCTCATCATCCATTCTTCAACTGCCTCAAACCCACATTCCCCAGTTCAGTTGTGTTCATATATGAGGTAAGTAAGCATATGAAGCTTGGGGTAACAATTTTATTTGTAATACTCTATAAGCATTGTTTGGCAATAAACCAAAGCTGCAGCCAAAAGCATTGACACAATATTGAGCAAAATCAAGACACAAGTACCTCCTATATGACTTCATTTATAAAAAGCTCAAAAGCAGGCAAAACACCAAGTATAAGACAGACTAGAGATCCTTTTGGGGAGAAGGGAGAGCATAGTAACTAGGAGTGAGGACAAAGGGGGTTTCTAGAGTGCTAGCTGAGATAACAGTTATCCAAATATTTCTTTGTGACCAGTCATTGAGTTGTACACTTACATTTCTATGTTAAACATTTATAAATACTTGTGTGATACTTTATAATGAAATGACTTAAAAAAACTCTGATATCCTCATATATCAGTTAATTGGGAGTTAAATAGGAACAAAAAGCCATTGCCATTAATAAACCGATTTGAAGTTATGTTTTCTATATTTGCTTCATTTTTTCCCCTAAAGTGTGCACACAATTTACTATCTAAGAATGGAAAAATCCCAGGTCTAATTCAAGGGTTGAAGTTCATTGTGTCCTTTTTTTAGATTCCACATGTAAGTGATAGCATTTGATGTTGGTGTATTGCTGTCTGACTGACTTCACTTAGCCTGATAATTTCTAGGTCCATCCATGTGGCTGCAAATGCTGTTATTTCTTTCCTTTTAATGGTTGAGTAATATTCCTTTGTGTATATGCACCACATCTTCTTTATCTACTCTGTTGATGGACATTTAGATTGTTTCCATGTCTTGGCTATTTAGAGTTGCAGTGAACATTGGAGTACATACATCTTTTTTAGTCATTGTTTTCTCTGGATAGATGCCCAGGAGTGGGATTGCTGGATCAAATGGTGATTTTATTTTTAGTTTTCAAGATATCTCCAGACTGTTTTCCACAGCGATCACACTAATTTACGTTCCTACCAACAGTGTAATAGGATTCCCTTTTCTCCCTCTCCAGCACTTATTGTTTGTAGACTTTTTGATGATGGCCATTCTGGCCGGTGTAAGGTGGTACCTCATAGTGGTTTTGATTTGAATTTCTCTAATAATGAGTGATGTTGAACATATTTCCATGTATTTTTTTTGGCCATCTGTATGCCTTATTTGAAGAATTTTCTGTTTAGATCTTCTGCCCATTTTTTGATGGGGTTGTTTTTTTTTTTTTTTGGTATTGAGCTGTAGGACATGTTTATAAATTTTGGAGATTAATCCCTTGTCTGTTGATTCATTTGCTGATATTTTCTCCCATTCTGTGGGTTGTCTTTTTGTTTTGTTTAGGGTTTCCCTTTGCTGTGCAGAAACTTTTAAGTTTAATTAAGTCCCATTTGTATATTTTTGTTTTTGTTGTCATTACTCTAAAAGGTGGATCTAAGAAGATGTTGCTGATGTTTATGTTGGAGAGTGTTTGGCCAATGTTTTCCTCTAAGAATTTTATAGTATATGGTCTTTTATATAGGCCTTTAATCCATTTTGAGTTGTTTTTTGTGTATGGTGTTAGGAAGTGTTCTAGTTTCATTCTTTTACATGTGGCTGTCCAGTTTTCCCAGCACCACTTATTGAAGAGGCTGTCTTACCTCCATTGTATATTCTTGCCTCCTTTATCATAGATTAGTTGACTGTAGGTGCATGGGTTTAATTCTGGGCTCTCTATCCTGTTCCATGTATAAACTTTAAAATCAATTTGTTGACGTCTGTAAAATAATGTGCTAGGATTTTGATTGGGATTGTATTGGATCTATAGATCAAGTTGGAAAGAACTGACATCTTCATAAAATTTAGTCTCCTTATCCATGAACATGGATACCCTAGCTCCTTCATTATTTTTATTGGATTTAAAAAACTGATATCAGTGTCTTTTCAACTAGGTTATTGTTGAAACATAGAAGAAATGTTATATGAAAATGCTTGACCCATAGAAGATATTGATAAATTTAAAAATCTGTTTTGACTTTTTCTTTTAACTTGTAATCATACCATAGTCAATTACTATGTCAACTAAAATAAAGTTTAAAGGACTCATTTGATATAAAAGAACTATGATCATTCTTAAGAATCTTATAACTTTCATAATGAATGTTATACTACTTGTGGGATTTAATTATAAACTAACTCTATCTTGCACCATCGCTTCGTATTTATTCCTGAATGAAAACTTTGTTATTTGGCTCCTGAATGAAAAGTCTGGTGAGTTCTCCAGCTTTTCCAGTGATTCCTCAGTAACTTAAAGTCTTCTGATTTAGTAATTAGAATATTTAGTCTCATGTAATAGTGACCACTTTGAATTTGCTTTAACCGCAAGGCCTTTTATCCCCCTCTCTTCCACAGGCATGATGTGCTCCAGTTGAGGACAGAGAATATAGTTGTTTTTTCTGCTCCTACCATGAACTTCTCCTTCTTCTAGATACGCCATCATAATCCGAACTCTAGTTTCTAATCCCTTTAGATATGGAGCATAGGAATTGGAAAGAACCAAAGGGAATAGGGCAGGAAATTCTTATTTAACTGGAAGTACTACAAGCTGATGTTACAATGGACTGTTACTCTGCAGTAAAAAGGATAAGTTACTGATACATTCAGGGACATGGATAAATCTCAAAATCTCAAAGGCAAAGGCATTATGCTAAGTAAATGACTACAGTCTCAAAAAGCTGTACACCATATGTTTACACTAATATAGCATTTTGGAAAAGGCAAAACTAGAGCAATAAAGGAGTTCCCGTCATGACTCAGAGGAAACAAATTTGACTAGCATTCATGAGGATGCAGGTTCGATCCCTGGCCTTGCTCAGTGGGTTAAGGATCTGGCATTGCTGTGAGCTGTGGTGTAGGTCCCAGACATGGCTCTGATCTGGTGTTACTGCGGCGGTGGTGTAGGCCAGCGACTACAGCTCTGATTGAATCCCTAGCCTGGGAAACTCCACATGCCATGGGTGAGGTCCTAAAAAGACAACAACAACAACAACAAAAAAAAAACACACAAAAAAAAACCCTATAGCAATAAGGACCAGATTAGTTGTTGCCAGGTGTTAGGGAAGTGACAGTGATGTGACTGCAAAGAAGCATCATGAGAGAGTTCTTTGGTGAATTATATTGAGCACAACTTTAGTATAAGTGAATTTTATCATAGTCTACTCTTCTGAGTATTACCATAAAATATAGCATATATAATGAGAGAAAATGTATGTGTGTAAGAGGCATGTAGAGATAGTTTCCATGATGCTATAAGTAATCCAAAATAATCATCACATTTGATTTTATGTTTGATAATATAGATATATATTTACATTTTACCTGTTTATGATCTTACATTATATTTGACTTAATGTAATGCTAAATTTAGTCTTAATTTCCAAAGTCTACTCTGGATGAGTGCTGCTGTGGGGGGCAGAAGATATGTGAATTTGAAGTGGTGTTGAAGGGAGTGATCAGGACATTTTAAGTCATGTTATTGCTTGTTCATGTCTCTGATTTCTGTAGACACCCCATCGCAGCGGGTACAGTTTATTCTTGGAACTGAGGATGATGATGAGGAACACATTCCTCATGACCTTTTCACTGAACTGGATGAGATTTGCTGGCGTGAAGGTGAGGATGCTGAGTGGCGAGAAACAGCCAGGTGAGGATTTTTTTTTTGTTGAAGTATGAAGGTATACTGAAGAATTTTCAGAGATTTCCAATGCCACAGTTTTGCAAACAACAATCAGTGCTGCTGATTTCTGAAACTGATCATCTGGCCTGGGCATATCCTATGATGGGATGTGGGTCAGAATGAAATCTGAAGGCTGTAATTATAGTAAACAGTGATGCAGAGCCGGCAGCAGCTGCAGTCTTAAAGATAAACAGTAGCATAATTTGTTTGTCATCAGGAAAACAATAGGTATCTAACAGTCATTTATTCCTATCTTTTCAACTGCTACTTGTGCCCCAACTAGTGATATAAGATAATTTGAGTGTGGGTCTTTCCAGAAGAAAGAGCACACACACATTATAAGAAAATTGAGGTGTAGTCCTGGATTTATGTGCTATTCGTTGAGGGTAAGAATATTTAGTAATGTGTTTCTAGGATATACACACATTTAAACCTAGCGTTTTTTAAAAAAATAACTTAAAAAATTACTTTTTATGTTATTTATAATTAATATTTCTATATTGCCATTAATTGATGAATTTCTATGAGAGCAATAAATAAATTTTCATTTACTTTTCATTCATCTTTTCTTGTTTATTTACTTACTTATTTAACAAATATTTATGGCATATCTATTATGTGCCAGGTGCAATGGATATAGAACAACAACAAAAATCTAAGATTTTGCCTTTAACAATCTCACTATATAATACGGGATTTAGATAAATAAATAGATTTTTAAAAACTGTATAATAAATGCCGTGGTACAAGGGTGCACAAGGCAATGTGGAATTTTTACCCACTGCTTACCAAATTTTAATGTGTGAATACATATTACATGGGAAAGGTAGATTTGAAATATAGATTCCATTGGCCTCAGAGTCTCAGATCTTGCATTTAATGACCACCTTAACTCTAGCCAGTGTTAGTGTGAAATCAAATGTTCAGTCATGATAATATTATAAATAATACTGACCTGGTTAATTCTTTTTTTAATTTTTATTTTTTCCATTATACTTGGTTTACAGTGTTCTGTCAATTTCTACTGTACAGCAAAGTGACCCAGTCATACATACATATACATATGTATGTGTGTGTCTGTATGTGTGTGTGTGTGTGTGTGTATATATATATATATATAAACATATATATGTTTATATATAAGTATATATATAAACATATATGTATATATATATAATTTTCCTCACATTATCCTCCATGTTCCATCACGAGTGACTAGATATAATTCCCTGTGCTATACAGCAGGATCTCATTGCTTATCTACTCCAAATGCAATACTTTGCATCTATTAACCCCAGACTCCCAGTCCATCCCACTCCCTCCCCCTCCTCCTTGGCGACCACAAGTCTGTTCTCCAAGTCCATGAGTTTCTAGAAAGTTTCATTTGTGCCGTATATTAGATTCCAGATATAAGTGATATCATGTGGTATTTGTCTTTTCTCTTTCTGACTTACTTCACTTAGTATGAGTGTCTCTAGTTCCGTCCTTGTTGCTGAAAATGGCATTATTTTGTTCTTTTTTATGACTGTGACTTGGTTAATTCTTGTTTGATATATTCTGAGTAGTCTTTATAGCTCTCTTTTATTTAAAAAAATACAAAAAGTAAATAGAAGAAAATCAAAATGGTTTACACCTAGTTCATCTCTGTTAACGTTTCTTTAAAAAGGAATAAAACTAACTTGCTAATATTTAAAATTCAAAAATCATAGAAAGGTAAAAAACAAGAGTATTCCTCTACACTTGTTCACAGTACCTCTCTTCAAAGGTAATCACTGTTGGTTGTATCTTGTATATCTTTTCATAAAAAATGTAGTGCCTAGGTCTGTGTGTGAATGTATGCCTTTAGTATTTACGTAAGAGGATTACTTACCACACTCATGCTTTACTTTTTTCACTTAATATATTTGGATCATTTTCTGTCTTATGAATACAGATTACTCAAGCTTTTTAATCTTTTTTAATGACTATTGCATTTAATTATATGGATGAACTTTCATTCATTTAGTTGGTCTTGATAGGGATTTAGGTTGGTTTTGTTTTGTTTTTTTGCTGCAAATATTACTGCAATGATCATTTACACATATATTTTGGCATTATTTTGTAGATATTTATGTAGGGTCAATTTTTAACTGTGAAATTTATGTATCAAAGAGAACTGACTTTTTTAACTTGTATAGATATTGCAAAATTGTCTTCATAAAATGTTTTAGTAATGTACTTCAATCAACAATGCATGAAAATGCTTATTTTCCTCAAAACGTTGCCACACAAAATCATCAAACTTCTAAATTATTTTGCTAATTTTATAGATGTAAAATAAATCTCATTGTTTTAATTTGTATTTCTTTAATTACTGGTGAAATTGAGCATCTTTTCATATGGTTTAATTTTTTTCCTGAGAACTGTTTATTTCCTTTACCTGTTGTATTTCATTTATTTTTTATTTGCCTTTTTAAATGCCTTAAACTTGTGGTGTGTTATTCTGTGAGAATTATCTTTTTAATGAAAAAAATTACATAATTTCTTTCTGATCCTATTATAATATTTTAAGTATAGAACTAAATCTGAAAGTTTTTATATGACCTGACAAATTTTAAGATTAAGAACCATCTACATAACTTTTTTTCTTCTAGCCACATCAAAAACTAAGTACTATTTTCAAATATATAATGTGTGTTCCTCTTCTTTATTTGGTGACAGAAAATAATATATGATAATATTCTCCACAAACTAGTGTTGTGAATTTTGCTCTTTCATAATTAGAGAATTGTTGATAACAAATTTAAAGAGCAAACCTCCTATTTAAAGCAAGAAGGATCTATCTTCAACTGGTTATAAGAAATAGGTATCCCTTGGGATTTCCTATTGTGGCTCAGCAGGTTAAAAACCCAACTTATTTTCCATGAGGATGAGGGTTCGATCCCTGGCTTCTCCAGTCAGTTAAGAATCTGGCATTGCAGCAAGCTGCGGCATATGTTGTAGATGCAGCTTGAATCTGGCATTGCTGTGGCTGTGAGGTAGGCTAGCAGCTGCAGCTCTGATTGGACCTCTAGCCTTGGAACTTCCATATGCCTCAGGTGTGGTGGTAAAAAGAAGTAGGTATACCTGGCTGACTTGAGAGAAGGCAATATGGTGGTTATGATGACTACGCAGGTCTGGTTAGTTAGACTGTCTTTAATAATCAATTACTGAGAAATACTTTTTGGAAACATTTCTTTTATATTTGTTTCTTCACTCTCATTCTGCAGAACAGAGCTGAGAAGTAGGATTGGAAGCTAACACAACATAGTAAAGCAACTATACTCCTATAAAGTTTTTTGAAATGAAAAAAAAAAGAGGATTATGTGTTTTGGCAGGAGTTAACTCCCTTATTCTTCAAATGATTGGTGATTTTTCACCTTCTGGATCAAACAGCGATCTGTTCCTCTTAACCAGTAACTTCCTTGTAACTTTCCCACCATCATAGAGCTAGGAGATAGCAGAGCAATACTAGCTCCTTTACGCTGTTACAGTTGAGCAGGTAGGATTTTATCATGCTCTAATGTATTAACTTGGGCAATGTGTTTATCTTAAACCAGCAAAATGTGTTGCTCTTTATTCATAAAGAATGAAGGAGATGACCCGGTTACATATTAGTTTTCTCACATTAGTTATTAGAGAAGACCTGTGTTCTTAGCCCTGCTTCTATAACCTTACACATGGTGCAGATATTTGAGGTTCAAGAAAACATTTGATGAGCAATAGAAATAGTAACAGACATCGAAGAGGAGAGTGGATGAATTTTGGCTGACACAGTATGTCAGGGAAGAACAGAATGTATTTATTGAGGACTTAGAAATGGAGTAGCTTTTAAAGCGGCAGAAGTATTTTGCTCTGGATGCCCTAGTTCATCTGAAAGGACTAATTCTAGTTAATTCATGACTCCATCTGATTTTTCAAATGCAATGTAATTCTAATAAATCATTAGCATAACCATTTAAAATAATTCTTTCTTTTGATTAGTATTCCAGGAGGGATTAATACTTTTCTATCCTAATGCTAGAAATAAAAAGGATATTTTATCAGCACATTGCACGTGTCACATAGCACATCTTGAATAATTCATGCCCACTGTTATTGCCAAGTAAAACTTAAGCAAGTTTTAGATTTTGAAGCTAAATTTTTGAATCATAATTATTTAATAAATGTTTGTGAAAACCAGCTGTTCACTTTTAAAAATCCTAAAAGAAGCCATATGACAGGGCTAATGAAATCAACACAGTTACAATGTCCTGCTTATAAATAACATATCATGTTATGAATAGAAAAGTATGCAAATATACCACAGCTGTGCAATTGTGGAGACAACATGTTTGACTCATTGTGGTTGCCCTTTAAAAATGTTTCCCACAAATGAGCTCAGCAGAGGCAAAGCAGGGGGCAGCAGTCAGGCCTCTGATACATACATGGTAATGTGGAAAAGATTATTACATCAAAACAATTTTATTGATGCTGTGAAGGTATTTGATATTCAAAATTAGTAAAGGTTCAAGTTATCAAGATTTTTCAGTGCAATTCAAAGTGTGAAAATAATATGGATTAAGAACAGCTAATGGTAATAAATTCTGTGTTTGGTTATATTTTATTTTCCCTTGCCCTTGAAATAGGCACTTTATGTTTATATAGGTTATTCTACAGATCCCACTGTAACCATGTTCCTCCTTCATCGTCCATATTCTCAACTCTATCCAAAAAAGGATGTTTTCTCCTGAGAGTTCGTGACTTCCCTCAAGGTTATAATTTTGGATGATGTAGTAACTCCTTTCCTTCCTATTTGGGTAGAATCAGAGGATAAAATTATTAGAAAATGTAAACTGAATTAGTGGGGATAAGGTAAACAAAAAAGTTAAATTCTATACTTAAAGTCTAATTTGTAGAATAATTTCATTTTGTATATTTTTAATATGAATATTACAGAGGAGGTTATCATCAGCTTAATCCTTAAAGTATTCATGAAACATCTAATTTACAGTTATTGTTTAGTAGGAAGAGATTACAGTGTGTTAATTATGGATAAAAACAGATCCAGGCATACTGAAGAAGAAAATAATCTCAGCAGACTTTCAATCCACCTCTCCCCTGTAAAAGTGTCATGCAGTTGGACTACAGTTACAATTTTTTTCATTGTCCATCACATGTCATTAATGCCTGTGAGACTCTTGTTTGCTTTGGTTTGCTATTCAAACAAATGTCAGTTGAGTTTATTTGAAAACTGGAACAAATTGAAGCACTCTAGGTCATTAACTGCAATCAGGCATTTTGAAACTGACAGTATATTCAGTGACTACAAATCTTGAAATGGGATTTGGTGTGTTATGAAACCTGCTAATTTCTGTCTTTGGAGTATGAAATGGAATAAAAAAGCAGAAAAGAGAGATATACTTATGTATCTTTAAAATATATTCATTTAAAATCTTTTAAAGCCTTTGGCATCATTCCTGAGTTGGCATGAAGCACTGTATCTTGAAATGTTTAGTAACTTGCTATCTGTAACTTGTAGGTTCCTTTTTATGGAAAGTATCTTACGTTTCCTCCTATAATACACATATAACCAATGGTTATATAAACCAATCTATGCATATAACTTATATTTGGTCATCTTAACTACTGAACTGCTCGGAACTCCCTACAGTGTCTGTTCTTCTTTTCTGGAAGACCAAGCCCCCAAATTGGAGAAAATTATTATAAAGGAAGGAGTATACATTTTTGATTTGTTTTTAAAATGTCTTTTCAGATAGATGCGTAGATCAATGGAACAGAATAGAGAACTAAGAAAGATTAAGCCAAGTACAGCTAACTGGTTTTTGACAAAGGTCGAAAGCTATTAAGTGAAGGAAGAATTGTCTTTTCAACAAATGGTACTGTAATAGAGAGCTATAGCTAAAAATATTGACCTCAATCTCAACTTCACTGCGTACACAAAAATCAATTCAAAATAACAAATGTAAAATGTAAAGTTATATAAATGTTAGAGGAAACAGGAGAAAATCTTCAAAACCTAAGGCTAGAAGATGAGGTTTTAGACATGATACCAAAAGCACAATCTGTAAAAGAAAATATTCTTAAATTGGACTTTACCAGAATTAAAAACTTTTCTGCTGCGAAAAATCCTGTTAAGAGGATGAAGAAAAGCTATAGGCAAGAAGAAAATATTTGCAAACCATTTTTTGACAAAAATATTATATCAAGTTCAACAGTATGAAAACAAATCAATTAGAAAAATGGGCAAAAACACAAACTGAACTTTCAAAGAAGAGATACACATGGCAAATTAATACATAAAATAGTGTTCAACATCATTAGCCATTAGGGAAATGTAAATTAAAACCACTGTAAGTTGCCACTGCACGCCTAACAGGCTAACTAAAATACAGAAATAATCATAATAGCAAATGCTGTTGAGAATGTGGACGCTGGATCTCTCATCCATTGCTGATGAGGATGTAAAGTGGTAGAGCTGCTCTGGAAGACAGTTTGTTAGTTTCTTAAAAACAAAGCATGCACTAGGAAATATCACTCAGCAATCATAGTCGTGGACATTTATCCTAGAGAAACGAGAACTTATGTTCACACAAAAACATTTACATAAATGTTCCTAACATCTTCATTTGTAATAGCAAAAACCTATAAACAACCAAAGTATCCTTCAGTGGGTGAATAGTTAAATAAACTTTGGTATATCCGTACAATGGGATGCTTTTCAGCAATAAAAAAGAAACAAACTATTGATATTTACAACAACTTGGATTTCAAGGGCCTTGCGGTTTAGCAAAAAACATCAATCTCAAAAGATTGCAAACTATGTGATTCCATTTACATAACACTTTCAAAATGACAAAACTATAGTGATGAAGAACAGATTAATGATTGCGAGGGACTGAAACAGGGTGGGGATTGAGAATGTAAAGATAGCTCCTTTTTGGGGATCAAACAGTTTTGTGTCGTGATTATGATGGTGGCTACTGAATTTGTACATGATACAGAAAAGCAGGGAACTATTCAAATATAAACACGCAAACATACACACACCCCACATCTTTTTGAGATTCTTAAATTTTAAATACTCCCTTTCAAAGGAAGCAAGAGAAAATGATGTAGGTGCTTTGTTACTTATTTATCTTCACTCTTCTCTGAAAGTAAAATTTATAAATTTCCTTAGAAGCAGGTGGATCATTTTGTGTAAATGAAGAAGTCCATGGATATTTAAAAATGAATTTATTATTAGTATTATTTCAACTTATAAAATATTATTGTATGGGTTGGTCTATAGATTTATGCTTAAACAATATGTTTTTTAAATAATGTATTAGCACTTTTTTCAGGATTTCTTGAATGAAAGTTTTAAATACAATATTTTAGTACAATTCCATTTAGAAGCGGACAGAAATGGGAACTCTATTTAGAAAACAATTCTACTTAGAAGGAAGAAAGAAATCAGAACTCCATAGTCCCCTAAACACTGTTAAACCTTTTCATGATCTAATTCTTCTTTTCTGTCCAGTAGACTGGAAAGTTGATTTCAAATCTGACAAGGTTCTTTAGTCAAAACAACACCAGCAAAAGTGCTGCTCTACAGACTCCCTTCTATCACTCTTTTTGTCGAAAACCTTGTCATATGTGAATATTATATAAAGTGACAGAGGAGCAATAAGAGAGGGAGAAAACACAGAATATTTTTCAACTTGAGATTTGTTCCAGACAAGGATGAAAACTAAATGTTAAATCAGTTGTTTTTTTACTATATGCTTTAGTATAAAATATATGAGCTAAAAATTCCTAAATCCCACTAAAGTAATTATATTATGGTGGAAATGGGCACAGACTCTGGAGAAAAAACAAGAACTGCTGGAGTTGAATTTGATTTTACAAGGTTACTGACTAGGTGATCTCATCAGTTTTGAATGTGTTAACTTTGTCTCTTCATTTTACAGATTAGAAAACTGTGGCCCAGAGAAGTTGACAGACTTTTCCTTGGTCACATAGAATAGGGACAAAAGCCTCGATTTCTTTTTTCTTTTTTTTTCTTAATGGATTTTATTTCAATTATAGGTGTACATAAATCATCACAAGTCAATTTTACAGATTTTGTATCCCAAACCCCCAGTGCATCCCCCCACCCCCCAGATTGTCTTATTTGAAAAACCAAGGTTTTCCAAAGTCTGTGAGTCATTGTCTATTCTGTAAAAAGGTTCATTGTGTCTTTTTAGTTTCCACATGTAAGCAGTAGCATTGGATGTTGGTGTCTCATTGTCTGACTGGTTTCACTTCTCATGATAATTTCTAAGTCCATCCATGTTGCTATAAATGTTGGTAATTCGTTCCTTTTAATGGCTGAGTAACATTCCATTGTGTGTATGTACCATATCTTCCCTATCCACTCTTCTGTCGATGGGCATTTAGGTTGTTTCCATGACCTGGCTATTGCATAGAGTGCTGCAATGAACACTGGAGTACATGTGTCTTTTCAAGTCATGGTTTCTGCTGGATAGATGCCCAGGAGTGGGATTGCTGGATCAAATGGTAATTCTATTTTGAGTTTTCTTAGGAATCTCCATACTGTTTTCCACAGTGGCTGCACCAATCTGCATTCCCACCAACAGTGTAATAGCGTTCCTTTTTCTCCACACCCTCTCCAGCACTTATTGTTTGTAGACTTTTTGATGATGGCCATTCTGGCTGGGGTAAGGTGGTACCTCATAGTGGTTTTGATTTGCATTTCTCTAATGAGGAGCGATGTTGAACATCTTTTCATGTGTTTATTTGCCATCTGCATGTCTTCTTTGGAGAATAGTGTGCCTATATCCTCCACCCATTTTTTGATGGGGTTGTTTGTTTCTTTGGTGTTGAGCTGTAGGAGCTGTTTGTAAATTTTGGAGATTAATCCCTTGTCAGTTGAATCATTTGGAAATATTTTCTCCCATTCTGTGGGTTGTCTTTTCGTTTTGTTTAGGGTTTCCTTGGCTGTGCAGAAACTTTGAAGTTTAATTAAGTCCCATTTGTTTATTTCTCTTTTTATTGTCCTTACTCTGACAGATGGATCTGAGAAGATGTTGCTATCATTTATGTCAGAGAGTGTTTGGCCTATGTTTTCCTCTAAGAGTTTTCTAGTTTCTGGTCTTATATCTAGATCTTTAATCCATTTTGAGTTTCTTTTTGTGCATGGTGTTAGGAAGTGTTCTATTTTCATTTTTTTACATGTAGCTGTCCAGTTTTCCCAGCACCACTTATTGAAGAGGCTGCCTTTTGTCCAATGAATATTCTTGGCTCCTTTATCATAGATTAGTTGACTATAGATGCGTGGATTTAATTCTGGGCTTTCTATCCTGTTCCACTGATCTATATTTCTGTCTTTGTGCCAGTACTGTACGGTTTTGATGACTGTAGCCTTGTAGTAGAGTCAGAAGTCAGGGAGCTTGATTCCTCCAGCTCCATTTTTCTTTTTCAGGATGTCTTTGGCTATTCTGGTTTTTTTGTGTTTCCAGACAAACTTTAAACTATTTTGTTCTAGTTCTTTGAAAAATGTCCTTGGTGATTTCATAGGGATTGCATTGAATGTGTAGATTGCCTTGGGTAGTATAGTCATTTTGATAATATTGACTCTTCCAGTCCAAGAGCATGGTATGTCTTTCCACCTGTTTAAGTCATCCTTGATTTCTTTCATCAGCGCCTTATAATTTTCAAAGTACAGGTCTTTTTTCCTTTAGGCAGGTTTGTTCCTAAGTATTTGATTCTTTTTGATGCAATGGTAAACAGGATTGCTTCTCTAATTTCTCTTTCTGATCTTTCGTTGTTGGTATATAGAAATGCAGTTGATTTCTGTGTATTAATTTTGTATCCTGCAACCTTGCCAAATTCATTGATGAGCTCTAACAGTTTTCTGGTAGAGTCTTTAGGATTCTCTTGGTATAGTATCATGTCGTCTGCAAAACGTGATAGTTTTACTTCTTCTTTTCCAATTTGGATTCCTTTTATTTCTTTTACTTCTCTGATTGCTGTGGCTAGGACTTCCAAAACTATGTTGAATAGTAGTGGCGAGAGTGGACATCCCTGTGTTGTTCCTGATCTCAGGGGGAATTCTTTCAGCTTTTCACCATTGAGAATGATGTGAGCTCTGGGTTTGTCATAGATGGCCTTGATCATGTTGAGGTAGGTTCCCCCTATGCCCACTTTCTGAAGGGTTTTTATCAGAAATGGGTGCTGGATTTTATCAAAGGCTTTTTCTGCATCTATGGAGAGGATCATATGGATTTTATTCTTCAGTTTGTTAACGTGGTGTATGACACTGATTTGCGGATATTGAAGAATCCTTGCATCCCTGGGATAAATCCCACTTGATCGTGGTGTACAATCCTTTTAATGTATTGTTGGATTCGGCTGGCTAGTATTTTGTTGAGAATTTTTGCATCTATGTTCACCAGTGAGATTGGCCTGTAATTTTCTTTTATTGTGGTATCTTTGTCTGGTTTTGGTATCAGGGTGATGGTGGCCTCATAGAATGAGTTTGGGAGTGTCCCCTCTTCTGCAATTTTTTGGAAGAGTTTCAGAAGAATAGGTGTTTGCTCTTCTCTAAACGTTTGATAGAATTCACCTATGAAACCATCTGGTCCTGGACTTTTGTTTGTTGGAAGTTTTTTAATCACAGTTTCAATTTCAGAACTTGTGATTGGTCTATTCATCTTTTCTATTTCATCTTGGTTTAGTCTTGGGAGATTGTACTTTTATAAGAATTTGTCCATCTCTAGGTTTTCCATTTTATTGCCATATAGTTGCATATAGTAGTCTCTTATGATCCTTTGTATTTCTGCAATGTCTGTTGTTACTTTTCCTTTTTCATTTCTAATTTTATTGATTTGTGTCCTCTCTCTTTTTTTCTTGATAAGTCTGGCTAAGGGTTTATCAATTTTGTTGATCTTTTCAAAGAACCAGCCTTTAGTTTCATTGATCTTTTCTATGGTTTTCTTTGTTTCTATTTCATTGATTTCTGCTCTGATCTTTATGATTTCTTTTCTTCTACTAACTTTAGGCCTTGTCAGTTCTTCCCTCTCTCTCTGCTTTAGATGTAAAGTTAGATTGTTTATTTGAGTTTTAGGTTGTTTCCTGAGGTAGGCTTGTATTGCTATAACCTTTCCTCTTAGAACTGCTTTTGCTGCATCCCAGGGGTTTTGGGGTGTCGTGTCTTTGTTGTCATTTGCTTCTAGGTATTTTCTAATTTCCTCTTTGATTTATTCTGTGATCCATTTGTTATTTAGTAGCATGTTTTTTAGTCTCCACGTATTCATATTTTTGGCCATTTTTTTCTTGTTGTTGACTTCCAGTCATATAGCATTGTGGTCAGAGAAGATGCTTGAAATGATTTCAATTTTCTTAAAGTTAGCGAGGCTTGATTTGTGGCCCAGGATGTGATCAATCTTAGAGAAAGTTCTGTACACACTTGAGAAGAATGTGTATTCTGTTGCTTTTGGATGGAATGTCCTATAAATATCTATTAAGTCCATCTGATCTAATGCTTCATTCAGGGCCTGTGTTTCCTTATTGATTTTCTGCCTGGATGACCTGTCTATTGCTGTAAGTGGGGTGTTAAAGTCCCCCACTATGATGGTGTTATTGTTGATTTCTCCTTTTAAGGTTGTTAGTGGTTGCCTTATATATTTTTGTGATCCTATGTTGGGTGCATAGATATTTAAAATCGTTATATCTTCTCTTTGGATTGATTCTTTGATCATTATGTAGTGCCCTTCCTTGTCTCTTAAAATGTCATTCATTTTAAAGTCTATTTTTTCTAATACGAGTATTGCTACTCCGGCTTTCTTTTGATTCCCGTTTGCATGGAATATTTTCTTCCATCCTCTCACTTTCAATTTGTATGTGTCCCTAGAAGTGAAGTGGGTCTCTTGAAGACTGCATATATATGGGTCTTGTTTTTGTATCCATTCAGCTAGTCTATGTCTTTTGGCTGGGACATTCAGTCCATTAACATTTAAGGTAATTATTGATATATATGTCCTTATTGCCATTTTATTAACTATTTGGGGTTTTTGTTGTTCTTTTTTTCTTCCCTTATTCTCTTGTTGTCTCCTCTCACAAGACGGCTCTCTTTAATGTTGTATTTGAGTTGATTTTTCTTATTTGCTTGTGTATCAATTGTAGATTTTTGGTTTGCAGTTACCCTGAAGTTTTGATATAGGAGTCTATATATAACTGAGATTGTATTAAGTTGTTGGTTTCTTAATTGCACGTGCTTCTCCAGTGACCTGCATTTATGCTCTCTTCTCATGATTACTGTTTTTGGTAGCATAATTGTGCATGTATGATTTAGTATCTTTACTGTATGTACGCCTTTATTGGTGGGCCTTGTCATTTGTGGTGATTTTGTTTCTGGTTGTGGCCTTTTCTTTTCTGCCTAGAGAAATTCCTTTAGGATTTGTCATAAAGCTGGTTTGGTGTTGGCAGAAATCTCTTAGCTTTTGCTTATCTGTAAAGGTTTTGATTTCTCCTTCAAATCTGAGTGAGAGCCTTGTTGGATAAAGTAATCTTGGTTGGAAGTTTTTCCCTTTCATCACATTTAGTATATCATGCCACTCCCTTCTGGCCTGCAGGGTTTCAGCTGAAAAATCTGCTGATAACCTTATTGGGTTTCCCTTGTATGTCATTTGTTTCTTTTCCCTAGCTGCTTTCAATATTTTCTGTCTTCAGTTTTGGTCATTTTGATTAATATGTGTCTTGGGGTGTTCCTCCTTGGGTTTATTTTATATGGTACTCATTGAGCTTCCTGGATTTGAGTGAGTGGTTCCTTTCCCATATTAGGAAAGTTTTCGGCTATAATCTCCTCGAATATTTTTTCTGTCCCCTTCTCTCTCTCTTCTCCCTCTGGCACCCCTATAATACGGATGTTGGTGCGTTTAACATTATCTCAGAGTTCTCTGAGACTCTGCTCATTTCCTTTCAATCTTTTATCTCTTTTCTCTTCTGCATTAGTGATTTCCACTAATCTGTCCTCTACCTCACTGATTCGTTCTTCTGCCTCCTGTATTCTACTGTTGTCTGCTTCTAAGGAATGTTTTATTTCAGTTATTGTATTTTGCATCTCTTCTTGTTTAATTTTTACAGCTTGTATTTCTCTGCTCAGTGTTTCCTGTAAAGTATCAGTCTTTGCCTCCAGTCTATTTCCAATGCCTTGCATCATCTTCAGCATCAACAGTCTAAAGTCTCTTCCTGGGAGGCTGATAATCTCCTCATCACTGAGCTGTTTTTCTGGGCTTTTCTCTTTCTCCCTTATCTGAGTTAGAGTTTTCTGTCTTTTAATTTTTGTAGGTTTTTGGTGTGGTGACTTTTGTGTCCACAAGAGAGTTGTAGCCTCTCTTAGTTCAGGTGTTTGCTTCCCCTGTGGCTAAATTTGGTATGGAGGGGGCTTGCTGTAGACTTCCTGATGGGAGGGAGTGATGCCTGCTCACTGGTAGGTGGGGTCGATTCCTCTCCCTCTGATGGATGGGGCTTTGTCTCTGGATGAGAGTAGAGGCTGGCTGTGTGCATGAGGGGTCTTTAGGCAGCCTGTTTACTGATGGGTGGGGCTGAGATCCCACCTGAATTGTTGTTTGGCCTGGGGCTTCTCAGCGCTGATGGGAGGGACCAGATTTTCCCAGAAATGGCCCCCTCCAGAGAAATGCAGGCTGCTGAATGTCCCCAAGAGTTTCACCTCCAATGCCCTTCCCCCACAACAAGCCACAGTCACCCCTGTTTTCCAAGGACATCCTCCAAGAATTGCAGTCAGGTTCCACCCAGATTCCTATGGAGACTGCTTTGCCCTGGAACCCAGTGCACGTGAAAGTCTGTGTGCCTTTCAAGAGTGGGGTGTCTGTTTCCCCCAGTCCTGTGGAGCTCCTGCACAGAAGCCCCACTGGCCTTCAATGCCAGATGATCTGGGGGCTCTTTCTCCCTGTGCCCAGTCCCCAGGCATGGGGATTTGACGTGAGGCTCAGAAGTCTCAGTCCTGTAGCTGAGTCTCTGTGATGCAGTTACTTTCCAGTCTGTGGGGCTTCCCACCCAGGAGGTATGGGGCTGCTTCTATTGCGTAATTGCCTCTCCTACCTCTTGATGTGGTCTCCGCTGTGTCTTCTGGAGCAGAGTATCCTTTTTGGAAGTTTACAGTCCATTTGGTTGAAGGTTGCTTGGCATTTGGTTGTATTTTTGCTGTTATTTGGGAGAGAAGTTGAGCTCCAGTCCTTCTATTCAGCCATCTTAATCCAATCTCCCTCCATTTCTTTTTATTCCCAACTTTTCCAAGACACTTTTCATAATATTATTCCATTTCAAAATATCTGTCAAGAGGTTGATACTTTGAGATACTGACATTCATAATGTGACCATGGCATTTTACACCTGGCAAGAAATACTTATTTATTATATCTATTAAAATTATATTTAATTTCACCATTAATTTCTAATTAGGAATTCGATGCTGGTTTGAATGGCTAAAATTTGTATCAATTGGGATAGGCTAAATTATGCTGTTAAATATGTCCTGTTATCTCAAAGGCTTAAAATTGCAAGGTTTATTTATGTTCATGATACGCATCCACCATGAATCAGTGGTGGCTCTGCACTGCCGTTGCTTGGAGACTCCAGATGATAGAGCAGCCCACGTCATGAGCATAGCTGGTCGCATTATCAGGGAAAAAGAGAGCTCCAGTGAGTCTTACCCTGGCAATGAAAAACTCTGGTCTAGGAGTGGCACAAATAATTTCTAATCACATTTTTTTGTCAACAGTGCCTCACCCAGTTAAAAAGAGAGCCAGGTGGTAAAAAGTAGTATTCTTTACTAAGAAGAGAAGTAGTTATAGTTGAAGAGCAGTAATTAATGACCACCATGTGATTTATGATATATGATGACCCTTTTCAGGGCTAAAAATTGTTAAGAATCACTAATATGGAAAAATTTCCAATTGTGTAGGAAAAAATACTCTATAAAATTGTCGGCATCGAAGAGATATTGTGATTTTTGCTTAAATGCAAGTTTTTTCGGCCTTTGAGCATTCTATAACACATAGATATGTAATGCCCTCTCTGTAACCTTTTGGCTGGTACAACTGTTCTCCATTAGCTTCCTGACAATGTTTTGCTCCTTGAATACTGAGGACAGAGCCATAGCTTTACCTCTCTTGAGAACCTGCACATTTGTCACTCTGAATATTCCTTACAGTTAGTTTTTTTTTAGCTGGCTGATCCACTGGTTCCTTAACTAGTTACTATAACATGCTTGTCCTCTGTTGGAGTTGGGCCATTTGATTATGTATTTATAGAGAATTTGAGTGATACTGTATGGAAAGAGGAATTTAGGGCAAAAGTTACAAGGAGAGAAAAAAATGAGGAAAATGGTGGGGGAGGGAAGAAAGGCATTTAGGCTAGGGTTTATTAAAAATGAAGGAATTAAGCTGGTCATCTATTAGGATTAGAAAACAAGTCTCTAAAAGAATAAGAGATTTAGTGCTAGTGCCAGAGCAGTAAAATCATTAGTTTCTCCTTATTCCTTCCATTTATCTTACTTAGAAACAATCTTAGATATTGCTACTCATTTCATTCCAAGAAAGCAGTGGTCTTCCATTTTGCACCATGATATCAAGGTTCCTCTATTCTCAGTCTTTGGCAGGAACACCCAGGCAATGAGGGCTGAGCTCAGGTCTCAAGGATTTAGTCCCTAGGAAGTGACTGCAATCACTAGATTCAAGCAGCCCTTATAAGTATTTTTCCTACAGTGTAGTCCCCAGATTACACAAGATTCCCTAAAAGTCAAAGAGCAAATTTTTCAAGAGATTCAAATATTGTTTTAGGACCTCGTACTGAAGCAAAATGACAAAATTAATAATCTTTCATTTTCTTTCTTTTTCCTTCTTTTTTTTTTGTCTTTTGTCTTTTTAGGGCTGCACCCACTGCACCTGAAGGTTCCAAGGCTAGGTGTCAAATCATAGCTGTAGCTGCCTACACCACAGCCACAGCAACTGAGGATCCAAACGTGTTTATGACGTACACCATAGCTCAAGGCAGTGCTAGATCCTTAACCCACTGAGTGGGGCCAAGTACAGAACTCATGTCCTCATGGAACACTAGTTGGGTTCATTAACCACTGAGCCACGATGGGAACTCTATCTTTCATTTTGTTTTGCATCTTTTTCAATCACCATTACCTTTCCATGAGGTGTACTCGCTATTAGTTCTGCGGTATATTCACTGTGACCACTGATTAAACATTTATGTTAATATATTTTTCATTGCTAGGATAATTAGTAAAAATAACTTAGTAGTTCTTTGTTTTCAAGAACATCATTCAATGACAAAAAGACTGTTTGTTAAGTAGAATTGAAATGAAATAAACCAGATGACTTGTGCTGGCTTTTACTTACCTCTAAAATCCTTGAAACCAAGAAGGGTCATGAGTATTTTTATATTCCTACCACTTCTTATTGGAATAAAGGGTCATTCATCTATAATGTAATATTCAATGGCTGATAATAATGTTTATTTGTGTAGGTGGTTGAAGTTTGAAGAAGATGTGGAAGATGGAGGGGAAAGGTGGAGTAAACCTTATGTGGCTACTCTTTCATTGCACAGCTTGTTTGAGTTGAGAAGTTGTATTCTGAATGGAACTGTGCTGCTGGACATGCATGCCAACACTTTGGAAGAAATTGCAGGTATATCCTTTTTATCCTTAGTATATTTCACTCTTATTGGGACAGCTGATTTTATTATTCCCCATTTCTTATAATTCTATCCATGTGTGACTTTTTGGAAATTAGTTCTCATGATCAGTGTATGAGACCTTAAAAGTAACTTTGTTTTACCACCTCATTTTAGGTAAAAGAAGTTGAATCTCAAAGAAATATGGTCTAACTTTCCAGTGGCAAGTCTAGAACAAGACTGTATATCTTTTTAAAAAATTACTCAATGAATTTTATTACCTTTATAGTTGTACAGTGATCATGACAACCCAATTTTATAACATTTCCATCCCAAAGCCCCATCCCATCCCTGCATACCCCAACCTGTCTCCTTTGGAAACCATAAGTTTTTCAAAGTCTGTGAGTCAGTATCTGTTATGCAAAGAAATT
The DNA here is from genome assembly GCA_004024745.2 of Catagonus wagneri. Lineage (NCBI taxonomy): Eukaryota > Metazoa > Chordata > Mammalia > Artiodactyla > Tayassuidae > Catagonus > Catagonus wagneri. The sequence continues at coordinate 15,407,404 of PVHT020000141.1, forward strand.
TATTGGGTCCTTTTTTTAGATTCCACATGTAAGTGATAGCATTTGATGTTGGTGTATTGCTGTCTGACTGACTTCACTTAGCATGGTAATTTCTAGGTCCATCCATGTGGCTGCAAATGCTTTTATTTCTTTCCTTTTAATGGCTGAGTAATACTCCATTGTGTATGTACACCACATCTTCTTTATCCACACCTCTGTCGATGGACATTTAGTTTGTTTCAATGTCTTGGCTATCGTATATAGAGTTGAAATGAACATTGGAGTATATGCATCTTTTCGAGTCATGGTTTTCCCTGGATAGATGCCCAGGAGTGGGATTGCTGGATCAAATGGTAATTTTATTTTTAGTTTCCTGAGGTACCTCCATACTGTTTTTCACAGTGGTTGCACCAATTTACATTCCCACAAATGGTGTAATAGGATTCCCTTTTTTCCACACCCTCTCCAGCACTTATTGTTTGTAGACTTTTTGATGATGGCCATTCTGGTGTAAGGTGGCACCTCATAGTAGTTTTGAGGTTCCATATTATCTCTAATAACGAGTGATTTTGAACATCTTTTCATATGTTTTTTGGCCATCTGTATGTTTTCTTTGGAGAATCGTCTGTTTAGATGTTCTGCCCATTTTTTTTCTACTTTTGGCCACACCTGAAGCGTGTGGAAGTTCCTGGGCCAGGGGTTGAACTCACACCAGAGCAGCAGCATGAGCTGCTGCAGTGACAACATGAGATCCTTAACCCACTGAGCCACCAGGGAACTCCAGTTCTGCCCATTTTTTGATGGTATTGTTTGCTTTTTTGGCATTGAGCTGCAGAAGGTATTTGTAAATTTTGGAGATTAATCCCTTGTGAACTGCTTCATTTGCAAATATTTTTTCCCATTCTGTGGGTTGTCTTTTCATTTTGTTTAGGGTTTCCTTTGCTGTGCAGAAATTTTAAGTTTAATTAAGTCCCATTTGTTTATTTTTGTTTTTATTGTCGGAGGTGGGTCTGAGAAGATATTGCTGTGGTTTATTTCAGAGAGCATTTGGCCTATGTTTTCCTCTAAGAATTTTATAGTATCTGATTTATATTTAGGTCTTTAATCCATTGTGAGTTTATTTTTGTGTGTAGTGTTAGGAAGTGTTCTAATTTCATTCTTTTACATGTGATTGTCCAGTTTTCCCAGCACCACTTATTGAAGGGGCTGTCTTTTCTCCATTGTATATTCTTGCCTCCTTTGTCATATATTAGTTAACTGTAGGTGTGCGGATTTAATTCTGGGTTTTCTGTCCTGTTCCATTGATCTATATTTCTGTTTTTGTGCCAGTACCATATAATTTTGATGACGGTAAATTTGCTGTATAGTCTGAAGTCAGAGAGCCTGATTCCTCCAGCTCCATTTTTCTTTCTTAGGATGGCTTTGGCTATTCTGGGTCTTTTGTGCTTCCAAACAAACTTTAAGATATTTTTTTTCTAGTTCAGTGAAAAATGCCGTTGGTAGTTTGATAGAGATTGCACTGAATCTGTAGATGGCCTTGGGTAGTATAGTCATCTTGATATTATTGATTCTTCCAATCCAGGAGCATGGTGTGTCTTTCCATATTTTTGTGTCATCTTTGATTTCTTTCATCAGCATCTTATACTTTTCAGAGTACAGGTCTTTGGTCTTTTTAGGTAGGTTTATTCCTAAGTATTTGATTCTTTTTGATACGATGGTAAATGGGATTGTTTCCCTAATTTATCTTTCTGATCCTTTGTTGTTAGTATATAGAAATGCAGTCAATTTCTGTGTATTAATTTTGTGTCTTGTGACTTTGCCAAATTCATTGATGAGCTCTAACAGTTTTCTGGTAGTGTCTTTAGGATTTTCTAGTTACAGTATCATGTCATCTGCAAATAGTGATAGTTTTACTTTTTCCTTTCCAATTTAGATTCCTTTTATTTCTTTTCTTTGATTCTCATGGCTAGGACTTCCAAAACTATGTTGAATAGTAGTGGTGAGAACAGACATCCTTGTCTTGTTCCTGATCAGGGTGGGAATTCTTTCAGCGTTTCATCATTGAGAATGATGTTATCTCTGGATTTGTCATAGATGGCCTTTATTATGTTGAGGTAGGTTCCCCCATGCCCATTTTCTGAAGTTTTTTTTTTTTTAATCAGAAATGGGTGTTGGATTTTGCCAAAGGAATTTTCTGCATCTATTGAGAGGATCATATGGTATTCACTCTTCTGTTTGTTAATGTGGTGTATCACACTGATTGATTTTTAGATATTAAAGAATCCTGCATCCCTGGGGTAAATCCCACTTGATCATGATGTACAATTCTTTTAATGTATTGCTGGATTTGGTTTGCTCATATTTTGTTGATGATTTTTGCATATATGTTCATCATTGGCCTGTAATTTCCTTTTTTTGTAGTGTCTTTATCTGGTTTCGGTATAGGGTTATGGTGGCCTCATAGAACGAGCTTGAGAGTGTTCCTTCCTCTGCAATTTTTGGGAATTGTTTCAGAAGGATAGATGTTAGCTCTTCTCTAAATGTTTGATAGGATTCATCTGTGAAGCCATCTGGAACTAGACTTTTGTTTGTTGGAAGTTTTTAATCACAGTTTCAGTTTCGATAATTGTGATTGGTCTGTTCATCCTTTCTATTTCATCTTGGTTTAGTCTTGGAAGATCGTACTTTTTAAAGAATTTGTCCATTTCTTCTAGGTTGTCTGTTTTATTGGCATATAGTTGTGTGTAGTAATCTCTTATGATCCTTTGTATTTCTGTGGTATCCATTGTAACATCTCCTTATTCATTTATAATTTTATTGATTTGAGTCCTCTCTCTTTTTTTCTTGATAGGTATGGCTTAGGGTTTATCAACTTTGTTGATCATTTCAGAGAACCAGCTTTTAGTTTCATTGATCTCTTCTTTGGTTTTCTTTGTTTATATTTCATTGATTCATGTTCTGATCTTTATGATTTCTTTCCTTCTGCTAACTTTAGGTCTTGTCTGTTCTTCTATCTCTAGCTGCTTTAGATGTAAAGTTAGGTTGCTTAGATGTAAAGTTAGATTGAGCCTTTTCTCGTTTCCTGAGGTAGGCTTGTATTTCTATAAACTTCCTTTTTAGAAATGCTTTTTCTGCATCTCACAGATTTTGAAGTGTTGTGTCTTTTCTGTCATTTGCTTCTAGGTATTTTTTAATTTCCTCTTTGATTTCTTCACTGATCTGTTGGTTGTTTAGTAGCATGATGTTTGGTCTCCATGTGTTTGTGTTTTTTGCAATTTTTTTCTTTTTGTCGATTTCCAGTCGTATAGTGTTGTAGTTGGAAAAGATACTTGATATCATTTCAACTTTCTTAAAGTCATCAAGGCTTGATTTGTCACCCAGAATGCGATCAACCCTAGAGAATGTTCTCTGTGCACTTGAGAAGAATGTGTATTCCATTGCTTTGGGTTGGAATGTCCTATAATTATCTATTAAGTCCATCTGGTCTAAAGCTTAATTTAGGGCCTGTGTTTCCTTGTTGATTTTCTGTCTGGATGATCTGTCCATTGCTGTAAGTGGGGTGTTAAAGTCCCCTGCTATTATTGCGTTATTGTCAATTTCTCCTTTTAAGGTTGTTAGCAGTTACCTTATATGTTGAGATGATCCTATGTTGGGTGCATATGTATTAACAATTGTTATATCTTCTTGGATTGAGCCTTTGATCATTATGTAGTGTCCTTCTTTGTCTCTTATAATATTCTTTATTTTAAGGTCTATTTTGTCTGATATGAGTATTGCTACTCCAGCTTTCTTTTCATTCCTGTTGGCATGGAATATTTTCTTTCATCCTCTCACTTTCAATTTGTATGTGTCCCTGGAAGTGAAGGGAGACTCTTGAAGACAGCATATATATGGGTCTTGTTTTTATATCCATTCATCCAGCCTGTGTCTTTTGGTTGGGGAATTCAGTCCATTTATGTTTAAGGTAATTATTGATATGTATGTTCTTATTGCCATTTTATTAACTGTTTTATATTTGTTTTTGTTGCTCTTTTTTCCTTCCCATCTTCTCTTGTTCTGCTCCCTTGTGGTCTGGTGACTATCTTTAGTGTTGTATTTGAGTTGATTTTTCTTATTTGTGTGTATATCTATTGTAGATTTTTGGCTTGCAGTTACCCTGAGGTGTATGTATGTATATATATATATATACATACATACATACATATACATATATATATATATGTATATATATATACATATATATACACACACACATATATATATACATACATATATATATGTATATATATAGTTGTTTTCAGTTGTTGGTCTTTTTTTTTTTTTGTCTTTTTAGGACCACACCCACAGCATGTGGAGGTTCCCAGCTAGGGGTCACATCAGACCTGTAGCTGCTGACCTACACCATAGCTATAGCCATGCCAGATCTGAGATGTGTCTGTGACATACAACATAGCTCATGGCAATGCTGGATCCTTAACTCAAAGCTGTTGGTTGTCTCTTAATTGCAAGTGCATCTCCAGTGTCCTGTATTTGTACCTTCCTCTTCTCATAATCTCTAATTTTGGTAGCAAATTTGTGTGTGGATGATTTCTTACCTTTACTGTATATATGCCTTTACTGGTGATTCTTGTCATTTGTAGTATTTTGTTTCTAGTTGTGGCCTTTTCTTTTCTGCCTAGAGAGGTTCCTTTAGTATTTGTTGTAAAGTTGGTTTGGTGAATTCTCTTAGCTTTTGCTTTTTGGTAAAGCTTTTGATTTCTCCATCAAATCTGAATGAAAGCCTTACTGGGTAGAGTAATCTTGGCTGGAGGTTTTTTCCTTTCATCACTTTAAATATATCTTGCCACTGTCCCTTCTGGCCTGCAGAGTTTCTGCTGAAAAATATGCAGATAATCTTACTGTGTGTTGTTTGTTTCTTTTCCATAGCTGCTTTCAGTGTTTTCTCTGTCTTTAATTCTGGTCTGTTTGAATAATATATGCCTTGGGGTATTCCTTCTTGTGTCCATTTTGTATGGTACTTGTGCTTCCTGGATTCGAGTGACTGGTTTCTTTCCCATGTTAGGGAAGTTTTTGGCTATTATCTCTTTGAATATTTTTTCTGTCCCTTTCTCTGACTCTTCTCCTTCTGGCAGCTCTGTAGTATGGATGTTGGTGCATTTAACGTTGTCCCAGAGTTCTCTTAGACTGTCTTCATTTCTTTTCAATCTTTTTTCTCTTTCCTGTTCTCTCTCAGTGATTTCCACTAGTCTATCCTCCACCTTGCTTACTCATTCTTCTGCCTCCTTTATTCTGCTGTTTGTTGCTTCTAGTGAATTTTTTCAGTTATTGTATTTTGCATCTCTGCTTGCTTAAGTTTTAAATCTTATGTTTCTTTGTTCAGTGTTTGCTGTAAATTATCAATCTTTGCCTCCAATTTATTTCCATGGCTTGAATAATCTTCGCTATCATCAGTCTAAAGTCTTTTTCCTGGAGGCTGATGATCTCCAGATCACTTATTTGTTTTTCTAGGTTTTTTTCTTGCTCCCTTATCTGAGTTATGGTTTTATGCCTTTTCATTTTTGTAGTTATTTGGTGTGGTCTCCTTTCTGCCGATGATAGAGTTGTAGCCTCTCTTACTTCTAATTTCTGCCCCACTTGTGGCTGAAGTTGATATGGGGGCTTGCTGTAGGCTTTCTGATGGGAGGGATTGGTGCCTGCCCACTGGTAGGTGGGGCTGATTATTACCCCTCTCGTCATGGGGCTTTGTCGCTGGGTGAGATTAGAGGCAGGCTGTGTGCCTGGGGTCTTTAGGTAGTCTATTTACTGATGGGTGGGGGCTCTGATCTTATCTGGATTATTGTTTGGCCTGGGACTCCTCAGTGCTGATAGGTGGGGCCAGATTGTCTTAAAATGGCCACCTCTAGAGGAAGGCATGCTGATGAATATTCCTGAGACCTTTGCCTCCAATGCCCTTCCCTGACAAGAAGCCACAGTCACCCTCTGTTTTCCCAGGAGATCCTCCAAGAACTGTAGTCAGGTCCAACCCAGACTCCTATGGAGTCTCTACTTTGCCCTGGGACCCGGAGCACGTGAAAGCCTATATGCACCTTTCAAGAACGGGGTTTCTGTTTCCCCCAGTCCCATGGAACTCCTACACACAAGCCTCACTGGCCTTCAATGCCAGATGCTCTGGGGGCTCTTTCTCCCAATGCCAGATCCTCAGGCATATGGACCTGATGAGGGTTTCAGAACTCTGACTGCTGTAGCAAGTCTCTGTGATATAGTTACTTTCCTGTCTGTGGGCTGCCCACCCCATGGATATGGGGTTGCTTATATCACAAAATCGTCCTCCTACCATCTTGATGTGGCCTCCTCTTTGTTTTCTGGTGTAGGATATCTTTTTTGAATGTTTCCAGTCCATTTGGTTGAAGATTCTTCAGCATCTGGTTGTAATTTTGTTGTTTTTATGAGAGAAGTTGAGCTCCAGTCCATCTATTCTGCCATCTTAATCCTGTCTCGAAACTGTGTATCTCTTGACTCCCATTTAGAATATATTGTTTTTCACTATCATATGTAATTAGACTGTCACTATTAGAAAATTGAAGGAAAAGCTCATAAAGCTAGAGATTTATTTTTTCAATATTCAAATACATGAAAGAACCTAATGAAAAAAATTCAGTAAGTAGGAAAAAGGTAGCTTAGAATAGAATAGAAATGTGTGGCCATTTATTTTAAACCGTATTAGAAGTGTTGAGTTCCAATGGAAGCCAAGTGTTGCAGTTGAGATTAATTTGTAATTGAACACTATGACTAGCCTCAGCAATGAGTGATTTGTACTAGAAACCTGTTATAGCTGTATCACACAAGCAGTTGTATTTAGGAATTATCTTACTGTTACTCTGGAAATAAAGGCCAGGATTTTCTGTATCTTTTGATCTGGATGACAGACACATTTTACTAAAAATAAGGTAATAAAAAATGAGATTTGAAAGCACATAAATGAAATGGTTAATGGGTATTTTTAAAAACGAAAACAAAGCTAGGACTTGGGCAGTTTTAAAAAATTCCTAGTTTGAAAAAAAAGCAGTTTCATCTGAGATTTATTTGTGGAGTAGAAAAACTTAAGAGACTTAAATGTCTTACTTGTATTGTAGAGATAGGGAAAAAAACCAGAACACTGTTTTTTGATCACATAAGCAAGAAAATATTACATTAGAAAAATAATGTATCTAATTTAATTTTCAGCATAGCTTAATAAAATCAGTCATTCCTATATTTCAGTAAGAAAATAGAAATTCTAAAACTTTCATGATTCAAGTTCCATATAAAGGCCCTGACTTTAAGCTTCTTTCTATTACACTGCAACTGCTGCTTGAAGGGAGATGGATTGAAATGGATGTTGTCTAAATTTATAAGGAAATTTGATTACTTTAAAATTCTTTATTTGATAGTTGGTGCCATAGAGGCATATAACATTGCAATATGTGTGGGAAAAAAAGGTGGGCATGGAGAGATATTTTGGCTCACAATATTAAGCACAAACCAATAAATCACACCAAAGAAAAACAGGAAAAATAAAATTTCCTCTCCTAAGTTTCATACAATAAATACCATAAAGAGATACACTTTAAAAAATAGAACTAGAGCTTAAAAGACTATATAAAGTTAAATATTGCATGTTTTTCAGAACACAGGACATAGTGACAGGTCACACTAAATCAAGAGAAAATGAATGGTTAATGTGGAAATTAGCAGACTCCTTAAGAATGCTGGTATGGCAAACACCCAAATCAGTTTCCTAGCTTCACATTGTACAGTCATGTTGATACTAAATACAATTTTTTATGTTTTAATTAAGAATCAAATTATTGGACTTTTCTTAGCACTTTGCAGTTTAGGAAGTTCTTTTTAGTAATTCTACACTATCTTTTTGATACACAAACAAACTTGGAGTGTAATATTATTATTGTTATCCTTCATAAATAAAGAAACTGAGACATAGAAGTTTAAAGGTCTTGTCTAAAATAAAGGGTTTATTTCTGCTGCTTATTTTAGTGACGGGATTACCTTTGAAAATGGATTAATCCAAATGAGTTTTGGATTGGCTGTATGCAATGAAGCTGTCAAATTCCTCAACTGGACAAAATTAGCCTCAGAAAATATCCTTCAAAGTTTTACCAGGACTTAAATTTCTCAAAACATGTAATTTCGATGCTTTCTGTAGGAATTTATTTCTACCAGGAAACCTTCTCCTATTATGATTTGACTAAAATTGTTTATTTTATCATCATCTCAGCTTGATTTTTTGGTCTAAATTTATGCTTCCTTTCCCTAAGCCTGCCTTCTCTCCCAAGCTTAACTCTGTAGAATATGTAAAGGTTGATGGCTATATTAAATCTAGTTTTTTAGTGCAAATTACATTTTCTAAATGTTTTCTTACAAGTGAAAGTAGTTTGATGGAAGTCTGGATACCCCAAATAGCTTTTTAGTATTCTTTATGCTCTTCTGGTTAGTCTGTTTCTTTCTGTCTCCAAAGTATCAACTTACATGGCCCATTTTTAGTGTACAGTAGATAGTCTGTAAGAAACCATTCAAAAAAGGTCAGTAGTTTAAGCTAATACCTCATAGAAAAAATAATTTTGCAAATACTTGTTGATCATTATTACCTTAGTTTCCTTTTCAATCATTAATGAAAAGGGATTCCCTCTCTTTGAGTAATTTTAATTTGGCTTACTTAATTCAAAGATATTAATTTCTGCCCTCAATAAAATCTGATTGAAACATTTTCTCCCTCTAGCTTGTGATTATTTTCTTATTGTTTATTTACTGCTATCTTTACTTTGTGACAATTTAGCTGTAATACTATGTAGTAAATACGTTTTACATTTTGAAAACTTCTAACTATGTAAGGTGTTTTCACATCCATTATTATATTTATTATCACAGAGACCTTATGAGGTAGAGAGGAGGCTATTTCCTCTATTCTATAAGCAGATAAACAGAAATTGATATGTCATAGGAATCACTTGTGGAGATGGGAGTACTTTCTTTTAATTAACCTAAACTCATAAATTTTGTTTTATTTTATTTCATGATAATTTGGGAACATAATATCTAACCTTAAGATTTGGAACTTTTTCTTCACCTCTTGTTTATCATGTTTTTCTATGTTAGGCAGTTGATATATTAGTCACTGTTTTGTATTTTGCAAAAGCTAGTTATAATACGTTATCTTTAAGGGCTCTAAGCCCTAGTATTTTTCAAATGCACAAGCTCTGCAGCATTAATGTTTTCTAGACATTTCCTAGTAGAGTAATATGACCCAGATATTGTTTTAGAATGGTCAAGGATTTTTATATCAATGTTCTGATATGTTTTTAATAGACTCAGATAATTCTTTAAAGAGATTTTATTTTAGCAGGAGACTTAGCAGGAGAAAATCCGTTTTGTATCTGGCAGGTCTGTTAAGGATTTCTGGTCTAATTAAAGTAGGATTTTCTTTTGGGTAAAATTAATTTAAAATGTCTATTTCCCCATGTCTTAAGGAACTCAGAATATAGTTAAACTTCTGCCTCCAAATAATACTTAACCTTTTCAAATCCAAAATTCTCCAGATATATTTTCTTAACACAATGTATTCTGATATGGAGATTAATTATATTAAAATGCATCTCAGTTTATTGTCATATAATTATAAATACTTCTATGGTCTATGTTAATCTCTTTTATATTCAGCACTATAAAGGTTAATAATGGAAATATTATCTCTTATTATCTCTGCATGTGTATGCTTTATAACCTAATTCTGTCAAGGAGAGTAATGTATTAAAACCAAAAAAAAGTTACTACCATGGATAGATTAACAATCATAGTTCTCAATTCATTAAAACAACTTTTCTGTTTAAAATCTTTCATTGAAGGAAAAGTCCATAGTTCCCTCTACTGAGTGTAGTCTGCATATTTGGGAGTATGAGAGTAGCCATCTATTTTTAACGTACCTATACTATTACCATCCTTGGCTTGGAAGGTAAATAATTTTTATGGTAGTTTACATTTTTATTACACACACTCCTGTTAATACTGTCAACCAAACTGTAAAATTTAGACCACTCCTATTCCCTACTTCTCCCTCAAGATTTTTTAAAGTTAAGACAATGGGTTTTTTTAGGCAACAATTATATAACAATTTTTAAAGAGAAAGAATTTTATATAAAATCGATAAAAATCTCATGATTTCTAGAGGCTTTCATTCAATAGTCAAAATGGATTGATCGTGATAAAATAATTGCCTGATTAGGGTGAAAAATATTTTTTCATTTTATGAGGCTTTTTACACAAATGCTACTAGATTTTCTGGAGCCTGCTTAGTACTAGAAGACTGTGACCTATTTATCCTTTTTCTTCTTGCTTCTTCTCTCATCATCCGGATCCTGGCATGATGCTTTGGCAGGCTAGAGTGTGTTATTTAGGCATCATAGCCTGCTGAGGTTGTTGGTCTTGACTCAGGGCCCAAAGCCATTATGGTCCATTATCCTTTCCAACTTTTCAAGGTTAATGCCAGTATATATTATAGTGGTAAAGAGAACAATGTAGTGAATCATACTCCCTTTGGTACTTAAATTTCACCTTAGTATAAGTTATATTCATAAGCAAGATGATAGACTTTTCCAGTTCATTAAGGCATTACTTGATGCAGTTATACCTCAGAAGAGTTTACTGTGTATTTCTGTGTGACAAATGAGCGGATGAGTATTTTATTTTTTCTATTTACTTTCTCTTATGAAACTGTTTTAATTAAAAACCTTATCTCTGAAAAACTTCAAAGCTAGTGACTTATCATTTTTCCTAGTGCTCAAGCCTGGAAAGACTGCTTTGGTAAGAATGAAAATTATAACCATGTGCATGTTTTATTATAGGATTAATTTTTATTCTGATTAGAATATTGAACTGGGGATACATATTATGGCTTACAGATGACACTACTGTATGACAATATCCTTTTGGAATCTTAATAACCTATTTTACAACTCCTATTATGAAGTATAAGTGCATATTTTTATACACATTTTCCATCTCAGCAAGGTTTATTATAAAATTATGTCTGTTGACAATGGATCATTTCCTATATTTCACATTAATCTATGGGTATTAAAACTACTGATCTCCAAAAACAGATATAAATTTAAATATTCTATACTGTCATACACTTTCAGAATCGGATAAGACTTTGGAGGTACAGTGAACATTATGGCTGACTCCCAGACATGCATTCTACCTCTTTCCATAAACAGCCAAGTGATAGAGCAAGTGTTGGAAAATTATGCTCTATGTGTAAATATATCCCACTGCCTCATTTTGGTAGGCATTTGATCTAAGAATGGTTATTACATTTTACATGATTAAAAACTAATAAAAAGAAGATTAATATTTTGCCACACAAAAATTATATAAAATTCAAATTTCAGTGTTCATGTAAAAGGTTTTTTTGAAACATAGTTTTGACCGTTTGTGTACATATTGTCCATGGTTTCCTTCATGCAATAAATATGTAGTTGAGTTGTTGTGACAGAGACTGTATGGTCCACAAAGCCTAAAATATTTGTTATCTTGCCCTTTACAGAAAAAGTTTGTCTACTTCTGATTTAGAGAAATGATTCCAGAGTGAAGGGCAGTCCTTGATTAGTATAACTAAGCTAACTGGGGATCCCCTCTTCTTTGACTGTGATTGGTTCAGCAAAGGCAAGACTATGTCAGTTGGACCAGGAGAATTGTTTCTGGGCAGGGGGAAAATGACTTTTTTTAAGAGAAAGTCACAAAGACAAAGAATCTGTGAACAAAGATATGTATTTCCTTATTGCTGCTGGCAGCCACCCTGTGACCATAAGAAAAATAGCCTGAGGTTAAAACTCACACCTCAAGAAAGAGGAAGCTGACAGAATCACAGAGAAATGGAATTAAATACAGCCTAACTGATCTTTCATTTATGTGAACCAATGAAATTTATTGTTATAGATAGTTTGATTTGGAATTTCTGTTATTGATAAACCTAACTTTGCCTCTGCTTGATGTACTATTATAAAATATAGATGAATGTAATAAAACAACCAAAATATTTAAACCATGAACCTATAATCTACTTAAAGACAATCTTGTACTGGGAAATATTTACTGAAGGAAATATTTGCTGAGGGCCTGAATATTCCAGTCAGTGGATTAGCCTTACATCTGGGCAACAACATTGGTATGAGATAGCTATTATCTCTTTCTTAGAAATAAGGACATTGAAATAATTCAACTTTACAAGGCCATACAGCTAAAATGTGGTACAGTGACCCAAGTCTGTTTCCCTAGTCCATTTTCCTTTCACACTAAAGGAAAGCATTGTTTGGAAAGGAGGATTCTGCTAACTTTTAATTCTTCAAGTGTACTCAGTAGGGTAGTGGAAGGCAATTCATTGTGATCCGATTTACATAAGGAGTAGTGCCTTAAAAATCAGAGTTAATATTTGGTCAACTGAAAGCAGATTAATCACACTGAGGTTTGACTGAGATGATCTTTGTATTTCCAAGAAACTGAAATGGCTGTACTCATCTATTTATTTTATAGGCATTTCTGACACATATAGTAAATATCAATCTGTTTAATTATAGCCTTCTGAACTCTCACCTTTTATTCTCTGTTTTCTAGTTATAGAAGGCCTTTTTAAAATATAAACACATTCTCAAGGAAGGTTTGAGGAGATTGACCTTGTATTAATGTAAAGTGTTGTATATACTCCAAATAAAACCAACTAGATAGCTGCCTAAGCCTCCTTGCATCAGATTTTTACAAAGGGCTTTTGTTCAGTTAAAGAAGAAACATGGAAGTTTTTCTCAACTGGAAAAAGGGAGAAAAATCATATTAAAATATAAGTATGAAACTATGTTTCAATTTTAAACATACTAATTATATTGATATTACTCCTGCTACTGTTCCTTCTCATCAGTTTGAATACGTTGGAGAACATAAAGCACTTTGTTCTCAATAGAACTATTCCTGTTTGAAAAATAAAACTCCATAGGATCATTTCATATTTTAGAATGAATAGTATGTAATGAAAATCTCCCCATGTATTTTTGTACAACACTACAAAGATAGATAAACTTCTATTTCTAAGACTATACTCAGAGGTTTTTAAAGAAATTTGTGCTTATTTTAGGATGAATATTATAGGAATAATATTATCCTATTTTAAGATGAATAATATTATCTAGGATATACATATTTGGACTCAGTAGTTCACTACTGGCACGCTACCAGAAAGCTGTGCTCATCGTCTTTCTTCCTTCACTCTTCAGATATGGTCCTTGACCAACAAGTGAGCTCAGGTCAGCTTAATGAGGATGTACGCCACAGAGTCCACGAGGCACTGATGAAGCAGCATCACCACCAGAATCAGAAAAAGCTTACTAATAGGATTCCCATTGTGCGTTCCTTTGCTGATATTGGCAAGAAACAATCAGAACCAAATTCCATGGATAAAAATGGTAAATGTTTCTTTATTATACTATAATTGTTTATTATAGTTGTGTGAAATATCAAAGTGCTTCTAAATCCTTTAAAATATATCTTACTTGAAAATGGCCTATTAAATTCAAATTGATGTCGTAGAATTGTTTCTTTTCATATTGGTATATGGCTTTATTTTCAGTCATCAAGTTGTAGAAATCTTAACAAAGAATTTGTTTCCTGAAAGGCTCATGAAAGACATGCAAGGGAAACTTTTATCTAATAAGAAGTTATGAACTCAAATATAGCACTAAACTGAATGTCACTTGCATCCCAAATAAAGTCCTAATCTTTGTTTTATTGCTAGAGAATGTAATGCAGTGCCTTGCATTAAGGTCTTTTAGTTAAAATGAATAATGGTCAACATTTAGTGACTGTGGAAAAAAGATATTGGCTTCATGTTGCTCATGGTCAACAAATCCTATTAGAGATTACAACTGAAATGAGCAGCTAGCATATTGTGTCTCTACATGTACCAAGCCTGATTTCCAGTTCATAGGCTTATTGCTCTTTGCAATACTATATCATCAATGTCCGAGGAGCCACCGAACTTACCATCTTCATACACCAACATCGATGATACAAACCATTGTTTTCTAGCAGTCATCCATAACTGCTATCATGGTGCAAAAATTGGGTTTCTGACTGTTTTAACCTTTCTGTGTATTCTGTTCTCTCTTTGCATCCATTTGACCCTTCATCATTTATACTAAGGCAGTTCCTTAAAAATCTCCTGTTATCTTCTATCCTTTCTATTAGTCTGTGAAGGAATATGAAGTTATCATGAGGATAATATGAATTTGTTACACTTCTACCAACTGTAAAAATATCTAGTTTTAAATGATACAAATTAATGAAAGTAATTTCAAATGTTTTACTAGAAAGACTCCAATTTCCACAAATGGACCAAAGCATGTGTATTGACAGCATGGACTTTATGTAATTTCACTCCTATTTTCAAAAGCTTCAGAGATGCCTTAAATAAAATGCATGAAAACGAGTTTTTTTCAAACTCTGCTTTTTATGGGAATTTTTTTACCAGTTTTCATATTACTAAATGATATGCACAAAATAGAAGAAATACTTTATTATTTTTGTTTGGCCATTTCAGTGCCATCTGGAAGTTTTGGGGCCAGGGATCAAACCAACACCATAGTAGCGACAACACTGGATACTTTACCCGCTGAGCCACCTGGGAACTCCCTCAAAGAGATACTTTAATAAACCAATGAAGATGGTTAGATGTACTGTTATCTCAGAAAACAGAACCAGTTCTAAATGAAAAAATGATTTTCAAAATACTCACTTGATTTTTTTAAAGAGCTTTCAGTGACTGAATGTAAATCATTGTTTTTATAAAGAAGATTCCATAGTTGTGCTCAAAAGCATTATGAGCACTTTACAACATAGACCATCTTTTGTTTGTAGATCCCACTGGACATTCTAAGGATTTATAACTTATTTTGAATTACATCATATATTTAAAATATATTCATATTCTAAATCACAATTTTCTTTAAAAATATGTTATATATGAAAATGACAAAATGAAAATTTTATATTCTGAAACATTATATAGTACTTTTATTATGCTTACAATATTAGTATTTATTTGATATAATAATATTAAGAAAGCAGATTCAGATATCTTCCAATTTTGAATATAGACTTATGTCCTTATGATTCTAAAGACGTTATTAGAATTATAGCTTTAAATCATATATATATATACATATATATATATATATATACACACACACACACATATACACACACAAAGATTTTTCTGGGGGCTTTCTTTTTGTCTTTTTCAGGGAATTGCTTAGTTTTTCTGAAAACTAGAATATGAGTAGTTCTGAAGTGATTCTGTCACCATCTGTACAATCAGCCTTTATCTGAACACATACAAATCATTTTGAAGCATACATTAGGGTAATAAAAACTTGGAAAGAGTTCTAATAAGATTCATATATCCAATTAAGTATTGTTGTAGAGTATGCTGTCAGAAGTCATTTTCTAAGCCTAGGCTTATAACACCTCCTTATGACTCTGTTTTGCTTCCTCACATACTTTGCATAATTACGTGTGCTAAGAATTCTGAAAATATGTATAGACTTTACCAATTTAGAAATAAATCTTCTACTCAGAAGTGAAAAAAAGTGTGAAAGACCTTTATTACTAAGGTTCTCAATCTACTTATGAACTCTAAAAATTGATAAACTCTAGATAAACAAGCAAATCACAATTCATAGCCATAAATTTAGATTTGACATTCTGTTTCAAGGTATGCAATAGAGATTTAATTTTTTGTGCAGTACTACAGAGAGATACAAAAGTATTTTAAGACATCCAAAAGGGTAAAAGTAATATTCTTATTATTTAAAAACAAATCTCTTCAGCAGCATATTTCATGCAAAGAAACTGACTTTAAGAATACGATTATAGAATAGGAATTAAGTAGTGAGGATTTTCCAGAAACTTGAAAACAGGAGACATTTTCCTTCCAAAGCATCAGGACAGAAATAAGCCCCTTCTTTTTTAACGTGCCTTTACTTCAGAGGCAAAACAATTGAAATTCCCTCACAAACTGATGCTTAATTGGGAAGTCTCAAAGAGTCATATAGGTAAGTTTCTACTGTTCCTAGAGCATGCTACCTTGGTAGTAGTCCTAAGGGTTAAACATTCAGACACTTCAATGTGACAGTCAAATGTCGATCTTCCCCATTTTAGAGATTAGATTTACAAGATAGTGGTTTTCTTACTCCTGCCCTCCAGTGTGCACTATTTTGTTCATGTCTTTCTTAGCGATTTGTGATAATTTGTCAATCATACCTCCAAACATGCTAACTTTACTTTTTTTGTATAATTTGTTTCTTGCTGTACTGCACATTCTTTTAAGGGCTAAGTTGCAGGATGCTATGGATTCACCATGCATTTTTAATGCCACCATGCTGTGTTTAACTTTCACTTTTCATTAAGCATCAAAACTGTGAGAATTAAATGTCTGATTCTGATGTTTCAATAAAAAGTGACAGTTAAATTTGGCAAAACAACAGCAAAAAAATAATAGAAAAATAATATATTCTTTAACATTAGAACCCTGAAGAGGATGTGGGTGGAAAGTACTCAACTATATCAAGACTATGAATAATTCCTTGAAACTAGAAGGACTTTCTAAAACAAAAATAAAACTTTTGTTTTTAGTGATATAGAAACCAAATTATATCAGTATGTGTATTCATTTAGGTCATATATTCAATTGTATTTTGAGACATTTATATTAGAAATCTATTCTAAAGTACTATTGCCCTTGTGGTAACCTTTACATTAAAAATATATCTTGGGATTCAGTTTCTTTGGGTGTAGGTTGCCTTCATTCCACTGTTTCCTTTACTAATAATTCTATTTCTTTTCTTTCACATGTCATTTTTATCTCCTATTCTGAATACTGTCTAGTTATACCTTTTATTTAGGATCTTGAAAGCAGTTGCAGAGCAGAAGGTCTCTGGCCTACTTTGAAAACTATAGATGACGGGGAAACATTTAGATTTGGAAGGATGGGATAAGTTAGCCCTTTAGGCATGTAGAGATTTCAGCCCCTAAAATAATGTACACTTGGAGTTCCCTTTGTGGCTCAGTGGTTAATGAACCTGGCTAGGATCCATGAGGATGTGGGTTTGATCCCTGGCCTTGCTCAGTGGGCTAAGGTTCGGCATTACCAGTGAGCTGTGGTGTAGGCCGGCAGCTATAACTCCAATTCGACCCTTAGCCTGGGAACTTCCATATGCCTCACATGCAGCCCTAAAAAGCAAAAAAAGAAAAAAAAAACGTAATGTATGTTTAAGAATTATGAATGATTTTTATTTATGGCTTTTGAAAATTAGTTTTATGGCTTCATAATTTTTTTTACAAATGCTGTACTTTTACTTTTCAGATGTACAATGTTTCTATGTGTGTTAGATATTTATATGCATTCTTATTTTCAAAATACTGTGGTGTTATAAGTAAGATGCCAAGAATTTAAAAATATCACCTTATAACGTTCTACCTTGAAGAAAAAAAAGCTAGAATAATAATTCTTATAATTACTTGAGAGAAAACACATAAGAATTCATGCAAATGACAGAATTAAACATTATATAGTAAAACTATTTTCCATTGTTCACCCCCCCCCAAAAAAAATCAAGACGATATTGTTGACACAATTGGTGGGTCTGTTCAGAGACTGTATTGTTGCTGCTGAGTTTTAGAATCTCAAGACTAAATCTTAATAGCAAAGTATTTCTAGTCTGGTGGGTTTAAGTTTGTTGTTTCTTATTTTACAGTAATTATTTTCAGGCCTACTAATTACTTTTTTCCAAGTTTAATGATGCACATACTTTTCATGTTTTTAAAGTATAGCTCACCTAATCAACATTTTCTAAATATTTAACCTTCCTTTCTTCATGTCTTCTATTCCCATGAATAAATGTATTGTTACACATGTATGTAACCTTGTCATTCATTTTATATTTCTTTATTTTGCTCTGTCTTGTGTCTGTCTCTAACAGGCTCATCTCATCTCTGTACCTCCCTCATCTTCTAGCCTTTGGGTACTCTAAATGCGTTGAAGGTTTCAGAGGTAGTGTAAATCAGCTTGGTCTCTAGGTTAATAGTAACGTACCTCCATGTCTTCATCCCAGTTTCCTTCTGTACACACGATTTTCAATGGATTAAGCAGCAGCAAATAATTATATACTTAAGTGGTATATTATTCTCTTATTGATTTGAATTTGGCCAAATAGAAATTTAAAAGCTGCCATTTTGTAATATTTAATATATCTCTATATATAAACTATTTAAAGAGGAAGACAACTATAAGTAGGACTTAAGTGAGTAATATAATTTTAATAGACTTTTGAGAACATATTTATGGTTGTGTATCAATAATGAGATGCTTTAATGATACTGACATTACCTAAAGTCAAAAAATAATACTTTCAAAAAATAATACTTTTGACATAATCTCATATTCCTCTCCCACGACTTTGTGATGAGGGAAATTACTCTGCCAGTCTCACAATGGACCTAGTGAAAATTTATGGTGTAACAAGCAGAAAGGCAGAACTTCCATTTTTCTAGTCAGAGGTCACATGAATTACTCTTGGCTTTCTCCTGTGCTTCTTCATATCTTTTATGATTTGCCTGGGAAAAACACATGGCCTATAATAAATATTTATCTGACTGATATATGATCCCTACATGGAGGTTCTGAGGAAAAAAATCAATTCATAACTCAAAGGAAAATTAATTCAATCAGTTGTTAATATGACTGCCGTCATATAATATGCACTTTAATAAGATATGTAACAACTATTGGAATTTTGTTTTTAAGATGGTGAACTCTTTGAGTTTAAAAGTTTAGGAAAAAATGCATATGGTAAAAATATAAGGATGATGTTAGTTTTCTCAAATGTTTACACTTAAATAGTCATGAACATGTCCCAGGTAATAATAATAGTGGTCACTTTTCATCAGTTTTGAATAATTTGCCCTGATTGTAATGGGTTATTGAGTTAATAAATGTCTTTTTTAGATAATCATCTCAATGTTTCAGAGTTATTTAGATATAATAATGACATGATTAAACATTGCGATGACATTAACTTATAGAATGTATTAATATGGACAGTGATCCATGGGCAAAGTGAAGGTAATCTATAGGCAAAAACATTTATTTTCACAAGCATTGTAGCATACTGACTAAAAAATTATCATAAAAATATATTCATAAAGCTTCCACACATACAGGTGAATGCTAAATCCTAACTTTATACTCTTTTGCCCTGGAAGGGAAAAATCTTAGCAAAGTCTTTGTTATCCTGTTAAGAAACATATTCTCTTCTGGTTGAATGGAAAACCCTAAACCTGAAAATTGTCATTCTGTGAACTACTATTGTTTTAGATATCAATGAGAAAATAAGGGATGCTCTTTCAAACCCTAAATTTACTGATTCTTCTTAGGTAATACTGTTTGAGTTAATGAAAGTCATTTTGTAATCTAAGCCCATCACTTTCTTCTGAAAAATCATGATAACTGGATATATAGTTCAATAGACTATAATTCATATGTAGATTTTAGTTAGATAGGCAGATATATAGATATAGCAAGTAAAATTTTAAGCTTTATTTACAGACTTAAATTTTTTCAAAATAACCCAAGCTGAACTTGTCAGTTTAATTTTTAAACAATAATACCTGTGCATTTTTCTGTATCCTGCCAAGTTTTCAGATACTGCCATGAAAATATACACATTTAATATGTGTTGTTTCATTTTAACAAATTAATATACAAATTGAGAAGTGAGATTTGGAGTACTATTTAAACTTTGATGAGATTAAATATATGTATTAATATTTACTAATATTTAACTATTATCTCTGAAATATAAGAGATATATCAAACTTGACTTGCGGTTTATAGTCCCATATCATAGGCTGGTAGTTTTAATGATTTTTTCCTGCATTGGAATCTAGAACTAGCAAGGAAATTGCTATCATGTAGTATGTCTCTTGCTAGTTAAATGCTCTCTACTATGTCATCATCCATATAACTAACTTAAAATACTCATAGAAAAGAGTTTTCAAAGCCCTTCATGATTATCAACTGTATGAGGTAATACTTTGTAAAATTTTCAGAACAAGAATAGCATAGAACAATAAATCTCAAAATAAAGTAAAACTTACAAGAGGAAATAAAGTGCCAATGTTTTAATCATATCCCATGAGCTTAGGGTAATTTATGAAGTATCCTGCTTTTAAAGTATATATGTGAAAACATCAATTTCTTCAAATTTTGTTACAGCATATTTTCTATACAAGTAAATTTCTTCAAAGTTGATGATTTTGTATCGGGTTTACTCTGCCTGTGTTTGCTGAATGAGTTAAATAATTGTTCTTCCATATAGTTTTATATCACATGAAATAAATAAGAAAGCAGATATATGGTCTTTTTAATTTATCCATACCTTGAATTTCACCATTCAATTTTACAGAACATTCAGTAAATTTAGGTTTAAATTTATCTAATGTTCTAATTCATGAAAATATGGAGAAATGATGTGAAACTGGTGATTGAAGACATCTGTTAATAGCATAAATGCATTATGTAAAAGGTTTTTTAAAAACTACAGTTATTATTTTGAGAATGATATATTAAATGGCCATTAATGAACAGTTCACAGTTATAGCTGCACGCTACGGTTAGAAATGGGAGAATGAAAATAACTGATGCAGCTTAAGTCTGTCCTGTCTCTAAAATTTATATATGTATATTTTGGAATTTGCTATAATCAGAATTTGTGTACATGGTTTAAGGTGAATTTGCTTTTAAAAGCCCTTTTGAAAATGTCCGCCAAATGTGTTACTTTACTTTGTTTAGTGAAAGAAATGAAATATTCTTCTTTTAAAGTTCTAGAAATTTTAAGTTCTAGAAGAATCTTAAGTCCTTTATTCTCTGGCAATATAATAATTTTAAACCATAAAAATGTACCTATTAATAAATGACCCCTCCTGAGGGGTTTAATATTTCATAAAACAAAATTTAAGTAATATTTGAAAGTAAATTACTAGTGTTTTAAATCATACTTGGTAATTTCTGATTTCAGGAGAGAATTTTAAAGAAAAGGTTTTATTTATATATACATTAGCAGTTGAGAGAAATTCAGATAAGTACATACTGAAATAATTGGAAAAGATGAGACTAAAGGTAAACTTTGAATGAAGTTGCGATTTAGGCAGGTAGAGAGAAGAGCTAGGCAGAGAGAAGAGAGAATATTCTCATCTAAGACAGATGAAAATAAGAGCAGATATTTGGAATCACTGAGTTATGTTCATAAAATACAGTCAGGGCTTCAAAGCTGGGTTGTTACTACTTGTATCACAGCAAAAGTAACAAGTGAGTGTGGGGAGAGGTTAAGGAAAGAAAAGATTATGTGAAATTAAGCAAACAACCATTAAATCAAGCATTTAATTGCTAAATATGAAGAGAGTTCAGATAATTTGTGATTAAAAAGAATGTTTTACATTTAGTGAATGATAAAATATAATTCCCTTTGCTAGCTGTTGTCCCATTCCCAGCTCTGCTCTCCACTTAACTAATATAATCTTTCTCATAATGAGAAAAAGACTACAAAATAATTAAGTTGCTGGTTAGTGTTAATGGAAAACAAATACAATTCAAATGTATTGATCTTTTATCATGCAGACCAGTGTCAGTGTGCTTATGCAGCTGAATAGTGACAAACATAATATCATATTCACAGTGTTCACTGTGTGAGGTAAAAAAATCTGAACCTCTCATACAGAAAGTTCTAAAATTATTATCGAGGAATTTTTTCTATGATTTGTATTTTCTGATGGAAGAGAAACTGTAAATACGCTGCATACTCTTCAGATAGATATTCACCCTTTAAAAAACAACTTTACATTTTAAATTCTTCAGCCTGAGTTTAAATCACAATAGATGTCTAATCTGGTCATATATATACACATATATGTATACACATGTATGTATATTATCACTAGTTTGGGATAAAATTTAGAAATCGCTGATGTTTCCAAACCATGAATAGAGTAAAATTTTTTTTGTATATCTTCTTTCTTCCTAGAAAATAAATGTTTATAGAGTTTTAAGATGAGAATTAATTTACATTTTCTTGACTGAATTCTCCCATTTCTATCTGTAACTGATAAATAAGAATGTTTGTATTTATATATCTGTTTATGTTGATCCTTCATGCTTACCTCATAAATTCATTAAGAAACCTATTTTAGTCTAGTTTAATTCATATTTCACTTAATATGTCTAGTAAGTAATTGTTTGTATTCTGTAATAACAATCTCTTTTAGCAGGTCAGATTGTTTCTCCTCAGTCTGCTCCAGCCTGTGTTGAAAATAAAAATGATGTCAGCAGGGAAAACAGCACTGTTGACTTTAGCAAGGTAAGCTTTTCTCACTCTCATTTAAGTAAGTCGCTGAGTTATTACTAGAAATTACCATCATTTTAAGAGGCGTTGACATGATTTTTTGCATGCACATTTTTTTGGTTTCTTTGCCAAAACTTGATATTGTTATAGATAATATTAGCATTTAAGTTCACGTAATGTTTTGCCTAGTCACAAAACCAAATGTGTAAGATTTATGCATAGTCTTCGGTTTCAGCCACTTAGTGTGATACATTTCTTCCTGTAAAATGATAAATGGACTTCACAGAGAGTTTAACAGAAGTTTAGTGATTAAAACTTTTGCTAGTTTTTTTTTTTTCAAAATCATTTTGTGGGAAAGCAAATCATATAACATAAAGCCTCATTGTAATTCAGAGAAAGTAAGGAAACACATAGTAAGACTGAGCAGTTTTGAATAAAAACGGAATTAAGACTGACTCTGTAGAGGGACATATCTAACTGAAGACAGTTTAAATGAAGTCATTTACTTGACTGTATTCTCAGAAAATAGAATCTTTTAAATAAGGTGATTTTGCCTAGCAAATTCCTGACATTTCTATATGTGCTATTGTAGGCTGTGGCAAACTAACACTTGAACAGAAAAGAAGAGTTTCAATATTGACCTAAAATAGAGTGAATAATTCTTTTTATCTGAGTGGCTGAAACAAGTGATAACTCAGAGTAATTTTTTTCGTAAAACCCTTAGCACTGGCAATGACTGTAACCATGGGAGGAGGTGGGGATGGGAGGCAGCAGTGCAGGAAGTTGCCTGCATCAAGCTTCTGAAAAGATTAAATCAGATCCTTGTTGCTGTTTCAGAATCCCTCTGCCAATGCCGAAATGGTTTAGGGCTAGCCATGTGCATGCTCTCCCTCTGGTGCCTAGCGGAGTCTCTGTGGGGGCATGGTGTACCAGCTTAAGTCTGTTAATTATGCGTGCAGGGGCTGGGAGGCCAACAAAAGGGGCATACTAGTCCATGTGGGATGAAACAGAGGCATGAAAAAGGACCTCCACACCAACAGGAGAGAGAGGTGAGGGCATACTCGGGCTCTGTTTCTAAGGGGTTCATGGAGGCATGTGATTCAAATATTAAGCCAGTTCAAATGTATTCCATTTCTACTCCAAAAATATCTTCTTAAAGCATTACATCCTCATTCATCAAGTTGGAATAAAATTTTTGCAAACTTTCATACATTTAATTTCTGATGTTTTTTATGTGAAGCAATGTCTTAAAAGCAATGACACAAGAAATCATTTATGCAAGAGGTAACAGCATAACAAGGGCACAAAACAATGACAATAAATAACATTCAAATAAATTACATTTTAGCTTTTTTAAAAAGGATGTAACCCTTTGATGCTGAATTTTATATATCTATACCATTTTGCTTTTAGTTGTCTGACCCATCTTTGCAGCCTGTGAAAATGCTTCAATACATTTGAAAGAAACTGAATATTGCCAGTTGGAGACAGTAGTCTTTTCTTCAGGTCCTGCAGAACAATTTGAACTAAAAAAAACCCCTGAAAAATAGATTTTTCTTTCCTTCAATCCTTTTCTTTCTTATTGCATTGCAATTCACTGATTTCCTCAAAATTTTAAGGGGAAATTTAAATTTCTAGCGCTTTCTACTCAGTGCCAACAATCTATATTCCTCAGTCTCTTGTCCAGAGCATGGCACACTGGAAAGAACATGATTTTCAAGAAAGAGCATGAGATCCTAACTCTAGTATTAAGAAGCCATCTGCTCTTAGAGAAGTTCTCTGGACTCTCTCACCTTTCTTGTTTGTAAAATAATAATAACACATATTTATAATTTCTTTGTGACAATTAAGTGAGAAAACAGAGAGAGAGCCTGGTGGAGTGCTGGGCCTATAGTAGGTATTCTATGGAATGTGGCTACTACTGCTCCTCCTCCTCCTCCTACTATTATTATGTTGTTGTTATTAATATCAGTGGAAATAATTGTGTCAGAAATAAATACTGGACCAGAATTTAATGTGTTTTGGTCCCCACTGGATCTCTAATGCCTTGAACATGTTTGGGATGTATGTATTCAATGAATCCTATGAGGTTCAAGATAATTTAAGTTTTTGCTCTGGATTTTTTTTTTTTTTTTGGCTTTTTGCCTTATCTAGGGCCGCACCCGTGGCATATGGAGGTTCCCAGGGTAGGGGTCTAACAGGAACTGTAGCTGCCGGCCTTCGCCACAGCCACAGCAGCGCGGGATCTGAGCCGTGTCTGTGACCTACACCACAGCTCACGGCAACGCCGGATCCTTAACCCACTGAGCAAGGCCAGGGATCGAACCCGCAACCTCATGGTTCTTAGTAGGATTCGTTAACCACTGAGCCACAATGAGAACTCCTGGATTTTTTATTTTAAACAAAATAATACTTCTTACTTTATAACCTGGAAGGGATTTGGAAAGAACAAATGTAATACATCACTATGGAAACAAATTTTAGTGCCAAATTTTGCAAGTTACATGAGTTAAGGTTTTTTAGTCTAATGATTTCAGTTTGGTAGTGAATATATCAAAGTGAATCTGTCAGTTAGTCTACAGATTACTTTGTTCATTTGAATATTTTAAGTTTTAATATGTAGATTCCAAACCTCCATATAGAATTTTAGATGTTAAGGAAAAAAGTATTTTTTCATTTCGTGTGACTTGAATACCATGT
Source organism: Catagonus wagneri (assembly GCA_004024745.2). Classification (NCBI taxonomy): domain Eukaryota; kingdom Metazoa; phylum Chordata; class Mammalia; order Artiodactyla; family Tayassuidae; genus Catagonus; species Catagonus wagneri. The sequence continues at coordinate 15,432,576 of PVHT020000141.1, forward strand.
TCTATCTAATTAAAACTATATATTTTTAACCCTTCCAATGGTTAAACCCATTAAACTTATTCATTTAAGGAATGTTTTCAACTATAATCTGAGTTGTCAGTTTTTTTGATTCCTACAACCTTTTCAAAAGCATATGTATTGTGTTTTTAAACTGACACATAGAAAAATAGCTGTTTTATTATTTCCCAAATGTTGGTGGTTTTTTTCTTATTTCAAATGACTTAAAGAAACTTTCACGTTATTTTCTATGAAGAAAGAACTCTTTTCTGCATCAGTCTTTACTGTGTAAAATATAAAGAGTTGCATTATAAATCCCTAGAATTGTAGGAAACCTTAGAAATCTCATTTGGAAGGTGAGAAACCTGAATCCCAGATTAAGAGAACTGCTCAAGTTCACTGGCTGATTAGTATTGCAACACCATTTCTCCCCGCGAAATTTCTACTAATATTCTTGGGGAGTTCCCATCGTGGCTCAGAGAAATGATCTGACTAGTGTCCATGAGGATGCAGGTTCAATCCCTGGCCTTATTGAGTGGGTTAAGGATCCAGCGTTGCTATGAGCTGTGGTGTAGCTCACAGATGTGACTTAGATCTGGCTTGCTGTGGCTGTGGTGTAGGCCTGTGGCTACAGCTCCATTTCAACTGTAGCCTGGAAACCTCCTTGTGCCGTGGGTGCAGCCCTAAACAGACAGCAACAACAAAAAATTTCTTGTACTTTCTATAGTGGACTTAAGACTTATTAAACTCTCTCCCTAAATACCCATTGGAATTTGCTTAACATCTTAGTGTGTAGCTTGTCCGGACACTTCCAGTTCCACCACGATTTTCTGTCTAAACTTGTTCCCTAGAGAATAACTTTCTTACCCACAGCTTAAGTACCAAATGCCCAGAATAAAGCATCTTTCCTTCTTAGCATTAAAGTTTGGAGACCCTAGAAGTATGAGTATGAATCCAGATCTGTAAGAGTATATAGCTCGATTTCCTCAAGATTCTGTTCAGAGGACCAGGAAATTCCAGGATTTCTTTGTTTATTCCAAATATTTAAGTCCACTTGAGATCCGTCTAAGGGATATAGTTCAACCTAATTCCTCGGAGCTGTTTTTGGTATTTGTAGTTTTGTAAAAGGTTTCATTGTGGTCCTTAAATATGATCTTTTGCTATTTTAAAAAGGTAGTTAAATTGCCAAATAAGGCTCTTTAAGAATTGTATATTAACACAAATACAAAAATGCAGAGCTATCCCAAGAATAATATATTAATGTATAATGTAATAATATAATTAGATAACATTATATAATATAACGTTACCCCATAATATAATCTATTACCCCAAATATATGGTTGCTCCAGAATAACATAACATAAGTACTCTAGATATATATTATTATTTCACCATAATTTATTACATTTTAAATAAAGATAAACTTGCTAATCTTGAAATTAAATTATGCATGTTATTTAGAATTCATTTTCTAAATAACAGATATAAATCAATGATGTATTAGATATTATATAATGCAAAAAATGTAATGTAATGTATATACATTTTCTTTTATAAAATTAAGTTATTTTAACAGACTAGGTACTCCTTGATTTAAGTAAATAGAATCTTAAAGCAGTTATGTGTATAATTGCCACCTACCTGAACCACAGACTTCAATAGTTAAGGCTATGGCATTTGTCAAGAAATAAATGAGTTTATAGAAAATTTTCCAGGTTGAACTTAAACTTCTCGTTAAAGTTATAACACGTATTATCAATATGACTCATATTGTTTATCAGTTATAGGTTTTCTTATAATATTGTTTTCCCACTTAAAATTTTGTTTGAGTGTACTAACATTGTATAATTGTTGTTTCTATTAGGGAAAAAACTTAATAGTTTACTTTTTTAAGCTCCGAAAGACTTATGGATATTTATTATATTTTTCTCACAGGGCTAATAGTGTATAGGTATAATGAGCTTACAAATTTATGTTTGGAATCATATTTATAGGTTAAAAACTTTGGAATTTATAATGTCTGTCAAAATTTTTATAGGGAATTTTGCTACATTAAATCGTTTTTCTTTTTCTTTAAAATAGAACATTGCTTCTATTTTATATTTTTAGTCAAGTTCTGTGGATTATTTTTATATTTAATTCTTGTGACAAAATGAATACTTTATATAATGAGTTTTACATTTTGGAGCACCTTTATTTTACAGAAAAATTAAGTAGCTATAAACCTTCTAAATAGCTGTGCTGAGGTCTTGATTTCAGAAACCACCATATTTAATGTAGTCACTAAAATCTGGCTATGGACTTCTAAGGTATTTCTCTGAAAAGTTTTAATTTTTCTCATTTTTATACTGCTTGGAAAAAATATTCTCAAATCATTAAACTTGTAAAAGAAATATCTGGCCTAACAAAAGTCTTCTCAGCCTCGCTCTATTTACCAGAGCTCTTTTTTCTTTCTTTATTCTCTTCCTTCTCTTCTTCCTCTTCTTCTTTTCCCTCACTCTTTCCTTCCACTTCCTCCTCATCCCGTCATGGTCATGTCAGTCATGTCATACCACTGCGTCCCTCTCCTTCCATTTCCCCTCTTCCACTTCCCCTTCTTCTTCTCTTCCTTCTCCTTCTTTTCCTTCTCTCTTTCACCTCCTCCTTCTTCTTCCCCTCTCTCTCTCCCTCCCTTTATCTCTCCACCCCCCCATTCCTACTTTAATCTTTGGTCCCCATTTCATTAACATGAGAGCAAAAAACAATTACCGCAGCAGTTAAAATATTATTCTCCCTACAAACCCATTAAAAAGCAACTCAAATGAATTAAAAACAAGAAATAGGCCTTGTAAAATTCACCTTAAAATCGCTGCTTAGTTTTCACTGAGGCTATGTGTATAAAAATTGATACTTACTCTTAAGAATATTTTACATTTGAGAATAAAACAAAAGAAGGAAAAAAATTACATTCATTTTTCAGACTTCACCCTTAAAACATCTTTTTGTCAATGACGCTTTTGTTCCGTGTACATTCATTTCAATCACAGACATCTCATATCAGAAATTCAACTGGCTCTTCAGCAACTTCAGATGTTAATATTTTTATTTTCATTTTCTTTGCTCTGCCATATCTAAATTCTCTGAAGAGAAATTAGAATTGAAGATTGATCAGGCCAAGTATAGAATGTGAAGGATATAGAACAACTAAAATAAAGATGAAGACTAAAGTCATAATTTATACTGCAAGGAGAATCATGATTATTTTTCTTTTGAAATAGGCATATTTTGAATATTAATTGAAATATATTGTGCACAAAATTATAATAATGTAGTATACAAATATTTAAATTATTGACATATGACAATTAAATTATGAGTAAAGTATATTCATTTAATTTAACACACATTCTTTTCTCCCTGAAAATTTCAATTTTACTGGTGCTGAAAAAGCATCTCTTTAAAATGTTGAATAGAGAAGCTAGAGTATTCAGTGTATTGATGAAAAATTAGAAAAATGCACAAGTAAAAGAAAAAAGTTATTATTTTTAAAGAGAAAATGAGATGTTTAACTATTTAAAAAATTAAGCTAAATCTCTATAAGCTATATTTATTTAAACTATATTTATTGATGGGTTACCAGATTTGAAGTTCCGTGCTAGGATATGATTTAGCAGATTCTTCCAGTTTTGATTTATCTTATTTTACTTTGTGATGCTCTCAGGTTGATCTGCATTTTATGAAGAAGATTCCTCCAGGTGCTGAAGCTTCAAATGTCTTAGTTGGGGAATTGGAGTTTTTGGATCGAACTGTAGTTGCGTTTGTCAGGTTGTCTCCAGCTGTGTTGCTTCAAGGACTGGCTGAGGTCCCAATCCCAACCAGGTAAAAAGTATGAGAATGTCTCTTGCATTTTTTATTTTTAATTAATTTTTTTTTTTTTTTTGCTTTTTAGGGCTACACTCAAGGCATATGGAAGTTCCCAGGCTAGGCATTGAATCAGAGTTGCAGTGAGCTGCAGCTGCTGACCTACGTTCACAGCAACTTGGGATCCAAGTCTTATCTGCAATCTATACCACAGCTCACGGCAACACTGGGTCCTTAACCCCACAGAGTGAAGCCAGGGATAGAATCCACATCCTCATGGATCTTAGTTGGTTTCATTATCACTGAGCCACAATGGGAACTCCCTCTTGCATTTTTCTTAAGCCATTTTTTTCTTGTGTGTGGGAAAAAAGGTGTAAATACGAGTTCCTCTGAGAGTTGTTTTTACAGAAACTAATGCATAATCCACAAAATTACTGTTCTTGTTTGTGGAGGAGAGCAGAAAGTGCCTTATGAATTATCCTGTCCTTTCCACTCTCAAATTTCTGTTTTCTTTTAGGCTTTCTTCTTATTTCTGAATACCCTGGTCTACATCACCATATAAATCCTTTCTTAAAATTTTGGTAAAAAGTGCTAAAGTGTGAGGCTTTTTTCAAAGATTGCATTAAACTGTACTAAAGGAGAGCTAAAAAGAGGATCCTGTGTATGAGTGTGGTCATACTCAGAAAGATCAACATTTTCGAGGCGTGGCTTATTCTTGAATGAAGTAAGGCCTTTAGTGCCATTCATTAGGACAGTCCCTTTTCTATCTAAGGTACTGTATGTTTCAATCCTAGGCACAGTATGTTTCCCACACATAGAGTATGAAGAATCATGGCTAGTAGTATCAAGGAACTGTGGTTGAATCTGAATCAAATGTACAAATTTAATCTGATTACCTGAACTTATTTTTCATGTAGCTTTTTTTTTGTGTGTTTTAGGGCCACACTTGTGGCATATGGAGGTTCCCAGGCTGAGGGTCAAATCAGAGCTGTAGCTGCTGGCCTAGGACACAGCCACAGCAACGCAGGATCAGAGCCTTGTCTGTGACCTACGCCGCAGCTCATGGCAACTTATTAACCCACTGAGCAGGGCCAGGGATCAAACCTGCATCCTCATGGATACTAGTCAGATTTGTTTCTGCTGAGCCACAATGGGAACTCCTTCATTTAGCATTTAGCAATCATTTAACATTTTTAACATTTAGCATTCATTTAATATTTTTCATTTAGAAACTAACTTAGGGATAACTCAGACTGAATTAGGTTGTTTATTATTCACCACTATTTTGTAGAGGTAGACTGTCCATAAGTAGATTGTGAAGAAAAAAGGAATATTGGCTACAGCATATTAGATTCCTATCAATTCCCCCAGGGGACCTTATTTTCTTCCTTTCTCCCTCCATCAAAGGCAAATAGGATGCCTTTCACTCATCCTATTCCCATAGCAAAGCATATCTATATAGGGCCCCATTACCCATATGACTGGAGCCCTTTGTTTGATGCTCTAGTTGTTTCAGATGCTGTTAGTATGTCTCCTCTTCCAAACATTGAATGCCTTAGCCAAGTTAAAATGATGAAAATTCAGATGCTGTGGCAACTTGTCTTATAGAATGTTTCTTCTAAGAACCTTTGGCCTTAACTCAAAACATAGCAGATTACATCTCTCTGTGTTTTGATTGTGGATAAGATATTCCAAAATATGGAATTGTTTAGTCAGGAGAGGCCACTTTTATTAGAACTCATCCATCCGGAAGGGGATTCAGTGTTCGAATACCCATACCTGAGTCTGTGGAAGAGCAGATTTGAGTCAGGAAGCTAGTTACCAATTTAGGTTATAGAGAGAAGTATCTGTTCATCCTGTTGGAGAACCAAGACTTCTTATACATACCAAGTTTTATTAAAAAGGGGGAAGGATGAATGGAAAAGGAAAGTGGCATTTTTCTATATACACCCTGTAATGTATTCAGAGTTTCTGGGAATTTGGGATTCAGATTTAAGATATCAAATTTATTAATTGTAGAGGTATTATTTTAGTAAATTAAAATTCCTTTGTAGGCCTCTAGAAGTAGTGCATTCTTATTCCATCGCTTAGAAAGGTGTCTGATGACCTCCGAGTAAATGATGACTATTTATGACAGTGATAGTTCTTATATTTCAGAGAAAAGAAAAGAAAAATTCTCAGAAGTAGAGAAAAGCCATATTGGGGTTATATACCCTCACTTTGAAAACTGCCAAAGTTTAGGCGACCTCATTTCTTACTAACATAGCAAAATATATCTAGAGAGCAATGGAGGAAAAATTAGGGGCACAGTAGAGCCACTGTATAAGGAGAGATTTAAAAGACTAGACTATTTAGTTAGGAAAGGAGAAAAATGGAAGATTTTTTAGACAAATAGAATAAAAAAAGTCATTCAAGTTTCCTAATTATCCTTTCTTAGGAGGACAAAAGGGCCCACCATGAATATATCAGTAATCATGGTAAAAATGTCAGAAAATAATTTTAGGGCTTTATAAATAGCCCATGGGAAGGAAACCTGAAAAATAGCAAAATGTACATAGGTTAGGAAATTTCTTAAAAGTATTAAAATTGATAAAGCATCTGCCATTATACTTAATTTTTCCTGTTTTAAAATGTATAGTAGACGTTTCTATATAGTAGAAATTGACTTGGAGTCACTTAAAACTGACATAAGAAATTAAGATCAGACTCTCAGAGTATGTAATATGTTACATCATGTAAAAACTTGTGAAATTTCTAAAGTTTATAACTAAATGAAAGGTAGAATTGTAGTACCTATTTCAGTACAGCTTGTAAAGCTATTGGTCTTCACATATAAGAGTAAGAACCATATAACAAATGAGTACTGTAGAAGTATATTGCAGAATATAGGGCATTTTAAAATTCTCACAATTTCCCTACAGCATTGACCTTTTCAATGATAGGACAATTACCTGTCCTCCAAAGTTAAAACACATGTTGATTTCCTCAAAAGTTCCAGTTGTGTTGATGAGTTTGCTAGGCTTTGAATTTAATTCAGATGGACTATTACAAAGCAGTATTTATTTTTAGTCCTCCAGCATTGGAATTAATAGATTTTTAAAATCATAACTCATCTTTGACTCATGGTAATAATTTTTCTATTTAACATAAACTTTATATACACCTGTTTTTTTAACCATATGTTCTTTCTGTGCTTATGCTACTGTGTTACTTTCCCCCTTTTTACCTAGTTCTACAATTTACATATTAGTGAGGTCTCTTCCTTAGAATTCAGAAAACTTTAATCAAATTTTATTTTTCTCAACTTTCTTCTTGAAGGTTTATAAAATCCTTAAAATTCTAACAACTGGTAGGCTTTACAGGCAACTACATAAAGGAAAAGATTGAAATAATCACGGATTTCGACTGGCTCAGAATCTTAAGCATAGAGTTATTTTGAAACAGTTTATAAAATGTTTCAAAATATGTAATAATAAATAACCTGTGAAAAATATGGACATATTTTACAGCTAAATCCCTATCTTTAGTAATTCCTTTGAGATTAGTGATTCTGTACTACTAAAATTATTTTTGTATTTCTATCTTGAAACATATTTTCTTTTCTTCTTAATTACAGATTTTTGTTCATTCTTCTGGGACCCCTGGGAAAGGGTCAACAGTACCATGAGATTGGCAGATCAATTGCAACCCTAATGACAGATGAGGTATTTATTCAAGTTCATTGGGAACATTTCCCTCTACTAGGTACACCTAACTTTTGGAGTTCTGTATTCATGACGATTTGCTGTGAATCAGATTTCTCTGTATTGAATCCCTCTTCTTTTAAATGCTTCTACTGTAAAATTTTCTTTGGAAAAACTTGTTCAAAAGGAGAAATAAATTTGCACACAGAAACATAATATTTTAAAACCTCATACTCTAAAGAAAATCTGTTATTTGTCGACATTTAGAATGTGTTTATTAATATTCCCCTTACAGTATATGTGTTCCAAAGTGAACACCATTAGTATCATGGCAAATCTTGTTTTGGGCAAAATAATTTTAAGGAATCGAAAAAAACAATGATAGGAGTTCCCTTCCTGGCTCAGCCGTTAACAAACCCAACTAGGATCCTTGAGGTTGCAGGTTTGATCCCTGGCCTCCCTCAGTGGGTTAAGGATCCAGTGTTGCTGTGAGCTGTGGTGTAGGTTGCAGACACAGCTCAGATCCCACATTGCTGTGGCTGTGGTGTAGGCCGGCAGCTACAGCTCCAATTAGACCCCTAGCCTGGGAACTTCCATATGAAGCAGGTATGGCCCTAAAAAACAAAAACAAAAAAAAGTAGTTTTTTTGAATAACATGACACCAAAATCCATGCCACATCTGTCAGCTTTCTTTAAATTGCCTCAATATAGGTGTGCTTAACCTGGGGGGTCATTGAACATTAGAGGAGCTATAGATAGGTTTCAAGGGGCTTGTGATTTCTTTGATACAGCACACAAATTTTTCTATGTAAAAAAATTTGTATGTAGATTTTTTTAGAGGGGCTGAAAAAAGGTTTTATCAGCTTCTCAAAGAGATACATGTCTCAAAAATATAAGGTCATAAAACTTAAAAGTAGTCATATACCTGGTTTCTTGTATTCCTACCTTATGAAAATCTACTTTTATTGTTTTTATTACAAAAGAATGGCAGATACAAAAATCACAGAAGGAGAATAAATTCAAAATTCAGTAGTAAAAAATAAATGAGATTATGTTTTTATAGAATCTCATCTAAATGATTTAATAATGTATTTATTGCAATTCATGGCTTCTGATACTTGAAAATCTATAAAAAGAGTTAATTAGGATTGTATAAACTTTTCCTAGGTTTGTGAAATCTGAAAACTTGAACTTAAAAAATAAACTCTGTTGAAACTGCTTTCAGTAAGGTCACCATTTAAAAAAACATATCCCACGTTCAGTGCTCATGTCACTTTTTTTAATTTTAGATTTTTTATAATTTATTTTTTTTAATTTTAGAGTTTTTAGAGTTGCTTTTTGTGTGGGATGTGGTTAGAGATCCAGTTTCATTTTTAATAGGTACATACTTGGCTTAGTACCATGTGTTGATTAGTCCATCATTCATGCAATGGTTAACAATATCTGCCTTTCAAAAATGAAATCGCATGTCTGTGACATCACTATCTTAATTATAATAGCTTTAGTATAATGAGTCTTGGTTTCTAGTATAAGTCCCTCCCTGACTTAGTTCTTCATTAGTTTATCCAATAAATATTCATTGAATGTTAATTATTTATCAGGCACTCTTGCTGTTGCTGTGGATATATCTGTGAATAAAATGGACAAAAGCCCTTTTATTCATTAAGTTCATAGCATATTAGAAAGACAGACTAACACATAAATAAGGGAAATACATGATGTGTGATGCTAAGTGCTATGGAGGAAACCAAGAAAGCAGGGAAGGGAGATGGGAGGGGATGGAGAGAGTTGCAAGTTAAAATAAGGTGGTCACGGAAGACTTTACTGAGGAGACATTTTAGCAAAGAACCTAAATGGAGGAGGGGGAACAAGCTATTCAGATATCTGAGGGAAGAGCTTTCTGAACAGTTGGGTAAATGAGGGCGAATCCTCAGAGATGGGAGTGTGCCAGGAATATTTGGTGAACAGTAATGGGAACAAATGGCTGAGCAGGAGGGAGAAACCTTAGGTGATGAGGTAAGAGAGGTACCAGTCTGTGTGGGTATTTGTAGGTTATATAAGGACTTTGAGTTGAGAAGCAAGTGGAAGGGTTTGAGTAGATAAAAAACATAATTTATCTTACGTTTGAAAAAAATCACTTGGCTGCTGGGTTCAGCCATCATGGAGGAGCAAGGGCAAAAGCAGAGGGATGACTTATGAGTCCATTGCAACACTCTAGACCAGCAAGGGTGGTGAAAGAGAAATAAATGCAGTTTCAATTAAAAATTCCAGCAGGATTTATCAAGGAGCTTGATAAGCTGATTCTAAGAAATATATGGAAGAACAAAGGTCCAAAACCATGAACGCAGAGTTTAAAGAATAAGAAAAACACATTTGCTGGGATTTCTTCAAAATTCACTGCTGTTTCTTCTGTTTTCTTTTCTGTATCTTTCCTGCTTTTTACCCTCTGTGTTGGTGAGAGATTTGCTCTTGAATCATCCACTCTGGCTCCTACATTACCAGTCTTTCCCTCCCTATGTGTCATTTCTATAACCTTACAAAATGATCTAGAATCTCATATCTTTTAAAAGGAAGAGAAAGGAAGGAAGGAAAGAAGAAAGGAAGGAAGGAAGGAAGGAAGAAACAAACTGATGAATAAATGAAGGGAAGACACCTCCTAGTTGTGTGGTCTTGAGCAAGTTAACCTCAACTTCATCAGTTTCAATTTCATGACTTCAAACTGGAAATGATAACAACAGTATTATATTGTGTTGTTATTAAGATGAATACATATTTATTACCTACTTTATATTGGAGACAGAGTGGTAGACCTTAAAGACATGGTTACAGGCCTAATGGAATAGCCCTGAAATCATCCTTGAATCCTCCATTTCTTTCATACCCATATCCCATCTTGCAGTAAATTTTCCTGGCTCTACTTTCACAACATATCCAGAATATTAATACTTCTCATTTTCTGTACTGCTATCATCTGGTTTTCTCTGTAATCACCTGGTTTTCACTTTTCTCACTACCATTATAATTTATCATTGCAATAGCCTCCAACTTGTTCTCTCTGCCTTTGCCCCACCTCATTCTGTTTTCAACACAAATAGCTAGAGCAATCACTCTTCTGCCAAGACCCTCTAATGGCTTCCCATACCATTCAGAGTCAAAGTCAGAGTTCTTATAATTATCTGCAGAGTCCTGCAGGATGTACCTCTGCCTCTTCTACCTTACTTCTCAGACCTCATTTACTTTCTCTCTAGTTACACTCCTTCCCAGAAACTGACTTCCTTGCTACTTCTTGTGTGACATGCATGCTTTCACCAGAGAATCTTTGCACTTTTATTCTGTCTGCATGAAAAGCTCTTATTTCTGATGGCTACATAGCTTGCGTTCTTACCTCCTTCAGGCTTTTACTGGAATGTCTGCGCATTTAGGCCTTCCTTAAGTCATTCCATTTAAAAGTGTAGCATCCCTTGGCCATATCTTCATTTATTGTTCCTACATCATTTTTCTTCATAACACTTTCCACTGTCCAGCAAAGAATGTACTCAATTATATTGCTTCTTTTTCATCTCTCCCAACCCCCTAGTATGTAAGCCCCATGAGGGGACGGATTTTTGTTGGTTTTGTACTGCTGTGTCCCTAGCACATAAATAGTTTGATAAATGTTTACTGGATGAGTGATCAGAACTCATGCTTTAGCAGGGAAAACAGGCATTAACTAATTATAAACTTAGCAATTAATTATAATAATTATAATTACAGGATAAGCTATCAAGAAAAAGGACAAGATGTTATGAGAGGATTAAAATTCTAATAAGAAAAGGCTTCTCTTAGAAGTCAAGTGTATATTGAAGTTAGAATGTTAGTTAACATATTGAAAAATCCTTGCATTCCCTAGGGTAAATCCCACTTTAATCATGGTGTGCATGATCCTTTTAATGTATTATTGGATTCCGTGTGCTAATATTTTGTTGAGGATTTTTGCATCTATGTTCATCAATAATATTGGCCTGTAATTTTCTTTTATTGTGATAGCTTTGTCTGGTTTTGGTATCATGGAGATGCTGACCCTATAGAATCAGTTCAGAAGTATTCCTTCCACGGTAATTTTTTGGAAGAGTTTGAGAAGGACAGGTGTTAACTCTTATCTAAGTGTTTTGTAGAATTCATCTGTGAAGCCTTCTGGTCCTGGAATTTTGTTAGGAATTTTCTGTTGTTGTTATAGATTCAATTTTACTACTGGTAGTTGGTATGTTCATATTTTCTGTCTTGGGAGATTTTACATTTCTAGAAATTTATCCATTTTACTGACATATAGTTATTCATGATAATCTCTTATGATGCCTTATACTTCTGGAGTATCAGTTGTAGCTTCTCTTTTTTTTCAATTGTGATTTTATTGATTTGGGGTCTCTCTTTCTTGATGAGTCTGGCTAAAGGTTTAACAATATTGTTTATCTTTCCTAAGAATCAGCTCTTAATTTCATTGATCTTTCTCACTGTTATTTAGTCTTTATTTCATTTATTTTTTTCTTTAATCTTTATTACTTCTTTCCTTTTTATATGAGGTTTAAATATATGTACACACACATATGTGATTATTTTAAGTTGCTGATCTAACTTAAGATGTCTTTTAGCAACCCTGCATTTTTGCTTTTCTCTCCTCATGATTATTGTTTTTTACATTGTATTTTACATTTTTGTGTGTGTGTATATTCCTTACATGCTTATTGTGGGTATTGAAGATTTTACTACTTTTATCTTTTAACTTTCTTATTAGCTTTGTATGTGGTTGCTTTACTGCCTTTACTGTGTATTTGCCTTTATTGATGAATTTTTCTTTGTAGTTTTCATGTTTCTAATTGTGGGTATTTTAAATGCTTAAATGTTTGAATTAGGTCTCAGGGCAGGTAAAGACATAACTATATTCCAATAAAATTTATTGAAAAAAAAAAAAGACCTCTAGAAGAGTATGGATGTTCTGAAGCATAAACACAGTGACTTGTGGCATGGGAATTTGTGGTTTCAATATTTTAAAAATCTCTCAAAATACAGTTAAAGCATTAATATATCTTTGATGTCTTCATATTATCCTAAGCAAAGACTATATATATTCATCATACTGATGATCGTTTATGAAATTTCCTTAGTTGGAAAGTAAAGAATAAGCCTTTGAAAATGATCAGTATTACTTCTTCAGCAATTTAAACTGAGTATCAAACTGGACACTAAGACAGATAGTCTAAAAGTAGAATATGATATTTGAAAGCACAATTCCCTGGATATTTGAGGATATTTGGTCGCTGTAATACAGATCAGCATTAAGAGTAATATAGTAGTTCCACACCTCAAATATTTGTACATTCCATTTCATATGATATGAAATACAAAACGGATTGGAAATATGTATATTATGTTTGTATGAATTAATTCTTCCCATTGACCTTTCCTTTTACTTTGCCTACTTAGTATATTAAGTCTATTATTTCCCTGTATGTTAGTCAGGAAAGATTAGGTTGTGCTGAAGAGTAATCGACTAATGACTTAAACCAAAAAGAACCTTTCTTTTGTTTTGCTTTTTAAGGCCGCATCCACAGCATATGGAAGTTTCCAGGCTAGGGATCGAATCGGAAGTATAGCTGCTGGCCTACACCACAGCCACCACAATGCCAGATCCAATCTGCATCTGCTACCTACACCACAGCTCACGGCAATGCCAGATCCTTAACCCACTGAGTGAGGCCAGGGACTGAACCCTCATCCTCATGGATCATAGTCAGCTTCATTAACTGCTAAACCACAATGGGAACTCCCCCAAAATGATTTATTTCTATCAGGCCGTGTGTCCAATGCAGGCTGGCAAAGGTGCTATACTCATTACAGCCACTCAGGTACCCAAGTTCATAGAAGCTCTGTCTTGATCTGTGTTTTCTTAGTCACTGTTGCAGACAGAAGGCAATGTGATAAATCACACACTGGTACTCATAACTTCTATTTGAGAGTGACATATATACACCTTAATAGTACACACCTAATTCCATTATCAAAGAAGACAAGAATGCAAGCCTACCATGTGTCTCAAAGAAAACCTATGGTATCTATTAGTAGCCAAAGTGATTATCACAGCATATGTGTATGTGTTTGTGTGTGTGTGTGTGTGTGTAGGTGTAATTTATACTTGCAATGGAAATGTGCTTTCCATAATGTCTGTAGAATATGATATATATATGGATATATATAAGATATATATCCAGAAAAAACTAATTTATGATATTATTTACAAATTGAAACAAAATTAACCTTTTTACTTAGTTTATGTATGCCATGGTATAAATATTGCTAAAATTTCTAATGTAGTCTAGAAATTTTTATCTCTATTTTAAAGCAAGGCTTCTTTCAGAAAACTTGGTTTACACATATATAAACAACCTTGGCCAAGCTTGAATCATTAATTCTAGTTTAATGAGCTTCCTTTCATCCTCTCTTCCCTTCTCTATCTGTTGCCACTCAGAAATTTCAACATTCATTGTAGCATTCTAAGAAAAAATAAATATTGGTATGCATTCATAGAATAAACTAAATTAGAATAGTTCACGCCAGAAACTTCTTTAGTTAGGGCTTCCTATTTTTTCAGATTGTTATAATCATGTGAAATAACTAGGAAATGAAAACACAGAACATATTAAGATTTTATAATTGTTTTTTATCTATAAATGATATTTATTTTCCTTCTATAGGTATTTCATGATGTTGCTTACAAAGCTAAAGATCGTAATGACTTGGTATCAGGAATCGATGAATTTCTGGATCAGGTTACTGTTCTCCCTCCTGGAGAATGGGATCCAAGCATTCGAATAGAACCTCCCAAAAATGTTCCTTCCCAGGTATGTATATGCAGAAATACTTTAAAAAAATGCCATCATTTTGTTATCTTTAAATACATGTGCTAAAATAGTGTACAAATGATTTAAATTCAAATGATTCAAATTATAGAGATTTAAATGATTTAAATTATAACTTCTGTGATATTATGATTTATGATTGGAAATATATATCTGGTCTTCATCTCTGTTTCTGGCACAGAGCCCCTGAAATTTTTTTTTTTAAAGATGTTTATTTTTTCATTATAGTTGGTTTACAGTGTTCTGTCAATTTTCTATTGTGCAATAAAGTGATCCAGTCACACATACATATATACATTCTTTTCCTCACATTATCCTCTGTTATGCTGCATTATAAGTGACTAAATATAGTCTCCAGTGCAATACAGCAGGATCTCATTGCTTATCCATTCCAAAGGAAATAGTTTGCATCTATTAACCCCAAACTCCCAGTCCATCCCACTCCCTCCTCCTCCCTCTTGGCAACCACAAGTCTGTTCTTAAAGTCCATGAGTTTCTTTTCTGTGGAAAGTTTCATTTGTGCTGTATATTAGATTCCAGATATAAGTGATGTCATATAGTATTTGTCTTTCTCTTTCTGATTGACTTCACTTAGTATGAGAGTCTCTATGTCCATCTGTGTTGCTGCAAATGGCATTATTTTGTTCTTTTTTATGGCTGAGTAGTAGTCCATGGTGTATATATACCACATCTTCTTAATCCATTCATCTGTCCATGGACATTTAGGTTGTTTCCATGTCTTGGCTATTGCAATGAACATGTGGGTACATGTGTATTTTTCAAGGAAAGTTTTGTCCAGATATATGCCCAAGAGTGGGATTGCTGGGATATATGGTAGTTCTATATTTAGTTTTCTGAGGAACCTCCATACTGTTTTCCATAGTGGTTGTCCCAATTTACACTCCCACCAACAGTGTAGGAGGGTTCCCTTTTCTCCACACCCTCTCCATCATTTGTTATTTGTTGACTTATTAATGATGGCTATTCTGACTGCTGTGAGGTGGTACCTCATGTTAATTTTGATTTCCATTTCTCTAATAATCAGTGATGTTGAGCATTTTTTTCATGTGCTTGTTGGCCACTGTATATCTTCTTTAGAGAAATGTCTATTCAGGTCTTTTGCCTGTTTTTCAATTAGGTTGTTGTTTTTTTGGCTGTTGAGTTGTATAAGTTGTTTGTATAGAGATTAAGCTCTTGTCAGTTGTATCATTTGAAATATTTTCTCCCATTCCATAGGTTGTCTTTTCTTTTTATGGTTTTCTTTGCTGTGCAAAATCTTATCAATTTGATTAGGTCCCATTGGTTTATTTTTGCTTTTATTTCTTTTGCTTTGGGAGACTGAACTGAGAAAACCTTTGTACAGTTGATGTCAGAGAATGCTTTGCCTATGTTCTCTTCTAGGAGTCTGATGGTGTCTTGTTCCTACGTTTAAGTGTTTAAGTCTTTAAGCCATTTTGAAGAATTTTCTAAGTGTTGAAAGCAACAAAGGTGTCTTTTGTTATGTTAGTGAAGTTACTTTGGGAATTCCCCTAAGAATAAGGGCTGATTGCCTGTGGAGCCAACCATGTGATTAGAGGTTAGAACTTTTGAGTTCCTCCCTCCCACCTCCAGAGAAAAGAGAGGGGCTGGAGTTTGAGTTCAGTCACCAATGGCCAATTGTTTATCAACCTTTGCCTGTGTAGTGAAGACTCCATAATACCCCAAAGGGACAGGGTTCAGAGAGCTTCCATGTTGGTGAACACATGGAAATTGGGAAGAGTGGTGTGTCTGGAGAAGTTATGGATGTTTCTCATCCTTTTCCCATGCCTTGTCCTATGCATTTCTTCCATCTGGTTATTTCCGAGTTATATTCTTTTATAATAAACTGGTGATCTAGGAGGTAAAATGTTTCTCTGAGCTCTGTGAGCCCTCTAACAAATTAGTTGAACCTGAGAAGGGGGTCTTGGGGACCTCAAATTTATAGCTAGTTGGTCAGAAGCACCAGCAACAACCTGAACTTGTGTCTGGGATCTAAAATGTGGTGTGTAGCATGGGTAGTCTTGTAGGACTGAGCCCTCAACCTGTGGAATCTGATGCTATCTCCAGGCAGATAGTGTCAGATTTGAGTTAAATTGTAAGGTGTCCAGAGCAGTGCCTGTTGGTTTGGGGACCTCCTTTCCCACATTTGAATTGGTACCAGAACCTAATTAACCTCTAAGAAGCCTGGGGCATGAAATTACAAAGTCTTCCTTCTTACTATTCAACACAAATTCGGTATATTGAGGATAATTCTACTAAATAACATGGTCCCATATGCCTGGAAAGATTTTAGATCCATCTTAAGACATACTATACTGGAGGAAAATTTTAATTTCAATATGATGAAAAATAGGAAAGGCAGTTAACCTTTCCATATTCTGATACATCACTTTGAAACTCACAAGGGTTAGGAAAATTCAAAGTCATGGTATGCTTTTATTGCATGGAAAACTCCCTATTACTACTAATCACATTTATGCTAAGAGGTTTTTTATAATTCTTATGTTTGTATTGATTTATGTGGACGTATTTTATAAAAATTATAAAAATTCTCTCCATAAAAAATCTAATGTCCATTTTAGGTGCATTATACAATGCAGAAAGACCAGTGCTATTTGGAGTCATTTTCTTATTGCAGACATGACTTTGTTGAGAGTGGTGGCTAAATGTTTGGTAAGCCCACCTCGCATGTTGCCATCTCTATTTCTACTAAAACTACCTCCCAGTTGTCATCTACTCAGCTTTGCCTTTGGCTCTTTTCCCTGCGAAGTCCAGCTGCCTTAGTAGATGACTCTGCTGCCTTAGTTGAAGTAACAGATGGTCTAATAGACCAAGCTCTAGACAAAGAAGTTTTCTGGTTATCCAGAGGGCACATGAGCAAGTGTACAACCATGAGTATTTAAAACACCATCTCGGAGTTCCCATTGTGGCTCAGTGGAAGCGAATCTGACTAGTATCCATGAGGATGCAGGGTCCATCCCGGGCCTTGGTCGGTGGGTTAAGGATCCAGCATTGTTGTGAGCTGTGGTGCAGGTTGCAGATGTGGCTTGGATCTGTCATTGCAATGGCTGTGGTGTAGACCAGTGGCTACAGCTCCAATTCGACACCTAGCCTGGGAACCTCCATATGCAGTGGATGCGGCCCTAAAAGGACAAAAACAAAAACAAAAACAAAACAAAAAAGAAAAGCAAAACTCAATCCCACTATCAGTTTAAGGAAAATAATGCTGATGTCTAATTTCTATATTTTCATTCTGAAGTTATTTCATAATTATTTAAGATTGCTTGCTTTTTCTCAACAGTTACAAGGTTGTAATTTGAAAACTGCAGCTATATAACTTCAGCTGATCTTCTATTAAAATAAAGTTGTTTAAATAGTAATTTTAAGGGTTAAGCTTTGTCTTATTTTTGTAGTTGTGCACATCTTTGCACTTTTATTACAGCATTAGAAAAGGCAGTATGCTTCTTGATTCTATTTGGTGTTATTTGGAAAATTCAGTGAAAATATTAATACACTGAGTGTGAGACTTTGAAAGTCACTTGTTAACACCAATTTGTTTTTCAAACCTTAAAATGAAAGTTAAGCATTTTGAAAACATCTTGCTTTTGAGAAATGATGTTTTTAAGGCAAGTGGAGACGTGAGCTTTGTGTGTTTTAGATTAATTTTATAAGACTAAAATCAGAATTAACGGTTGGATTCTAGGTATTGAGAGGCAGTAGTAGAAAGAACATTGAATTAAGAATCAAGACACCTGGCTTCTTTCTATTATCTATTTGTATGACCTTGAACAGAGGCTATAACCTCTCTGTATTGCTGTTCTATATCACTGTGTTTAATAGAACTGTCTGCAATGATAGAAATGTTCTATGTCTATGCTATCTACTAAGCCAATCCTGCAAAAGCTCATTTCATTAAGAAAAAAAGCCAAATAACTAATCCTACACAATCTGACTTCCCTTTACCTCTCAGTCATTTCCTACCACTTTCTTCCTTGCTCACTCTTCTCCTTGGCCTCCTGGCTCCTGGTTCTTCAAACCCTGCAGCCCTGCTCCTGCTTTAAGACTCTCGCCTTGGCTGTCATTTGCCTGGATATCCCCTGTCAGATATTCTCTTGGCTAAATCTCTTGACCTCATCCAGTTTTTCTCAAATGACATTTTCTCTCTGAGCCTGCCGGACCACTCTGTTAATACTCCTCCCCAGAACCTCATAACCCATAAAATCTGCTCTAAATTTTTACTTTTCCATAGTTTTTTTAGTCTTTCTAACACACTACAGAATTAATTTACTTACATATTTATTCATTTATTATTTGCCCCTGGTATATAGTGGTGGGGACCCTGAATTAGTAAATTGTGTAATTTGCCTAGACAAAATAAAATACCTGAACAAAATAAAATAAAATACCTGAACAAAATAAAATGAAATACCTGAACAAAAAATATTTCCTATATTTTCCTCAGAATAGTCATTGGTACTATTCATACACACTTCTCTTTTCAAAACGCTTTCCTCTTACTATAAGATGAACACTCCCTGAGGAAATGGCTATTTTAGAATGACTAATACATTTCCTGGTTTATCATTTGCCTTATTAGCGTGTAGCTTTTTCCATGGTAAAACAATGTGTTCACTTACCTAGCAAGGGATACTTCCACAGAAGACCAAATAATATCACTAGTTTTCTGAGACTTGCTAAGAAATAGTTCCCTGGGTGATTATTGAGTACTGAGGAACACTCTTAAAGCCCTTTACTAACGTGTGTAATTATTTACCTGTAAAGGCAGTCCTTTCATCAGTAGGCACACATCCTGTCTTTTATCTTTGAACTTCAGTTCACTGAGTCTATTTATATACCCAGGAAGTTATAAAATGTTAAGTGGCAAACTTTCCTATATTTTGTACATTTCAAAACCTATTTTTGTCAGAGTTCCTGTTGTGGCTCAGTGGAAACAAATCTGACTAGCATCCATGAGCACTCAGTTTCGATCCCTGGCCTTGCTCAGTGGGTTAAGGATCCTGCGTTGCTGTGAGCTGTGGTGTAGGTCGCAGATGTCGATCGGATCTGGCATTGCTGTGGCTGTGGCATAGGCCGGTGATTACAGCTCTGATTCTACCCCTAGCCTGGGAACCTCCATATGCTGCGGGTGCGGCCCTAAAAAAAAAAAAGGACAAAAAACCTATTTTTGTCATGTTTTCAATCTGTACCATTTTATTTAAATGTCCCATTGCAATAAGATCATTTTTTTTTTTTGTCTTTTTGCCTTTATGTAGAGCCGCACCCGCGGCATATGGAGGTTCCCAGGCTAGGGGTCTAACAGGAGCTGTAGCTGCCGGCCTTCGCCACAGCCACAGCAACGCGGGATCCGAGCCGCGTCTGCAACCTTCACCACAGCTCACGGCAACGCCAGATCCTTAACCCACTGAGCAAGGCCAGGGATCGAACCCACAACCTCATGGTTCTTAGTCGGATTCGTTAACCACTGAGCCACGAAGGGAACTCCAGTATGATCATTTGATCATTCAAAATTGTTCATGTTTACAGTAAACATGAAGAGCATGTTACATGTTCACACTATTTTGGAATGACAGTCAAGTAAAAAAATTAATTTTAAGCACTTTGAAGCGCTTTTGAACACTTTGATGTGCTCTGAGATCACCAATAGGTAGGATTTTCTGATTTTTGAAACTCTCTGTCACTGACAAAGGTAGGTGGAATAGACCTGTGGGAAAACAGCACTTACATAACCTCAGTTAATTTATTATTGGCTCAACCAGAAGCTTCCTTTTGCAATAGTCTTCTGGATCTCTTTGTGTCAGAAAGAACCTTGGGTAGGAAGATATGAGCCAGAATCAGAGAGGGGAATATACTTTAAAAATAGTTAGTGATGATAATTAATGTTTACTGAACAGCTGAACTAGGCGAAACGTAACACCACAAGCACCTTCTCATCTTCGTCTCTACCTACCCTAACCCTGGTCCCTTGGTCTCTTTCTCTCACTTTATTTTTCTCTTATCTCTATCTCTACCTAATATTATAGGTTTATTTATTTTTTTTTTGTCTCAACTAACAGAATGCTTTTGCTTGCTCACCTTTACATCTCAAGCATCCATAGAAATGAATGGCACATAACAGTCATTCATATATTAGTTGAACGAATGAATAAATGTTCATCACGTCATTTCATTTTCAACCACACTGATAGGTGCTGTTATCATCACTAGTGAAAGAAGGAGGGAACTGAAGCTTTAGGTGGCTAGATAACTTTCTGGAGGTCATATAGCAAATAAGTAACAGAGCCTGGGTTCTTAGCCACTCTGCATATAGCCTCAAGGGAAAAAAAAATTGTTTTTGTTATTTACAACTAGCACCTGAAATTAAAAAACAAAAACAAAAACAAAAAAACTCCCTGCAGGAGAAGAGGAAGATTCCTGCTGTACCCAATGGAACAGCAGCTCATGGAGAAGCTGAGCCCCACGGAGGACATAGTGGACCTGAACTCCAGCGAACTGGAAGGTTAGTGAAAAGCACTTGTGTGGGACTTCAAAGACCAAATGACACACCATTTTTTTTGTGTGTGCTGGGAATTGCTGTTTTGAGAACTAATTTGTTTTTAAACTTTGGGGGTGATATGCCAATTAATCTGATTTCTCTGTAGTTAGTAATGATTGTCATTACTGTTAAAGGAGAGCAGTGACTACGTCATCCCATTTATACTCTTAATCTTTCATATTGCTATGTATAATATGCATTCACAGATTCTTAGAATGAATAAAGAAACTGTCAGTTGCCCCTTCCAGAAGAGCCTGTTGAAAGCTCAAGTTCAGGTTGGAAATAAAAATAAATACCAAGAATTCAATCTTATAGACCCTATCTCATTACATGCAAGTAAAATGTATATAATAGTATTTTTTATTTGTGCAGTAGTAATTTGAAAGAGCTATGTGATTTATTTTTCTAATCACACATCTTTGAAGAGATGAAAGCTTCAATTTATTTCTTAAAATGATTCTTTATGGTTTTTTGACAGCTTGTCTCTCTGCAAGCAATGTGTGAGCAGAAAATCAGAAACCCTTGGGTGGGTCTCTCTTCAGGGAATATGTGCACACAGCCTCCATTATAATCGAAGGCAATCGCAAAGACTTCTCAGGATTGGTGCTCCCCTCCCCTTAGGGCCATTTCCTGTATTGCTTACACTGTGTCCTCTAAGCTGACTTTCCAGTTCCTGACAACTCTGTGCATTTTAATTCTCCTCTGTTCTTTCCCTTTATCTATGTTTTATCTCTCTGAGGAAATATCCTTTTATGTCTTCCTCAGGCTCTGTACCTAATTTGAAATGGTCCAATTTTTTTTTTCTCCCTTTTACGGGAAGTGTTGTTACTCCGTCTGTTTACTTTCTTATTTTCAAATGCTTTTATTTTTAGTTTTTTCCCCTCTCTTGGGTGTAACATGCCACATAGCTTAGATTTTTTTTTTCGAAGTTCACTTTTCCTTACTGCTTCCTAAATCCTCCCAGGTCACCAATATCCGGTATCTTCGCTTCTCCAGAGTTCTTCCACAGATTCTGTTGCTGACATGACTTGAAGTATCCATTACTCATCTGCTCTCCTGGAGTTGCTGGTGCACATCTGGGCTGCTCTTGCACTGCTCTCTGCAATGACCTCCCACTTCCGGATTTAGATTTTTGCTGCTAAATGCACGTTTATTACACAGTAATATAACAGCTATTTAGACTAATGTATACCTAATAAGTAATTAATTATAGAACAGTGGTCTGATAGAAAGTGCTATCAAGCCTATAAGTATTAACTACTAAGTAATAATTCATAATCACCTCAAGTTGTTTGGGGGATTATGTGGGATATAAATCATAAACCAATGAATAAATAGAATAGTAGATTTAATCTGTTCGGAATGGTAACTTTGACAAGTGAACAAATCATTCAGAAACGATTCCCCAAATAAAAATTATGCGTGTGTCTTACGAAGCACAGGTAGGGGTACCTAAGATGGTCTCATTGTGTTTGTGAATTCCAGTTTTTTTTTTAAAGTTTCTCTGAATTTTAAATGTCCTTTTTTGTGCATGTTTTTCAATTGAAATTTTATCCTTTTCATCCTCTCCTACTCCACATCCCTCTAATGGAAACAATCACTAGAAAAAGTGATTCCCTCACTCACATAGTAGGAAGATATTTGCTAATATGCTACTGTGGTATCTCTGTCAGTCAGATCAGGACAATTAAAAATAATACTCAAAATTTTCAGTTATTCTGAAGATGTACATTTTTCAAAGCAAATCAAAACTGGTTTCTCAAGAGAACAGTCATTTTGGGGTGATACTTAGACTGCCAGATTATATTCTTATTTAGAAAATAAATAACAGAACTTTAATCTTTTTCTGTAACCTAAGTATACTTAGCATACTGGCAGTATGTTGAATATAATAGGTTTTTTTTTTAACCTCCATGTAGGAACTTAATCATAGCCTTCTTCATTGTAATATGACATCTTTATTCCATAGAGCACAAAGAGCTTTTACTAGTCAAATGTTAAGTCTGCATATTGTTATTATATTGTTCAAAGAATGAGAACACCTGTTTAATGCTCTCATTCCTAATAGATTAAAGAATTTTAGTCCTCAGTTTTAGGCAACATTTCACAATGTAATGCTTCTCTTCCCCTACACCCCAAAAATCATCCTACAAGTGTTTCAGTGTGATTTTTGGATATATTTATAATACGTGCATTTATACCAAGTAAGGTCATTATTATTTTGTGAATGATAGATATTCAGATGTGTTTAGACAATAATGGATCAAAATTACATTTATCTCGATTGGTTATTATAAGGTTCCCATCTTAGTTTTCTAAAAAGGAAAATTGTGGAACCTGCCTGTCCCTACTAAGTATTATTATTGTTCATAAGGCCATTTAAATGCCTGCCTGGATCGTTATTTGTTGAGGGAATTGTTTTGGCAAAAAGAGAGGTAACTGAAGCCATTGTTATACAACACTTTTTCTCTCTAGGAGGATGTTCACCACTGGAGTATACAAAAGTCAGTTTACTTTCCCTTCTTCACTTTCTGCTATGCTAAATGGAATATAAATACTTTGAAAATATTACCAATGATTGAAGGTGGTAGGCCTGCTTTTAGGAATAGGCTGTAAAAATGGCAGAGAAATTAATCTTTAAATCTCATTATTTGAATTTTGATTGATGAACAGCTGTGAACCTTGTTTGAGAGAACCTAGGATTTTTTTTTTTTTTTTTGGTTGTTAATACAATTAGGAATTTAAGTGAGGTAGTGGTGCAAAGCCATTCCTATAGATCATGATAGCACAACCTAACAGGATAATATGGGTCTCATCTCTGCTGATGGAAGACTGTGACCTGGCAACAAAGCAAATGAGCATTTTGATTGGTGTGTTTTTATATTTGTATGTCACTATTGTGTTTTTCCCCCCTGTCTTAGGATTTTTGGGGGACTTATTTTAGATATCAAAAGAAAAGCTCCATACTTCTGGAGTGACTTCAGAGATGCTTTCAGCCTGCAGTGCTTAGCATCTTTTCTATTTCTCTACTGCGCGTGTATGTCTCCTGTCATCACTTTTGGAGGACTTCTGGGAGAAGCAACTGAAGGTCGAATAGTATGTATTATGCTTTTCTCCGAACTTTGAAACTTAAATCAGTTTTTAAGATTCATAGTTAGAGAAGGGTACATTTAATTTTGGCTTGCTTTATGAGGAGACATTTGATGTGTGGTCTGGCAGATAAATTTCATGTGAATTGCCTAGATGGCTAATGGAAGTTGTAATTTGGGACTGGAATATCTCAAAACAACTAATTTTTGTCTCACACCAGGTCCTGATTTCATCCTTGGCCCCCAAATCCTAGGTTAGTGGTTGGCTCTAGTTCTTACCTCACAAGAGGTTCATTGCCCACTTAGGCCATGCTTCTGCCAGACATTTTTGTGAATATGTGTGAATACATAAGCAAAAGAAAGTGAGATAAGGAGGGTAGAGAGGATGCATTCCCCATCCACTGCCATTCATATTCTGCTGACTGCCTGACCATTTTTAGTCCTCCTACCCTACTTCCTGTCCAAGGTGTCTAGGCTCTTCATTGCAAAGGAGAAAGAATATACTCGGGTGTTTTATACATTTTCCCCCTAGTTATAATGACAGCTTGTACAGCTTAGATAATGGAATCATTTGTGTCTCTACACAGAGTGCAATCGAATCTCTCTTTGGAGCATCCATGACTGGGATAGCCTATTCTCTCTTTGGTGGACAGCCTCTTACCATATTAGGCAGTACAGGACCAGTTTTGGTGTTCGAAAAGATTTTGTTTAAGTTTTGCAAGTAAGTGTTATACACTTTTGGCCTTCAGCCCCTTTCTGTTCCTCTACCATGTTTATACTTTTCTCAACAGCACATTTGGAGGTCTGCTGGGAGAGGGTGAAATGGCTGATTTGATTCAGTTTGCCATTTTTGTCTCCATGGAAAGAAAAGAACAGTAAAATATTTATGTATATTGTTATGTAATATTTATAAAAAATTATATTCAGTTCTAAGCACTGAGAAACCTCCTTTAGTTTTATAACCTCTTTTAGTTTTATACCCTTGGATGTTCCCTTTAGACAAAGTCTTGACTTTAGATACTCATGGGATGTGAAGCTTATTCACTTTCGCTTCCTGAATTAGACTTATTTCCATCTACTTAAAATGGTGGCAAGCTGTTAAATGACCTTCTTTCCACTGTTCTTTTCCTCCTCCTAGAGAATATGGGCTTTCATATCTATCTTTAAGAGCTAGTATTGGACTTTGGACTGCAACCCTGTGTATCATACTTGTGGCCACTGATGCAAGCTCCCTTGTCTGCTATATCACCCGGTTTACTGAAGAAGCTTTTGCTTCTCTTATTTGCATCATTTTCATTTATGAGGCCCTGGAGAAGCTGTTTGAACTCAGTGAAGCATATCCAATCAACATGCATAATGATTTGGAACTGCTGACACAATACTCGTAAGTACCATTTCCCCTGTTGGCTGTGGGGCTTTTCTTTCTACAAGTATTGCTATTGTTGTAAGAAATATGAGGAACTTACTCAGCAGATAGAGTTCCTTAAATTGGCTCGTGGCTTAAATCCTGGTCCCTCAGTGTTGAACAGGATTTTAAAAGTTATTTAGTCAGCTACTCATCTGATACTTGAGTTCTCATTATAACATCTTTGCCAAGAATATCTTTTTGAAGTTGTATTTGTCGAGCATTCCCTATTAAGTAGATAATGAACCAAGGTCAATTTTACTTCATAGAGATATTTTTTTTTTTGCAAAATATTTTTGATTTTGGTCTTCCTTTAGGACTTTTTCCATTTAATATAATCCAAAGATACACAATAATGACAAGATTTCAGATTTAGCGCAGGGGTCTAAATTGCATTCGTTTGATGTTTGAAAATATGGTAAAACCCTAAATTTAAAAAAAAATCACTGAATTGAAATATAATTTTGCTTTTGGAATCTATGACATTTATGACAGTAGTAATCAGGTATTGCCTGTTGAAGGTAATATTGCCATTTAGCATTAAAGATGGAATTGTACTTATTGTACTTTCTAATTTTGTATACCAGCAGTTTGGAATTTCTCAAAAAGTGTTTTGCAGAGTGTATGTGAATATTACATT
This sequence comes from Catagonus wagneri, assembly GCA_004024745.2. Lineage (NCBI taxonomy): Eukaryota > Metazoa > Chordata > Mammalia > Artiodactyla > Tayassuidae > Catagonus > Catagonus wagneri. The sequence goes on from PVHT020000141.1 coordinate 15,458,697, forward strand.
GCTCTTCTTTGATTTAATTTAGGATTTTTGGTTGCATTTATGCAAGCATTTTTAAACATCAAATATTTGAGTATGTTTTTTCCCAGGCAGTAATAACCTCTACATCAACTACAAATCTCTTCTTATAAACTGCTAAGATAGGCCCTCAAAATCTTCCTTTTTCGAAAATGTCATTTTTATTTACTATTAGAAGTTGAAATTGTTTTAATTAGGCCAAAATAGTGCAATGTTATAATTTTGTTGAATGATGTAATGACACAGAGTTGAAAATAAGACGGATTTTAGTACTTTTGAATTTTTCTTGGTCATTAGAGATATCTTTAACAGTATATCACTGTTTTCGAACTGGAAGAATCAGAGTGAAATATGAAATAATTTTTCCAATAAAAATAAATGGTGAGGATGTTGTAAACAAGATTCAAAAGCAGATGAATGCTATGTCAGGAACACTCAGAAAGCAGGCAGATGGAAAGAACAGTTTGATCAGAATGAGAGATAAAACGGATACACGCCTTTTCATTTATCTTTAGTTGAAAAGAGAGCAAGTGTCACCCAATTTGGATATCCTTGCTGGGATATATAGTTATTTCTACTTGGATTTTCAAACCCACTAGTTGCCAGGCATTATGCTAGGTATTAGGAAAATCATGAATAATATTCTGTCCTCAGTGAGCTTCTAACTTAGTAAGAAATATATACAAACAGACAACAGTGTGAAATAAAGTGCTATGTTAAATGATTGGTCCAGAATGCTATGGTGCCACATCAGAAGAGCACCTAAACCAGGTTTTGGGTTCAGAAAAGACTTCCTGGAGAAAGACATAGAAAACCAAAAAAATCAGTAGGAATTAGAAAGGTGCTAAGGAATAGAGCTGGAGATTGATTCAGATGAAGGGAACAGTACAGGCCTGGATGTAAGAAATTCATTAATGCTTTGAAATGTTTGTCCAAAGTTATATAGATAGTAGTAAAACAAGAGATTAGAGGTAGGTTTCATGACTCTTGATGTAATTTTCAGTAAATTAGCAAAGCTCTCCAAAGAAACAATATGAACAAATAAAGGAGATAAAATCAGAGCTATTCTGTTTGAAATGGTAGGGAGGCACCAGTTGTCCACCCCTTCCAGGACCCTTAGTGGCAGCTTCTAAGGTAGTTTAGGCTGGGAAACACAAGCCCCTGGTCTAGAAAGAAAAAAGATCAGAGAAGCAAGAACTGAGCCCTGGATAATGGTCACAGCTTGAGGGAAGAATGAAAAATGCAACCAATAGATAAAGAGTAAGAAACACATTCCTCCTGCTCAGTCTTCAAATTGTTAGGCTTCAGGTGGGCACCCTGTGATAAAGCATAACTGTAGCTTAAACCTGCGGGATCTTCCTGGAGAAAGCAAGGATGATCTTCTTGTTTTCTGATGACTTTTTCTTACTCTTCTGGTTGTAGAAGGCAAGGGAGATGACTGACTGTACCAAGAAATCTTTAGAGAAGATAGCGGTGTGGAGATCTAACAGAATACGGACAAGAGATTGTTGTTAACTTTAAGAAAAGTTATTGGGTCAGGAGGGGAAACAGGACTAGAAGCCATTTGGCAAAAAATTCAGAAGGGAGTAGGTGGTAAAGAAATCGGAAAAGTAGGCAGAGGTCATTTTAATGTCAAAGAAGGTGAAATACCATACTCTGGAGAGGCAGAGATCCTGAGAATGGTAATTAGGGTTTTTTGTTGTTGTTCTTTTGTGTTATTTTTTTAATTTAACTTTATTGGTGTATAGTTGGTTTACAATGTTGTATTAGTTTCAGGTGTATACCAAAGTGAATCGATCATACTTGTAAATATAGCCACTCTTTTTTCCCAAATAAGTTATTACCAACTATGGAGGAGATTTTCCTGTGTTATATACAGTAGGTTTTCCGTCAGTCATCTACTTTATACAGTAATGTGTATGTTATTTCCTCTCTCCCTATTCTTCCCTCCGGCCGATGGTTTTGCCTGTGGTAACCATAAGATTGGTTTTGAAATCTGAGAGTTTGTTTCTGTTTTTTAAATAGAAAAGAGCTATGCATCTTGAAAATGAGGTCAAAGCGACAAAGGAAAGAGAAAGATTAGAGATCAGAGAAAGAGAGAGAGCAGACAAACATGGATTGCAACCTCCCAGAAGTTAAAAATGATGAGATCAAGACAAATGGTCAGAGGATATTTTGAGAATAAAAATATCTATATTTGTCCATGATTCCTGCCTGTCATGGCGATCAAGAGGAGAGTGGCACAGGTCTCTCCTTTTCCATCTTCGCTTTTTCAAGGAAGATCCCACAAGTTTAAGTTACAGTTATGCTTTATCGCAGTGTGCTCATCTGAAGCCTAACAGTTTGAAGGCTTAGCAGGAGGAATGTGTGCTAATCACTGTGTTCCATCGCCCAACAAAATTAGGGGGTGGAAGGGATGGAAAGGCTGGTTCATCCTGATGGATAATGAGGTTTTAGTGGTGCTTGACCCTAAGATGAGTAAAAGAAAAACATGGAGAATAAGAGTCTCCCTGGTAAATGTGGTGCTGATCACACACCCTTACTACATTGTCTTCACTTAGGTTTTCATACCATGATTTCCTGGTTTCCAGAACCACTAACATTGTGTACATGAATCTGATCAGGTATTCCCATTACTTACTCCTCAGAGAGGCAAAACCAGTCTTTTTTGCAATGCATACAATGCATATTTTTATCCTTGTAATTTTTGTCATGTGCATTAAAGAAAATAAGTTATTGCTTGTAGTAATGGCTACTCTAATGTACTGTATAACCTCACACTTTTGCACAAAATGTTTTCTATCTCATGAAGTCCACATGAAACTTTCGGTGGTTTTCTTATTCTTGTCACTATGACCTTTTCACACTAATCAGTGTTTAAGCATCATTTTACTCATGTTCACCTCCGTTTTGCACTGGTGTTGCCAGCTTCATGCTTTCACAGTTTTTATGAGAAAAATTATTAGAAAATGTCACAGCCAGGACACACTATATCTGAGATTGCAGTCTTCATAAGCTTAATGTGCTTGTTCTGCCATGTATTTTGTTTAGGTGTTATATATAAAAAAAGAGGCATCATATTTAGGATCTACATTTGATATTCCTTATACTTGGGCTTCCTATTTTCAGATTTCCTTAAATGCATATTTTTATCAACCAACAAAATGTCCTCAATGTTTTTCCTTTTTTTTTAAAGTATTGTTGATTTACAGTTTGTGGCAATTTCTGATGTACAGTAAAGTGACCCAGTCAAACGTAAATATACATTCCCTTTCTTATATTATCTTCCATCTTGGTCTGTCCCAAGAGACTGGATATATTTCCTTCTGCGATACGGTAAGACCTCATTGCTTATCTAATCTAAATGTAGTAGTTTGCATCTACTAACCCCAAATTCCCAGTCCATCCCACTCCCCTCCCCAATTTTGATTTTTTAAAGACTTTCTTAGTTCCTCTGCCATTCTAACCTTATGACGTGCTAAAATGTGTACCTTATATTTGAAGCTGTAAGCTTTCCTCTTGTGCCAAGAGCAAGTATCAAGATAATCAATTTAGTTTCAAGAGCATACAAACTACACCAAAGGATCAAGATGAATATGTCAAGCCAGCAATAATCAGTGTGTGGGAATAACAATTTTTAGATTGTTTTGATTTTAAGAAATGACAAAAACAGAGTAAAGCATTCTACTTATATAAGATGAAATATTCCTTTAATATGGTGATAATCAAAAGTCTTCAAGACAGCTACAGAAAGATTAGAAACATATTCATCCTTGCAAAGAGGAGGGCTTGTTATTCTTAGTACCCAGTACGTTAGCAGACTAGAATTAAACAATATCCAACAATCACCAAGCTGTTGGAGTGATCTCACACTAGGTTCTTGGAAGTCTTTTTTGTTGCTGTTTTTCCTATCTGTTGTTTTTTTTTCAGTCCCCATCATCTTCATAACTCAGGACAGTGATTTGTTCTGGATAAGTGTTATTTACTGACTGACATTATACTCACAGAAGAATATTATTTTTCTCATCTCCTCAACTAGATTTGAACCTCTTTTAAAGCAGAAAACATGTAACAATTTTATCCCCCAGAGTTCCAGACTAGTACTATGGATATGTAAGTGGTATTTAATGCATATTGATTAACTAAACATGTAAAATTATTGACATCACCTGGCCGGTCTTGTTTGAGAAGTAAAGACAACTGTGCTCTTTTACAGTATCTTTAATAGTACTCAAACTTTCAACTAGAAGTTTTAATAAACTTGAAATGTTATGAGAATCTTAATGTGAGATAAAGATGCACACATCTAAATCCATAAAACTATTTATTGACTGAAAGTTTAGATAGGGTGCCAACATGATGGAAAAATCATCCGGAATAATGAGGAGAGGCAGGACTACCACCCACTGCAGGATTCCAAAAGTTCTTTAAAGATGTGGGGAGCAAGAAGATGATAGGGCAGTAATAGCACTCACTAGTCAAAAAATAAAGAGTAAAACTTAAAATTGAACAAATATCTACATTTTACTTTTTTATCACTTTTTAAAATTACAGATCCACTTGACTAAATTTATCCAGAGTTGATCGCAACATAACTTTGTAATTATATTTTATGCATTTATTTGTGTAATATATGTATAATTCCAGTAGATTAACCTTGGTATGCTAGGTCCATGCCTATTAGGCAAAACTTTGTGTCCTCTATACTAGCTAAGTGCTTAGCAAATGTGAAATGAATATGTTTGTTCCTATTTTTTCATTTATGAAAATACTTCTTGGGAGGTCCCATCATGGCTCAGTGGTAACAAACCCAACTAGTATCCATGTGGACATGGGTTTGATCCCTGGCCTCACTCAGTGGGTTAAGGATCTGGCGTTGCCATGAGCTGTGGTGTAGGTTGCAGACACATCTCAGATCCTGCGTTACTGTGGCTGTGACTGGCAATTGCAGCTCCAATTCAACCCATAGCCTGGAAACTTTCATATGCTGCAGTTGCGGCCCTAAAAAGACAAAAAAAAAAAAAAAAAAAAAAAAAAAAAAAAAAAAAAAAAAAAAAAAAAAAAAAAAAAAAAAAAAAAAAAAAAAAAAAAGAAAGAAAGAAAGAAAAAAGAAGAGAAAAGAAAAGAAAAAAGAAAGGGCAAAGAAAATACTTCTTACAATTGATATGCACATTTAACATAGAGTTTTTTTCTCCCTTAAAAAGCTTATATTAAGAAAGTGGATTATCTGACATTTTAGAATCAAATAAATATAATAGCAGGCACTCGATAAATGATTATTCAACAAATAAACTTTTGAGAGCCCATCTCATTCTTGATTCTTAATCCAAACACTTGCTACCTTGTTTACCTTTCCTGCTTTTGAACTAAATTCTTCTCTTAATGATAAAGTCTTATCTTGAGTAGCAATAGTATCCAGTATATTTGCTTGTTTTATCTTCGCTGTTCCTAATGGATTATGAACCTTTTATGTGTGAGAGTATTTTTTCATCTTTTGGCCTCCAGAGAGCCAGAAGGTTGGTAGAAACCAGTAAGCCTTTGTTAGATATTTTCCAACAATGGTATTTCTCAGATCTACCTTTAGCTACTGTTTTCTTCCTCTGTAACTATAGGTTTGCAGAACTTAAATAGAATTTATTTTTCATACTTTGTTATCAAGTAGCTTTGAAAGGGCAGAAATTTAAATGAGCATCCAATATTAGAGGGAAAGTGCTAAGAAGTAATTTGTGGTTTCTTGATTAAGGTTCATTGAATGGTCACAAGTCATGTGGCTGTATGTCAAATACATAGTATTTCACTCTGGTGAGATGTATTGACCATTATCTTAGTGTTCACAGTCTTTGAAGTACTGACTCCATTTATCTTTGCTTCCTGAATTGACCTAGGTTTAAGGATATATTCTGAAATATTTAAAGTGCAACACAATGATGTTTTAATTTACATTAAAACTCAGCAGACACTGAGGTAATATGTGTATCTTAGGTTTTAACTATGGACAACTAGTATTTTGAGCAGGAGTTTAAACTCCAGGAGTGGTTAGCTAATATTAAAGCAGGGAGCCTAGACTCCAGAAAAGGTTGCTACAAACCTATTATCCATTTCTCAATAAACACTAGGGCTTTGCTGAATGACATAAATTGGATTTTCTTTGGTGAATGTACCGGATTATTAATCAGTGTACTGAACTACACTGATAAAATTAAAGGCAACCATTCTGAAATAAATGAAATTGGAAACTCAACTTATAAAATTTTGTGGGATGAAATAAAAGCAGTGCTTACAGGGAAATTTATAGCATTGAATGCATTTTTTAGAAAAGAAGGAATGTCTAAAATCAGTTGTCTAAGCTTTAACCTTAGGAAACTAGGTAAAGAAAGGTAAATTAAATATAAAGTAAGCCAAATAAGTAAATAATTTAAAAATTTAAAGAAGAAATCAATGAACTTAAGAACAGCAATTCAATAGAGAAAATCAATGAACCAAAAACATTTTTGAGAAGATCAATTAAATTGATAAGCTTCTAGCCAGGCTAAATAAGAAAAAAAGAGAGAGGTCACAAATGACTAATATCAGAAATGAAAGAGGGGACCTCATTAAAGATCCCATGGACACTAAGACTATAAAATAATACTATGAACAATTCTGTGCCCCAAAATTTGGTAATGTAGGTCTAGACACAGACTTTGCACCCGTCACAAAAATTCACTCAAAAGGGATTGTATTCCTAAATACAAAATGCAAAGTTTTAAAACTTCTGGAAGATTACATTGGAGAAAATCTAGATGACCCTGAGTTTGGCAATAAGTTTTTAGATAAAACGTGAAAGGTATGATCCATGAAATAAAGTTGGTAAACTAGACTTCGTTAAAATTAAAAATTTTTGCTCTGTGAAAGACAATGTCAAGAGAATGAAAAGACAAGCCACAGACTGGGAGAATATATTTGCAAAAAAAAAAAATCTGATAAAAGACTGTTATCCAAAATACACCAGCCATTCTTGGTGCTTGATGACAGCTACCACAGTACCAGAATCCTGCTCATGGAATATAGATACATCATCCTTGAATGAACTTTTCATACACAATGAAGTCAGAATACCTAAAATAAGAGAACTTGAACTCCTATGAACTGCTGAAACAGGTTGCAGGAAGTGTTTTGTCCATATTTCTCAGTAACTATTTGTTTAATATTTATGTCTGTATGTGCAGCTAAAAAAATAGTATTCCTTATTTTTATCTTTGTGATACATACTGGTGCATAATTTGCCCAAAGACTGTGCGATCATCCAGCCTCCTAATATTTATTCTGACTGCTATAATTTTAAAATTTCTTTAAAGCTCTGTTTCTTAACCACTGATACATATACAATCAGAGAAAAGCTGACAAAGCTTAAGTTGGCAGCGGAGTTTTTTTAATCATGTGTTCATTATAAAGTATTAATTTCAAAAATTCCACTGGATTTTTATATCATTAAAACCCATTGTAAATGAAAAACATGTGTAAAAGTAAATACATGTAGGTATATGACAGAACAGATATAAATGATTATAAAAAGTTGTGAATGATTTAAATGAAAAACGTGTAATAGTAAATTCATGTAGGTATATGACAGAATTATTTATTTTATAAATAATTATAAAAAGTTGTGAATGATTTCTCTAGCAATTATCTAGCAATTTTGTCTCTATATGTTAGTTAAAATAAGTTCATTAAAGTTAAGCAATGAGATCCTGCTGTATAGCACAAGGAACTATATCCAGTCACTTGTGATGGAACATGATGGACTATATGTGAGGAAAAAAAGGTATGTATATATGTTTGACTGGGTCACTTTGCTGTACAGTAGAAATTGACAGAGCATTGTAAATCAACTATAATGGAAAAAATAAAAATCACTAAAAAAGTTTTAATTTTTAAAACTAAAGTTTTATTTCTAGAACATAATTTTTCTTTTCAAAGTCCTTTTAAATATTTCACTTTATATTTAATAAAATCCTATGGAGCAAATAAAATCTGTTTTATAGAACAAATCAATGACATGATTTACCAGTAATCAAAGCATAATGAGGAGTGGAACACACTTTTCTTTCTTTCTTTTTTTTTTGTCTTTTTGCCTTATCTAGGGCCGCACCTGTGGCATATGGAGGTTCCCAGGCTAGGGGTCTAACAGGAGCAGTAGCTGTCGGCCTTCGCCACAGCCACAGCAATGCGGTATCCGAGCCGCGTCTGCAACCTACACCACAGCTCACGGCAACGCCGGATCCTTCACCCACTGAGCAAGGTCAGGGATCAAACCCGCAACCTCATGGTTCTTAGTTGGATTCGTTAACCACTGAGCCACGATGGGAACTCCCACACTTTTCTTAATATTACGTTTTTTTAAATTAAAGTATGCTTGATTTACTGTGTTGTGCCAATTTCTTCTGCACAGAAAATTGACTCAGTTATATATATAGATATACACACACACACATTCTCTTTCTTATATTATCTTCCATCATGGTCTATCCCAAGAGATTGGATATAGTTCCCTGTGCTATACAGCAGGTCTTTATTGTTTACCCATTCTCAATGTAATAATTGACATCTACTAACCTCAAACTCCCAGACCCTCCCACTCCTTCCTCCATCCCCTTTGGCAACCACAAGTCTGTTCTCCCTTTCAGTAAGATGTTTCTGTTTTGTAGAGGGGTTCATTTGTGCTATATTTTAGATTCCATATATTCATGATATCATAAGGTATTTATTTTTCTCTTTCTGACTTACTTCACTTAGTATGATGATCTCTAGCTGCATCCATGTTGCTGTAAATGAAGTTATTTCCTTTTTTATGGCTTTTCAATTGGGTTTTTTTCTGTTGTTGTGAAGTTTTATGAACTGTTTGTATATTTTGGAGATTAAGCCCTTGTTGGTTGCATAGTTTGCAACTATTTTCTCCCTTTCTGTAGGTTATCTTTTCCTTTTCTTTTTTTTTTAATGGTTTCCTTCACTGTACAAAACCTTTAAGTTTGACTAGATACCATTTGTTTATATCTTTTTTTATTTCTATTGCCTTGGGAGACGGACCCAAGAAAACATTGGTATGGTTTATGTCAGAGAATGTTTTGCCTATATTCTCTTCTAAGAGTCTTACAGTGTCGTGTCTTATGTTTAAGTCTTTAAGCCATTTATTTTTGTTCATGTTGTGAGGGTGTGTTCTAGTTTCATGATTCCAGCAATACCATTCCTGGGTATATTATCTGGACAAAACTGTAATTCAAAAAGATACAGGTACCCTTATGTTCATAGCAGCACTATTTATAATAGCCAAGACATGGAAACAACCTAAATATCAATCAACAGATGAATGGATTAAGAAGATGTGGTACATATTGAAAAGTAGGCAGAAGACATAAATAAACATTTCTCCAAAGAAGACATAAGGTTGGATGGAGTTCCCATTGTCACTCAGTGGGTTAAGAACCCGACTGGTATCCATAAGTATGTGGGTTTGATCCCTAGCCTCGCTCGATCCTGGGTTAAGGATCCAGTGCTGCTGCAAGCTATGGCATAAGTCATAGATGTAGCTTGGATCCCAGGTTGCTGCAGCTGTGGCATATAGGCCATCATTTGCAGCTCAGATTAGACCCCTATCCTGAGAACTTCTATATGTGGTAGGTGTGGCCCTAAAAAGGAAAAAAAAAAAAAAAAGAATACGTATGGATGGATAGTAGGTACATGAAAATGTGCTCAACAGTTCTAATTACTAGAGAAATGCAAATCAAAACTACAATGAGGTACCACCTCACAGTGGTCTGAATTTTCATCATTACTATATCTGCAAATAACAAATACTGGAGAGGATGTGTAGAAAAGGGAATCTTCTACACTGTTAGTGGGAATGCAAGTTGGTGAAACCACTGTGGAGAACAGTATGGAAGTTCCTCAGAAAACTAAAAATAGAACTACCAATATTATCCAGCAATGTTATGTTTTCTTTATTAGAGGGTGTGATTTTGTTCTTCCACCTCAACTTTATCTCACATGGTGGGCATATTGCCATCAATTCTTTAAGAGACTAGTGTAATGCTAGTGTTGGCACTTTGTATATGGTAATTTTACTCAGAATATATACCATTTCTGTTGAGAAATTTTGAACAAATAATTCTCTTTCATGTAAAATGTTGCTACATTATTCATTCATTCATTCATTCATTTCTACTTTCCTAGATATTTTAAGTGTCACCACTACATACTTTATAGTATTAATCATGCTAAATGAATGCTTAAAGACATTGCTAATAACTTGCTTTGGAGAAAGAAGCATTTTACTTTAACTATGAAAATTAACATGTTAATTGCTTTGAACACTATTCCTACTAGATATTTTTAGAACTATCAAAATTCAGTTAGCTTAGCATATTTTTCTATTTATAAATGCAGTTCTTGATAATATAAGGTGTTCAGCTTATTCATTTTACATTTATTGTTTAACAAACAGGAAAAAATCAAGGACAGAAGTATATACACAACTCTGGGGAAAGGAATAAGTTTACTTTGTAAAAACATTTTATAGTTACAGCTCTCTGGAGTTCCCGTCGTGGCGCAGTGGTTAACGAATCCGACTAGGAACCATGAGGTTGCGGGTTCGATCCCTGCCCTTGCTCAGTGGGTTAACGGTCCGGCGTTGCCGTGAGCTGTGGTGTAGGTTGCAGACGCGGCTCGGATCCTGCGTTGCTGTGGCTGCGGCGCAGGCCAGTGGCCACAGCTCCGATTAGACCCC
>PVHT020000141.1:15469573-15571826 GCA_004024745.2 Catagonus wagneri
TAAATAAATAAATAAATATAGTTACAGCTCTCAGTTGTAGGCAGACAGTTTTTATATTTTTTTATATACCACTCCAAAAAAACTGTTTTTATAAATACATACTCTTTCTGCAGGACTGTTCAAATATTATGTGAAGGATAAGAAAGTATATTCCTATAAATGAATTCCCATTGCTGGTCTCAGTGAAATTTGTGTCCAGGCCAGTTCTGCTTCCATTTATTCCGCTATGGAGCTCATCTCTTCATAATACCAGTACCTGTTGTCTTCCTGGTGTCTCAGAATTTGCTCTAAAGATGATTATTAGGAGGTTGATTTTATTTCTTCCACAGTTTTCATTTTGATATCTAAAAGAAGGAAACACTCGTGGCAGAATTTCTTCAATTACAAAAGCAGATTCTTAGGGAATAAGAGAGGTGGCCCTACTCATTCTGAAATCATATCACTGCGTGTTGTGGACTGAATTGTATTCCTTCCAAATTTCTCACACACCCAGATTTCTGAGCAAATCTAATGGCTCTTTATGTAGGATTTGAACATTTTTATCACCCACTTTCTGTCCATAATCTCTTATCTGTATTATTACAATTGCCTTCCAACTAGTGTCTCTGATTCTAGTACACTTACTCTTCCACAGGCTGTTTTCTATGAAGAAGCCAGAATTATCCTCTTAAAACCCAAGTCAAAGCATGTCACTCTGCTTCCCAGAGCCCACTGATGACTTCTCATTACCTTTAAAGTGTTCTGTGAGCTGTTCCTCTCTGCCTTTCTTATCTCTTCTTTTACTTCTTCCTCTACCCTAGTCATTTGGACCTCCTTCTCCTTCTTACACACTTGGCATATTTCTGCCTCTGAGCCTTCATACTTGCTCTTTTTGCCTGGAATATCCTTCTCCAGATATCTAGGTGGTTTGCTCCTTCACGTCTTTCAAAATCTCCTGCTTGAGGACTTTCTATATAAAATTTCAACTCTTTTCTCTCTACCTTTCTTAGTCCAAAATATTATATAACTTATCTTTTTAAAAAATTTATTGAAGTATTATTTATATACAATAAAATATACCTTTAAATCTGTTTCAACAAATCACTGATACAATTTCTGTCTAAAGTTTTGCATTTTCTAGAATTTCACATAAATGGAATCATAGAGTTTGCAGGCATGCCTGGCTTCTTTCAGTTACCTAATAACCCTTTTGAGATTTACTCTTTTTTGTTGCATACATCAATTTATTCCTTTTTGTTGTTGGTCGGTGTTCCGGATGGATGACCACAAATTGTTTATCCAATCACAAGTTGATAGACTTTTTGGATTGTTTCTATTTTGGGGCTGTATTGCTTCACATACAGGTCTTTATTAGGCTTATGTTTTTAATTTCTCAGGTAAATACCTAGAAGCAGGATTGCTAGGTTATATGAAATGTATATATTTTGGTGTTATAAGAAACTTCTTACGTTTGTACCATTTTGTATTCCCACCAGCAATGAATGGGTGTTCCTATTGCTCTTCGCCCTCACCAGTGCATTTCATTGTGCTTATGTAGAGTGATGCCTCTATCTATCAGTCTAATTTATTGTCTGTTCCCCTCTTTGAGTGAGTTTATGAGGGGAATGGATTTAGTCTGTTTTGATCACTGTTTTCCCTGTGTTCAGATCAGTTCAGATCAATTTCTGGCACAAAGTAGGTATTCAATGAATATTTATTGCATAAATAAATAAATAATATTGAATATAACCTCTATTTAGAGCTAAAAAACCGAGATTCAGAAGGGTCTAATAGCTTACCCAAGGAGGAAAAACTAGAGCTAAAACCCAACACATCTTACTTTTAGCCAAACACTTTCAATCTACTACATTTTAAGTCATATGGAGTTCTTTGGTGACTCATTGGATTAGGATTTGGTGTTGTCACTGCTGTGGTTTGGCTTGCTACTGTGGTGTGGGTTTGATCCCTGACTCAGGAACTTCCAAATACTGTGGGCATGGTCAATAATTAAAATAAATAAGTAAAATTAAAAAATAAATATTAAAAATAAAAATATATTGTAGGCCACTAAAGTAATTCTTATTATTAATATTTAGAATATAAGCGAACTTGGATAAATTTTTATTTTATTTAAGTTTCCTAAATATTATCTTCAGTTTTAAATTTATATCAGGAAATAAAAATATAAAAATAAAAGGATTTAAAATATAAGTATTTGAATAATATTAACATATGAAGTAAAATGGATTCTTATTTTGAAGTTCATTAGAGCATAAAAGTGCTTATTTTGATTATAACAATTCCCCATAAATAGCTATTTGACAAAGAGGGAAATAAATCTTGGTTAGTGATGAATTTTTTGCATGAAGCCCACTTCTCCTTGTTATTTTTAAGAAAATTGCTAATAATTTAGGTTAAAAGATTGAGATAGGGATATGCACCAATATCTTAGTTGCTTTGGGTTAGCCCCTAAGAGCAGCCTCCTACAATGTCTTAATCTTCCAAAAGACGTAGGAGGAGTTCTCTTCATGGCTCAGCAGTGAACAAAACCTGACTAGGATCCATGAGGATCCCTGGCCTCACTCAGCAGGTTAAGGATCTGGTGTTGCCGTGGCTCGTATCCTGCATTTCTGTGGCTGTGACTGTGGCTGGCAGCTACAGCTCCAATTAGACCCCTAGCCTGGGAACTTCCATATGCTGCAGGTGTGGCCCTAAAAAGCCAAACCAACAAGCAAAAAATACATAGGAAGTACATGGGAAATACATAGGGAATAAGAGATCTGGAAGGACAGCTCCTAAAGGTATAATACTTTGGAGAGAGAAGAAAAGATTGTAAGAAAGAAAGGCTTATTCTCCTGGTATATTTTGAAGTGTTCAGCTGGCATTGTGTAGATGCATTATTTTGTAATTTCTTGCTAGGAATAAGTTTTATGAGAAGCAGACTCACATATATAGAGAACGAACTAGTTACAACCAGGGAGAGGGAAGAGAGGAGGAACAGGAAAGCGGTGGGGGGGGGGTTATTATGGGATTATATGAAATCATGTGTGTGGAACTTTTGAAAATAGTAAAGCAGTATAGACTTTAAAGAATCTTCCATTCAGTTAAAAAAAAAGAAGTTTTATGATGGGAAATTCAAGTCTTTTGACAAACCATAGGATGAGCTAGGGCCAGGTGATGTTCATCAAATCAGTTCCCATGTAAACAAACTTATTTTCCATTTCAGGAAAAGGCCATCCTACAAAGCTCAAAGAATTGAGCAAAATATTAAAGGCATATTAAGCAGATTTGTCGTTTTACTCACAATTCCCTTACTTGCTGGGCTCATTCCTTCAACTTCTATTGATCTTTTCTGTATCGTGTCAGCACTGATTGCATGAAAATGAATATGGTCTGTACTCTAAAGGAGCTCAGTGATTATCAAGGAGAGTCGAGTTGTGCTTTGTATGTAGTGGCTGCACATAGAGTATTTGCTAAATCAATAAATGAGGAGAGAACTAGAGGCAATGCATAGTCAATTCACTGCAACATAGACTGTAAGTATTTTACGAGATATATGAGTAATGGCCTAGGGGAAAAAAGAAAAAAAGAAAAGAAAAGAAAGAAAAACTACCCTGGGGAGCTAGGAAGCATTCTTAGAAGAAATAAACCTTAAGTTATCACTCCATTTCTGTTGTATCTGTCACTTGAGTTTATTATATATCTATGTGAGTTCTACATGAGCAGGTCATAATTGGAGTCGAGCATACTTAGACAGAATGAACTTCTGGGATCAGTTGGTAGTGAGCTTTGAAAACTGTAATGGGCCCTTGGAGGTAACAACAAAACTATGGGGAGAGTTTTATGATAATAGATTAGAAGGTGATCATAGGAAGCAGAGTAAGGAGCAGTAACCTTGCGGAATGTTTCAGTCCTGATTACTAACTGAGGCAATAGTAATGAGAAGAAAGTAAGCAGACTGAGGGGAGGAAAAGAAAGAAAAGCAAAAACTGTCAAGGCTTCATTCATTCAAGAATTTGGTAATACCTTATAATTTATATGGGTAATTGCAAAAATTTTGCATACAGGACTTTATTTAAACCTCACAATAACCTGTGGAATAAGTATTACCCCTGCTTTTACAGGTGAGCAGTCTGAAGCTCCAACAAGTGACTAATTTGCTCAATATCACATAGATAATGAATGGTAAATGAAAGTCAAATTCAGGTTCTTTTTTTAAATTAAAGTGTAGTTGATTATCATTATATTAGCCTCAAGTGTAGAGAGTAGTGATATGATATTTTAATAGATTATACTCTATTTAAGGTTATTACAAAATAATGGGTATATTCTCCTGTACTGTACAATATATCCTTGTTGCTTATTTATTTTATAACATAGTAGTTTGTATCTCTTAATCCCCTGTAACTATCTTCCCCTTCCCATTTCCCTCTGCCCACTGGTAACTACTAGTTTGTTATATATATATCTATATCTATCTATCTATCTATCTATCTATCTGTCTATCTATCTATCTATCTATCATCTATCACACGCATATATATATCTGCTGAATTGCTATGTTCATTCATTTGTCTTACTTTTTAGATTCTATATATGTGATAATATAGAGTGTTTGTCTTTCTCCATCTGACTTATTTCATGAAGGAAAGTACCCTTTAGGTCCATCCACATTGTTGCAAATGGTAGAATTTCATTCTGTTTTATGGCTAAGTAATATCCCATTGTGTGTGATATATACATATAATATGTATGTATATATAACACATTCTCTTTATCCTTCGTTAGTGGACAATTAGCTTGCTTCTTTGTCTTAGATGTCTTGGATATTATAAATCATGCTGGTATAAACATTGGGGTGTGTGTATCTTTTTAAATTGTGTTTTTATTTTTTTCAGATGTGTACCCAGAAGTGGGATTGTTGGATCATAGTGTAGTTCTATTTTTAGGTTTTTGAGGAACTTCCATACTGTTTTCCTTTTTCCCTTTTTTTGGTCTTTTTTTTTTTTTTTTTTTTTTTTTTTTTTTTTTTTTTTTTTTTTTTTTTTTTTTTTTTTTTTTTTTTTTTTTGCCTTTTCTAGGGTTGCACCCCGCGGCATATGGAGGTTCCCAGGCTAGGGGTCTAATTGGAGCTGTAGTCACCAGCCTACACCATAGCCACCGCAACGCGGGATCTGAGCCATGTCTGTGACCTACACCACGGCTCATGGCAACGCCGGATCCTTAACCAACTGAGCGAGGCCAGGGATCGAACCCACAACCTCATGGCTCCTAGTCGGATTCGTTAACCACTGAGACACGATGGGAACTCCCCCATACTGTTTTCCACGGTAGCAATACCAATTTGCATTTCCACCAAAGTGGGAACTAAGGTTCTCCTTTTTCCACATCCATGCTAACACTTTTTATTTGTAGCCATCTGATGATAGCCATTTTGACAGGTGTGAGATAGTATCTCATTGTGGTTTTGATTTGCATTTTTGTGATGAACAGCAGTGTTGAGCATCTTTTCATGTGTGTGTGGGCCATCTGCATATATTCTTTCAAAAAATATCTATTCAGGTCTTCTGCCTATTTTTTAATCAGGTCGTGCTTTTTTATTGATTTGTATGAGCTGTTTATATTTTTTTACATTAACCCCTTATTGATCATATCATTTGCAAATATCTTCTCCCACTCAATAGGATGTCTTTTTGTTTTGTAGCTTTGTTTCATTTGTAGGTCCATGAACTTCTTTCTATGATGTATTAAGATAAAAAATAGTAAAGATTCATTTTTATTATAAGTCCTTAATGACAGTAAATGTCATATATTTCTATGTATTCCCCATAGCATCTGGCATAGTACTCTATATAAAATGATTTTAAACTACTAAATCATTGAATGAACAAATAAGTGCCAGATACTTGGTTATAAAAGTGACAACATAGATGGGGTCTCTGCCTCAATGGAGCATATAATCTATTCAGACTTAGACATAAATATTACACAAATAATTACTTAATTATACTTGACATAAATGCTATTTCATAAAGGTAGAGAGTGCCATGAGAATGAGAAGTATTTCCTAAGTTATATATTTGGAAGCCGAAGAGAGGATATTGATATTTGGATGGAGATGAAATTCAGATGAGAAAAAGTTTAAGAAAAATTTAATGGAGAAAGTATTTATGTTTTTAGTTTTATCTAGTAGTGGTGGTATGAGGCAAAGTTATCTTGCATATTTTTATAATATTATATAGCTATAGGTTTAAATGATTTCTTAGAAAAGTATTAAGCACTTATAGACTCTCTTCTAAGAATAATATCCAAAATATGGAAATAGATATATTCATAAGATGCTTCATTATTATTTAGCCATTTTAATAGAAAAAAAATTAAAGGTTTAGTAATGAAAGAATGAGTAAACTATAGCATATCCATTTAAAATGATGGTTATGAAAAGTAACAAGCAAATGGAAAATATTTGCATTGTAGCTCTATTTAGAAGTGATTAAAAACATTATATTCTCATAAATATGTTTAAAAATATAAATAAGAAGACCTACTAAAAGAAATATACCAAAACCTTACAATTACCCATGGAAAGACTCTAAAATATTTCTTTTTTATTTTTTATTATATAAATATTCTGTAGTATGGCTTTATTATTTTTTAATTCAAAATTATTTTTGAAAAAATAGGCATAAAACATATTTGACTTCTACAAAAACATCGTGATTCTCTGATTTTATGCCTCATATTTATACTTAACTTGTGATACAATACTTTGGAAGCTAATTTAATAAATAAAGAGATTTTAAAAAAATCACAAAGCATAACTGTTCGGTGCTCACAGGATGGTACTAATGACTGCAAAGGCAAAAACAGAATATCTGCAACCAAAGGACTAAAATTAGTAATGATGTTGAAGGGAGTTCTACCAAATCATGTTTTCTAGAAGGCAGCCATAGGCTTTTCTTGTATAACGAAGACTGATCACCTCCATTAGCCATGAAACAAAAGCAAAGACTTCTGGATGGAGACATTTAATTATAATGTTTATCTAATCATTCTGTACTCATTTATATAAATAAGATGGCTTAAAGTACATGCTTTTCTTTTGGAAGTAAAGGATAGGAGAGATTGTGTTTGGTGAAGAGTTTATTTTAAGCCAAACAATCTGACACCAATAATAGCATCTTATACTGGTGTTTAAAAAAAAAATAGAAAAAGTGCAGATACTGTCCATTCTTTTGCCTTTGGATTGTTGAACTTTCCAGTCTATGAGCTAGTGGTAGCCACAATTATAATTATCATGACAACAATGATGATACCTAGCACATAATTAATATTTACTTATGCCAGACCCTGTTCTAAGTGCTTTTACCTATTTTACTCATTTTACACTCACCCTCTCTGAGATTGATTGCTATTATTATCCCAACTTGAGGATAACTAAAATATTGAGAATTAAGTAACTTGTCTAAGGCTGTTCAGTTAAGTTCTTGCACTTGAATAATATAGGAACTCCAGCTGGCTGGGCAGTTCAAAGTCCAGTGTCATAGGCACCCGGCTATCTTATGCACCTAAATGTTTCTTTCTTCCCTTTTTTTTTTTTTTGCATTAATACGTCTATCTTATGGCCAGAGTGATTAAAATTTATTTTGGATGAAATTAAGTGCTTATTCCAAACATGTTCTATTTCCTCGTGCTTCTTTCTTTATTTTTTTTTTCATTTTTTGTAGTTTGGATTAAAATTATTTGGAATAAGTTTGTCAATATAGGTAAAAAACAGGAAAGTGGGACTTTTATCATTTTATCTTGAGTTATTTATTTAGAATATTTGCCTTTGACATTTTGGAATGTAAAAGTTAAGCCAAAGCTTTCCTTGAGACGCCAACGGTTGGTATAGAGATCTTTTCCAAACTTCCTGTATGTGAATAGTCCCTGAGGACTCTCTGCTAAGATTTTAAATATTAGAGGCTTGGACGCAGAGGAAAATGATGGTTCGGTTGACTATAGGTGATATCTGTGACGTATAAATCCCTTAAGTTAAAGAGCATATTTTTTCCTTCTCAGAATTGATTTATAGAAGAGGAATATTATTAATCAGGGTCAACCTGAAAGGAGGCGTAGGTGATTCTCATCCACTTATAGACCTGTCTCTTCAAAAAAAAAAAAAAAAAAAAAAGTCTCTCCTAAGAGCTTGACATTTTATCCAGAATTTTTTAATACTTTCAGTTAAGTCACTTTTGAAATGAATATATACTCCCGGGAATGGCGTAACACATTATACCATTATCCTCCCTAACAGAGTACTAGCATTTGGAAAACTGAGACAATGGCCCTGAAGGAATGATGCCCATGACAAGCAAAGTGAATACAGAAGTGATACCAGGCCAGGTTTAGGAGAAGCTGTAAGGAAACAGGAATCTGGAAGTTGGGCAAGGGAGATAGTGGTGGTGTGGTTGTCATGATATAAGGGCAGGGCTGCAGGATATTTTGGTGGGAATATCTTAAAGCAGCGGGGTCCTGAAAGGGGAGGCTGAGAAGGCCGTACAGTAACAGTAGATTCATTTTGGAACCATCTCACTCTCTGGGTATGCTGTTGGAAATGGCAGAACTACATCTAGAGGGAATATATTTTAGCTAAAAGTGCAGATGTTTCAAGGTCAAGAAGACCTGGATTCGAATCAAATCGCTATGGACTTGTTGAATAAAGGTGGCAAGAGTGGGCAGGCTTGTCTTATTCCTGATTTTAGAGCAAATGCTTTCAGCTTTTCACCATTAGTATGATGTTAGCTGTGGGCTTGTCACATAGTTTTTATTTTGTTGGGATATGTTCCCCATGAGCTCCATTTTAAAAGAAGTACAGACTAGAAATCCTACGCCCTATTGGACCCTTTCCATTGTACCAGCTTACTGCTGAACTTTAGTTTCCTATTTTTAAATAGGAAAAAAAATACCTGTCCTAGCAATTATAAAGAGTGCTTAGTAAGTTTAATGTGATTATATCAAAATACAACCTATATCATAAACGTATACACTGATAGCTACTTTGTATTGAGCTTCTACTAAATTCTAGGAATAACACTGGAAGGTTGGGCTTTTAAGGCCCAACATGATCCTAAACAGTTGTTATAACAATTGTTATACATTTGATGTATAGTGTATTAATAGAAGCTCAACGAGGTTGAGTGATTTTTCTGAGTCAAGATCTAAAGGGACAGAGTCAAGATTCAGTTCAATATTGCTTCCAAATGGAGACTTTACTTTTCTTTCTCCTCAGAACTAAGGCAACAGCGTTACTGAATATCCTTGAGAATGGTAGCTGGCATTAAGAAAAGGGGGAACAGTCACTGAATAATTTGTCCCTCCAGCAAAGCTGGAAAATAAAATACCTTGATAAAATTAATGCTTATATTTTAAAGCAGACCATCTGAAAATCCCTGGGCTTCAGACATTTTGAGAATAGTTTTTTATGAATTGAATATAAAGTAAAAAGGAAAAAATAAATGTTTTAAATGCAAGATGAATATGGTATGGCATTCCAACCAGATTAAGCTTAGATTTTTCATAAGTTTGATTCTCATATTATCAAATCACACATGATGAAATAGGAGAAAACAGATGCAAAAACAACAGAAAATTCTTTTCAGAAATGCAGAAAAATAATTTTCTTCATAATAACTAATATGCATGCCATCCTTGGGCACTAACATACATTTCTGTTTATAATCTTAAGACAGCTGTATTTTTTACTCTTCATAAAAATCAAACCTCCAGGTAAAAACAGCGTATTTCACTACACTAATCTTTATGTCTTTAAAAATGTAGGAATACACTCCAATTTCTAACCTCTTAGAATATTTTATACAATAGGTTTTAGTCATTGAAATGAATTTAGTATTTGTTCAGGAAAGCAGCACTGCTTCATGCAATATGATTTGATACTCAACACTCCTGTTTTCCAATAAAAGAGAAATTTCATGAGCAGAAACATTGGGATCTTTGAGAATTCACTAATGAAAAGAATGTTTCTGAGCAACTTCTGAGCAAGTAATCTTAGTAGATTGATCACAGATCTGGGGTCTTCATTTCTTATAATAGTATTGCCAGACACAATCATGTTAGCCACCAAGTTTGCACAGTTATGGAAAGCGTCAGAACCCACTTCACCAATGACCTCTGTGTCAAAAGTCAGGAACCGTGTCCTCAACCCATGAAGCTTTGACATCATATCTTCCATAAAGTTCTTCATTCCAAACCCAGATTCAACTGGTAGATGCCAGGTATAGGACTTTCCTACAAGTTCTCTATTATAGCCACTGACTTCTTGCAAGACCACTCAGTGACCTGAGTGCTTTCCTTTAATATCACTCCTTGAGGGCTTGAGCTACAGTTGACCTAGGTATGCCTATATCTGATCTTTTCAATTAATGCTATGAACTATAAATGAAGGTTATAGGCATAAATGAAGGCATGGCCAAGATTAATTGCAAAAACCACAGCAACAAAGGAAAAAAAGGTATGTCAAAAACTCCTTCAGTGATTTCCGAGGGTTCTCATTTTAACATTGAAAATACTTACCAGAACCCTCAAAGCCAGTCTGCAGTCTGGGTCTTCCTTATCTCACAGTCCCACCTCCATCTCCTCCGCTACTCCTCTTCTATATCAGCTATACCAACCTTCTTGTGCAGGTCTGCTCCCTGACTCAGGCCTTCCTATCTGTGTTTTGCTCTCTGCAGTCCACCACCCTCACCACTGTGCCCACACTATTTCTTACTAAATTTTGTTCATCTTTTAGATCTCAGCTTAAACCTCATTTTCTTCGAGTTTTCTTTGAGCACCCATACTCAAAATGTGCCTCCCCTTTTATTTACCCTCTTAGCAGCCTAAACTTCTTTAATAGTACATTTCACAAATGTGTTTATTTAATTATGTAATTGACTGTTTAGTATTTCTCTCCTGCATTTAAAGAAAGCCACTGAGATCATGTCTATCTTACTCAGTACTGCACTTAATGTGGTGTCTTGCATGATAGTCATTAACTTTTTATTGGGTTAATTAAGCATTGTGCATAATGCCTTTATGACTAATCTTTCAATGGATTATTTTTTCTGTTATTCACACATAGAACAAAGTGTAGTATATCCTGGATTCTCCTAAAAGCGTAGACTAAGACAGAAGTTTCTTTGAAGTTTAATTGATCTTAAGGAACAGTAGTGAAGAATAGTGAAAGTGATTGCTATGGACTGAATTGTGTCCTTTCAAATCCGTATTATGGATTCCTGTTCTGGCTCAGTGGTTAACGAACCTGACTAGGATCCATGAGGATGCGGGTTAGATTCCTGGCCTTGCTCAGCAGGTTAAGGATCCGGCATTGCTGTGGGCTGTGGTGTAGGTCACAGATGAGGCTTGGATTCTGCATTGCTGTGGCTGTAGCATAGGCTGGCAGCTGAAGCTCTCATTCGACCCCTGGGAACCTAAAAAGACAAAAGGCAAAAAAAAAAAAAAAAAATCCATATTATATTGCCCTAACTCCCATTGTGACTCTATTTGGAGAGAGCATCTTTAGGAGGTAATCAAGCTTAAATGAAGTCATATGGGCAGGCCCCAAATATGATCAGTTATGTCCTTGTAAGAAGAGAGGGAGAGAATGCTCTCATCTCTCTGCCATGTAAGGACACAGGGAGAAGGTGGACAACTGCAGGCCAGCGAGAGTGTCTTCAGCAGAACTCAACCATGCTGGACCCCTGATCTTGGACTTGCAGCCTCTAGATTTGTAAGAAAATACATTTATATTGTTTAAGCCTCCCAGTCTATAGTATTTTGTTATGGCAGCCTGAGTAGACTAACACCATGATATGGGGAAGGAGGAAAAGCCAATAAGAAATTGTGTTATTTAGTTGGTCAAAAGTATAGGTGACTGATTCTTGATTTGATAGGATCTTTAAGAAGGCTTATGAAATGCAACTGTTTGCCCTGGGGATGAAAGAGGGAAGAATATATCCATCAGCCTCTATCACCATTGATTAAGGATGGCATCAAGAGATACATGGTCCAGCCTGAAGAAAGACATCGAGGGGTTGCTCCTGAAAGTGAACATTTGGCTTCTATGAATTACCGATCAGCAGAGACTAGAAGAAGAGGTGTGACTGATAGAATCTGAAGCGGTACATACATTTTCTGATACATAGACCACCACAAAGATATCATGTATTCAGTATCCACAAGTAATTAATTTTGTGCAATTCATGTTTTCAGTATTTCCACAATGCTTATTCTACATGGGAAAAGAAATGAGGCAGTTTTTAAAAACTGAAGTGGAAAATAATTATGACTTCAAGTAAATGCAACTCTGACATTATTTTAGTGATGTTTACAAATAACATCATAAAAACATAATTTTTCAAAAGTCCAAAGGAAAGTGATAATCACTATTTAAGCATTATCTCAGAATTTAAGCAAGATGGGTACATTAAATTACTAACTAAAAAGCAAGTTTAACATGTTTCTTTGTTACAAAAACAGTAAGCTTTGAATTATATAAAATGGCATTGAGAAATAACCTTTTTTAAAAGCCACCAGAGACAAATACTGCTAAAAATGGTCACTTTTTAAACACTAGCTGATGACATAAGTTGCTTTCTACTGTGGAAAATAATTCAAATGTCTTGAGCATATAATTCTAACAAAGCAGGGTATGATGTGTTAAAGAGCAATACTGGAACAGTTTCCCCATGATTGCAAGTTTTTTAATTTTTTTTAGAGAAAGAGCGAGAGGAAGAAAGACAAAAGTGGACACTAGTCACAAGAAGGACTTTAAAATAATTTGTACATGTAAATTTAGAGCTGTGACAAGAGGAACCAATTATTTCTTCCAATACATTTTATTGTTATCAAGATAATCTATAAACATCCTGAAAAATGAAAATAGTATAGGAAGATTATAATTAAAGTACCAACTCACTGAAAGGCAACACTTTTAACATAGACTTTTATTTTTGATGGTGTCATAATATCTTTAAATAATACACTTATGTTACTATTTCTTGGTTTACCAATGTTAGACATAACTAACTACTTTTGTTCTTATAAACATGGATTAAGCTCACTTTCTACTCCTACTCCAACCTTTCTTGTTCTACCTCTCCTTCCAAAATAACTATATCATATCCTAAGTTTCATCATTTCTTTAGCAAAAATTATTCAGAACAGCAAAGAATTGCAATTTGGGATCTGCACCATAGTGAGCCATGTGCAAGCTCCCTGCAAAAATAGAGAGGAAAACTCTTCTATAGAGAGAAAAAGAAAATCAGGAGGGCCATAGAACCAAACAATCCATGGCTTTTCATTGGCTGAGTTGTAACAGTTTCTCATTGGCAGAGTTCTTGCCAGGAAACAAGAGGAAGCCTTTCTTTTTCATGTTGGGCTCTGCTATTGTTGTAAGGCACGAGAGCTTCCTCTTCTGGCCACCTGACCCTATTTAATTGAGGTTTCTGCTTATTAATTTTCTACATTTTTCCCTTTTAATCAAGATCTTTCTCTGAAAGTACTGCTAATCAACTGTTAGGTTTTCTGGTTTTAGTGGCTCTTTGTCCCTCAATGCAAGGAAGGACCTTACCTTGGCATAGTGTCCTGTGTTGGAAGGAAAGTGAACAAATTTGCAGTCACATTTGAGTAACAAGTAGATATTTGAAAACAAACTGTGACACGTTTTATCTAAAGGCTATATATTATCAAGATCTTAGATATTAGAGATCATCTGAAGCATATGTCATCATCAAAGTTTTAGTGAAAAGCTTTTAAAAGCCTGGTTTGTATGTCTTGAGAAAGATGTCTCATCAGATGTCATCTGCTTCAATTCTGGGAAATCTTTACTTTCAAGTCAACAGATAATGTGCAGGTCCAATTAGAGTTTGGTGCTTTCTTTTGGTGTCACATGAACTCAAGAGTCTATTTCCTGGAGTTCTGTGGCACAAAAATTAGGTAGCAAAACTTGATAGAAGCCTTTCCAGCAAGGCTGAAGAGAGTCCTTCTGGAGGTTTCTTTCCTGATAAGACAAATATCCAGATTGCAAATGGTGATTGTTCTACTGAAAACATTTTTATTTTTAATAGAAGTAATTAGACATTTACAGTATTGGCATATCTACCTCTTATCAGTTGTTGGGCAAAAGACGGAGGGGCCAAGTACATTGGATCATCTCAAAGACTGAGAACATATGGATTACAAATAAGTGGATCCAAGATTTAAAAGAACCAACAACAATGCTTTTGGCCAAGGTATTTGGAGGGCTTGAGCTTCTACAAATTTTGCCAGTTGAGTAATAATAATGCTGTTAGTGTGTTCAACTAAACAAGAGAACTGAGGGTGGTAAGCATAGTGAAAATGTTGTAAAACCAGCCAAACAGCACAGAGCTGTTGAAGTACCTGACCAGTAAAATGATCGCTGTGAAGTTCAAGAGGCCTCCCCCAAGTAGGGGTAATCTTTTTCAAAAGGACTTGAGCCCCAAAAGAGGCAGTAGCCTGTCTGTAAGGGAAGGCCTCAATCCAATGTGAAAACATACAGACCATCACTGAAACATACTTATATCCATGAGACAGAGGAAATTGTATGATTCCATTTACCAGACTTCAAATTGTCCATTGGGCAGTTTAAAATGTCCAGGAGAAGAATAAACAGACTTCCTTGGGTTGTATTTCGGACAAGCAGGACAAGTAAAGTATGCACTTTTGTGGTTTGTTAATGTTTCCCTGCAATATTGATTCATGAAGGCTATCATTTTGTCAGTAGACCAATGATTCAATGCATGTACAATGGTCAGGAGTGGGAATTTTAAAGTCTCCAGTCGGACCACATTGTTATTTGGTCCAAACCAAAGCTTTTTCTTTTTATCAAACCAACAATTCTTGAATTTTTAATTTTGTTTTTCCTTGTCTGAGGTCAATTGTTGGTCTTCTCTAGCCAGTTTTTCTAAGTTATCATTTGCAGAAATATCCCTTTGGACTGTGCAGAGCTTTAGCTGCTATTGGTTCCTTTAAGGATGGCTTTCTTTGTGAAAATGTAAGCATAGTCATTTCTTTTAGCTTCCAGACAGTAAAGCTGAGAATGACCCAGAATATTAATAATAGCTAAAATGGTAGATAAAAGCAATGCATCCAATAATCCCTGATCATGTGGCCATTTTAAATTTTATTTCTACTGGAAGTTAGGAAGCCATG
Organism: Catagonus wagneri; assembly: GCA_004024745.2. Lineage (NCBI taxonomy): Eukaryota > Metazoa > Chordata > Mammalia > Artiodactyla > Tayassuidae > Catagonus > Catagonus wagneri. The sequence continues at coordinate 15,484,763 of PVHT020000141.1, forward strand.
TTGTTCCACAACATTAAAAATCATTAGCTGCTCTGAAAGCATATCTACTATTAGTATAAATATTAGCAAAGTGCAAGCTGGTGTAAGAGTGTGTAACTCAGCCTTTTGGACCAAAGCAGACAGAGGAGAAGATACTCCTCAACAATATCAAAGGCAGTTGCAGTAGCATAGCCAACACAATAGTTGTCATTTTCATCCTTAAAATAAGAACCATCAGTGAACCATGAAAAGTCAGCTTTACCAAAAGGAATTCCCTACAGTTCATCACAAGGTGTCAGGAAATGATTCATCATCATTAAGCCATCATGAGAGACTCCATCAGTGACAGAGGAGAAAAGAGTAGTAGGGTTAAGGTTATTACAGCATAAAAGAGTTATGTGTAGTTAACAAAAGGGCTTTATAGGAGGTAAGGCAGCTGAGAAAGGTTGAGTCGATTGAGAATTCAGGAGGGCTTCTACTGCATGAGCTACAAAAATTATTAAAGAGGATCCAACAACAATTTTCTCAGTGGCCTTAAATAAAAGGGCAGTGTTGGTCATGGCTCTAAGGTAAGAGGGTTTGTCTCCTTGACACAAGATCCAGTTGGTAGCTAAACTACCCAATGAGTCAATGGTGGTCCCCCTGTTTTTACATGAATATCCCAGAGGATACTATAAATACATACAAAGGAAAAAGGTAATCTGATAGTAGGGATTCAGAAAAGTAGATGTGTTTATCAAGCTCTTCTTTAAGTACCAAAAGATTATATCATCCTATTCTTCTCATAATATTGGGTCAGGGTTGTTATTTAGCAAAAAATATAGTGGTTTGGCCCCAAGAGAAAAATTTGGAATCTGATTTCAGCAATTACCAACTAGCCAGAGAAAACCATATAGTTGGTACTTAGTTTTGGATTTAAGGAAACTTAGGAAACATCATAAAAATGGCCAACAAGAGGACATTGGAATGGCTGGTTAGAGGGTTGAAGGTACATTTGTAACAATCTTTTTTCCAATGTTCTGGCTCATTGCCATCCTAGCAGAACCTAGGGATATTTAGAGAACTTAATTTGCTGGAGTTGAAGATTAGGAATTTAGCAGTCTTCCTTGTAGGTGACTCATCTAGACTGTGAAAGAGCTGGTTGGCCATGTTAACTAAATCTGGAGTGAGCATAGTTTCCTATTCCTTCCTGGTACTTTTTACTAGAAGAGAAAGGTCTAGGTTTAGCCCACTGATTAACATAAAGTTAAAAGCTATTTATGTCAGAGAATGTTTTGCCTATGTTCTTTTCTAGAAGTTTGATGGTGTCTTGTCTTATGTTTAAGTCTTTAAGCCATTTTGAATTTATTTTTGGGCATGATGTGAGGGTGTGTTCCAGTTTCATCAATTTGCATGTGACTGTCCAGTTTTCCCAGCACCACTTACTGAAAAGACTGTCTTTTTCCCATTTTATATTCTTGCCTCCTCTGTCAAAGATTAATTGATCATAGGCATCTGGGTTTATTTCTGGGTTCTCTATTCTGTTCCATTGGTCCGTATATCTGTTTTGGTGCCAATACCACACTGTCTTGATTACTGTAGCTTTGTAATATTGTCTGAAGTCTGATACTTATGCCTCCTGCTTAGTCTTTGTTCCTCAGGATTGCTTTGGTGATTCTGGGTATTTTGTGGTTCCATATAAATGTTTGGATTGCTTGTTCTAGTTCTGTGAAAAATGTCATGGGTGATTTGATAGGGATTGCAATGAATCTGTAGATTGCTTTGGGTAGTATGGCCATTTTTATGATGTTAATTCTTCTAACCCAGGAGCATGGAATATCTTTCCATTTCTTTGCATCATTTTTAATTTTCTAGATTAATGTTTTACAGTTCTCAGCATATAAGTCTTTCACCTCCTTGGTCAGGTTTATTCCAAGGTATTTAATTTTTGGAGGGTGCAATTTTAAAAGGTATTACATTTTTGCTTTCCTTTTCTAATATCTCATTGTTAGTATACAGAAATGCAACTGATTTCTGAATGTTAACCTTGTAGCCTGCTACTTTGCTGAATTCATTGATCAGTTTTAGTAGTTTTTGTGTTGAGTCCTTAGGGTTTTCTATATATAGTATCATGTCATCTGCATACAGTGACAATTTTACCTCTTGTCTTCCAGTTAGGATGCCATTTATTTCTTTTGCTTGTCTGATTGCTGTGGCTAGGACTTCCAGTGCTATGTTGAATAAAAGTGGTCAGAGAGGGCATCCTTGTCTTGATCCAGATTTTAGTGAGAAGCCTTTCAGCTTTTCTCTATTGAGTATTATATTTGCTATGGGTTTGTCATAAATGGCTTTTTATTTTTTTTTTTTTGGTCTTTTTTACCTTATCTAGGGCCGCACCCACAGCATATGGAGGTTCCCAGGCTAGGGGTCTAACAGGAGCTGTAGCCGCTGGCCTACACCACAGCCACAGCAACGCAGGATCCGAGCCGCGTCTGCAACCTACACCACAACTCACGGCAACGCCAGATCCTTAACCCACTAAGTAAGTCCAGGGATCAAACCCGCAACCTCGTGGTTCCTAGTCGGATTCAGGAAGTCCATAAATGGCTTTTATTATGTTGATATGTTCCTTCTATATGCACGCTGAATTTTTATCATGAATGAATGAAATGTTTTCTTAGATAAGTCTCGCAAGGCAACAGAAATAAAAGCAAAAATAAACCAGTGGGACCTAATCAAACTGACAAGATTTTGCCCAGCAAAGGAAACCATTAAAAAAAAAAAAAGACAACTTGCACAGTGGGAGAAGATAGTTTCAAATGATACAACTGACAAGAGCTTAATCTCTAAAATATACAAGCAACTTCTATAACTCAACAGCCCAAAAAACCAACAACCCAATTGAAAAATGGGCAAAATACCTGAATAGACATTTCTCTAAGGAAGATATACAGTGGCCAACAAGCACATGAAAAAATGCTCACCACTGATTATTAGAGAAATGCAAATCAAAACTACTATGTAGTACCACCTCACACCTGTCAGAATGGCCATCATTAATAAGTCAACAAATACAAATGCTGGAGAGGGTGTGGAGACAAGGGAACCTTCCTACACTGTTGGTGGGAGTGTAAATTGGTACAACCACTATGGAAAACAGTATGGGGGTTCCTCAGAAAACTAAATATAGAACTACCATATGACCCAGCAATCCCACTCTTGGGCATATATCTAGACAAAACTTTCCTTGCAAAAGATACATGCACCTGTATGTTCATTGCAGCACTATTCACAATAGCCAAGACATGGAAACAACCTAGATGTCCAAGGACAGATGAATGGATTAAGAAGATGTGGTATACATACACCATGGACTACTACTCAGCCATAAAAAAGAACAAAATAATGCCATTTGCAGCAACACAGATGGACCTAGAGACTCTCATATTAAGTGAAGTCAGTCAGAGAGAAAGACAAATACCATATGATATCACTTATATCTGGAATATAATATACAGCACAAATGAAACTTTCCACAGAAAGAAAACCCATGGAATTGGAGAACAGACTTTTGGTTGCCACGGGGGAGGTGGAGAGAGTGGGAGGAGGTGGAGTGGACTGGGAATTTGGGGTTATTAGATGCAAACTATTGCATTTGGAATAGATAAGCAATGAGATCCTGTTGCATAGCACGGGGAACTATATCCAGTCACTTGTGATGGAACATGATGGAGGATAATGTGTGAAAAAGAATATTTATATTATATTATATTATATTATATTATATTATATTATATTACATTATATTATATATTTCACTTTGTTGTACAGTAGAAATTGACAGAACAATGCAAATCAACTATAATGCCTTTTTTTTTGGTCTTTTTTAGGGCCACACTTGAGGCATATGGAGGTTCCCTGGCTAGGGGCTGAATTGGAGCTGAAGCTGCCAGCCTATGCCATAGCCACAGCAATGCCAGATCTGAGCCATGTGTGTGACCTACACCACAGAAATGCTGGATCCTTAGCCCACTGAGCGAGGCCAGGGATCAAGCCTATGTCCTCATGGAGCATAATCAGATTCATTTCTGCTAAGCCACAACAGGAACTCCTCAACTTTAATAGAAAAAAATAAAAATCATTATAAAAATTAAAAAGCACTAAAAAAAAAATGTTAAAAGCTACGGGTGAATTTCACACTTGAAGGAAGACCAGAATCTTCTTTAAAAATAATCTGAAGTTGATTGTAATAGTAATGAACACATTCATCAGATTTTTGTGTATAAATCTGCATTTTGTCTAGTCAGTGGGCTTTGGGAAAGCCCTAGGAATTATTCTATGAAGTCACCTTGCAGTTCCTGAGCCTGACTATATAAATTTTAGTGGGCTGGTCTCTAATTGTAATTCTAAAGACCTTTCAGGATTTTCCCAAAGAACATTTTTTTACCCAATGCTGGGCCTGGCCATCACTGACAAGTATATGAAGTAGATGATATAAGTCAGAGAAATCAGGTTCATAAATTTGACTATATTAAATCCCTCAACAAATCTGTGAGACTCTCCATTAACTTTGAGAAAGTCTTAGACCATGACTGGCATTTTAGCTTTAGTCCAGGGAGTATAAGAAATTAAGAGTTTAGCTTTTAATTAATTAATCCTCAGAAGGCTTAATTTTAACGGACATGTTCAGAAGAAGAGAGAGTGGGGAGTTCCAGAGAAAAAGGGAACTTTGGTGAGAGAATTAGTGTAGGGGAACAGAGGGTATAGAGGAACTGTATATGGGATAGAAGGAAAGTGAACTGCACCAAAGTTGGAGCCTGAGACAAATATACCAAAGATGGAAAGCATGAGGATTAGAAAGCCATTTTATCTTTCCTTAATTGTTTGCCTCTATAAATATTAAAGACATTATTTTTCAATTTTAAACTCCTGATAACATTTGGAAGGCTCAAAACATCAATTGAAAATAGGCATTCCATTCAGTTTTGGAAATTTTAAAGCTGTGGTTGTCCAATTTGGCTTTAAGAGCAGTAAATCTGGAGATTTCAAAAGTTTCCCTAGTGGCCATTGATTCTCTTTAAATTTCCTTTAATTTGTTTAATTCATTTAGTTAGAAATGTGCCTAGGGAAGAATTGTGGTTTTTCCAAAAAAATTGGCCAGAGTCCCTGTAGGAGGGGTATACTCAAAATATTTAAATAACTGGGACCTCATTTCTTGGAGGCTTTTTTCTAAAGTAAGAGAATAATCTTCAAACAGGTCAAATAGCTCAAACAACCCAAATAGCCTGCGGCCCTAATACCAGCTAGTTCTAAAGGAACAGTCTGGACCTAGAGGAGCCAGGCCGAAAGCTGCTCAGCACAATTCCAAAAAACAGCCCCTTTTCCAAATGGAATTAGGCCAAAGGCTGAATTGGCACAGTTCCAGTGAAACATCCCTTGTTCCTGAAGGAATGAGCCAAAGGCTGGCAAGTTCTAGGAGCAATAGCTCCTGTTCCAAAAGGAATGGGCCGAAGGCTAGCCAGTTCCAGCTGGAATAGCCTTATTTCAAAAAATCAGACCAAAATGCCAAATGAATACTCGCATACAGAACAAGGCCTTAATCAGAAAGGAACGAGTCTTAAAATAGATCCCAAATAAAACCTGGAGAGCTTCAAAATGCAAAGAAGGTGGAAGCTCAAATCCAGGACTTACTCTCAAATTCCTGGGTTGGTGAGACTCGCAGTGAGGAACAATGGGCTCAGTGTTGGTCTCACACCAGTTTGCTCACCAACCTCAGTCACTGGGATTTTTCTGAAGATCCTCATAATAGGCATTAAATTGTCGACTTAACACAAATATACTACTAGTTACTTCTCCAGGAAAAAAAAATTGGGTTTATTCAGGATCAGCAAAAAATTGCAATTTGGGATCTGCAACCATGACGAGCCACATGCAACCTACCTGCAGAAATGGGGAGGAGAACCCTTATAGTGGGGAAAAGGAAGTTTGGAGGGACCTGCTAACTAAACAGTCCATGGCTTTTCGTTGGCTAAGCTGTAGCAGTCTCTCACTGTTACCAGGAAGAGAGGAAGTCTTTCTTCTTCCTGTTAGGCACCGCTATTGTTGTAGGACATGAGGACTCCCCAGTCTCGTTTCCCAACTCTATTTAACCGAGGTTTCTGTTTATTAAATTTTTACACTTGTAAAAGGGATAACTCTATCTTTCCTTCCAGTTCTCTGTTCCTCCATCTTCCTGCTCCTAATTCTGTTGTAGTGGTTGTTTACATAATTTTAATTCTGTAGCCATAGTTGAGTGTTCAGTAATTTGTCTAAAGATTGATTCTAAAATTTTTTTAAACCCACATTTTAAAAACCTTTACATAATTATAACTGTAAATATTTCTCACTCTAGAATCAAGTGTTGTGCAATGGTTACATTTTCTTCTCTGTGGCCCTAGTATTATTGCAGAAAGGGGTCTCCTTGCAGGGCCTGAGACTGGGCTCTTATCTAACACTTAGAAATGAATTGTCCAGGGACACATGTGCTGATAAAGTCATAGACTTTATTGGGAAGGAACGCCCAAGTAGAGAGCAACAGTGTAAAAAACCTAGGAGAACTTCATTACCACATGGTTTATAGTCTCAAGTTTGATGGTAATGAGGTTAGTTTCTGGGTTATCTTTTGCCTGTTACCTTACCCGGTCTTGCTCAGGGTCCTTCTTGAAAGCATGGGCATCTCTCAGCCAAGATGGATTCCAGCGCTAAGGATTCTAGGAAGTTGGTCATCTCCTTCCTCCTATTGGCCCCTCCCAAATTCTCCTATTTAGCTTTTTTTTTTTAGGGCAGCACCATGTTCTTTATTGGGGCTTCCTGTTGTGAGACAACTCATGTAAGCAGTTATTATTGTGACTGGGTGGTTTCAGCCAATCTTTTCCTAACAATATCATGACTCATATGCCATTCAGAAAACAACATTTATCCAGAATGGTGGCACAAGGAATTTGAAGGACCCTCTCTCTGGTGAAAAAACCTTACTGTGAAAATCACTTACTGGTGAAAATCACTTAAAAAGCAATATAGTCTCTGGAAATTGTTTTAAGGTCATATAGCAAACAAAGAAATGTTTATTAAAGAAAATCTACTAAATCTTTGTAAGAACAGCAAGTCTGCAACATTTGAACCACAACCCACTTCCTCCTTAACCTTCTCCCGCAGCTCAGTATGACAGAAGCTTCACTCTAGGTGGATGTGGCCAAGAACACCAGCTTCTTATCCTCCTAGCTCCCAGAGGAGGACAATGATATCTTCACAGTTAGGGTAGGCTGCCAGCATTTATCATCCCACCTCAACCTCTGCATATATTGCAGAAGCTAAATTCTGAATCAGTGAATCCAAGAAATTGGGGTTCCCTGCATTCACTCTGCCCCCACCCACAGTTTGAAGGTTCTTCTTCAGGCAGGACTACTGAAAATGCCAAGGTGATCCTGTTTGCTGTTCTTGCCCAGCTCCCTGCCCCTAAAGCAAAGAAGTCACTCAGAAATAAGCACACCATTGCTCCTGCCCTTAGCTCCAAAGTCAAACTTCAGATAATTTGCCCAGTGGGAACTCCAAAAAGAACTGTTTTTGTTTGAAAGAGTATTAGCTTAATCTTACTCTCAAAAATAATGGAAGTTTTTTGGTGGAAAGCAGTTAAGAGGAGGTAGGTAGCTTTATGACAGACACCAGCTAAACAATAGGTCCCCTACTATACCAGAGGGAAGCAGAGAGAGACAGCTAAGGGGAGCCCTCCTGGGGTCAGTAAAACCTCAAACAATGACCTCAACTGCAAAGGAGATAGTGTTTAATTGCATCATACCACCAGAGCAATTTATACCCCAGTTTTTTTTTTTTTTCAAAAACAATAGAGCAATCATCCAGCGATTAATAGAGCCTAATACCTAGATGTGTATGGTAAGCCCTAGAACAACCACTAAGAAAATAACTCAAAAAATATGGTGAAGAATAAAAACCCAACAACGTTATTACCATCATGGTAAAATGAAATTGCCTTTTCAGCATTTCATGAGCTTCTCAAAATCATTGTCTATTTCAGTTTTCATCCTCTTTGGAACATGTCTTTCTTGCATAGCCTTTTATATTTCCTGGAATTGCTGATTACCTTCTTTTCCTCCTGCCTTGTATGCTTGAATGTACTCAAGCTTTCCTAATAATTCAATAATTCTATCCTATTAACTCCCTATTAAAAGTTTGTGTACAGTACAGCAAATATCTAGAACTTTTTCATAGTGCATAACTAAAACTCTGTATCTATATTGAACAGCAACTCCCCATTTCTCTCTCTCCACCCCTGGAAACCACAATTCTGCTTTCTGTTTCTATGAGTTTTATTACTGTAGATGGCTCATACAAGTGGAATTATGCAGTATATTTCTTTCTGTGGCTGGCTGTTTCACTTTGCATAATATCCTCAGTGTTCATCCCTGTTGTAGCATATGACAGTATTTCCTTTTTTAATGACAATAATATTCCATTTTGTATATACATATACATATGTATGTGTGTATATGTGTTTATATATATAAAATATTTTTTATCCATTCATCTGTTGTTAGATTGTTTCCACTTCTTGACTATTTTGAACAATGCTGCAATGAACATGAGAATGTAAGTACCTTTTCAAGATCCTGGCTTCAGTATTTTTGATCCAGAAGTGGGGTTGCTGGATCATGTAATAGTCAATTTTTAATTTGGGGGAACCTATAAAGTGTTTTCTCCATTGTGGTTGCACCATTTTACATTCCTAAGAATAGTGCATAAAGGTTCCAGTTTTTGCGCATTCTCACCAGCACTTGTTATTTTCTGCTGTTTTGTTTATAATGGACATCCTATTCCATAGGTTGTCTTTTACTCTGCTTATAGTTCCTTTGAGTATGTAGAGGCTTTTTAGTTTTAATGTAGTCCCATTGTTTACTTTTGCTTTTGTTACCTATAATTTTGTATCATGTCCAAAAAATCATTGCTAAGACCAATGTCATAAAACTTCCCCCTGTATTCTCCTACAATTTTATAATTTCAGGTCTAATGTTTGTCTTTTATCCATTTTGAATTGACTTTTGTGTATGGATGTCAGATAAGCATCCAGTTTTATTCTTTTGTTTGTGGATATCTAATTTTCCTAGCACCATTTGTTGAAGAGACTTCAACACTTCCCCATTGTGTAGCTTTGCCATTCTTGTCAAAGATCATTTGACTGCATAGATAAGGGCTTATTTCTAGGCTCTTCATTCTGTTCTATTGGTTTATATCTGTCTTTATTCCAGTACCATATGGTTTTTATTACTCTAGCTGTGTAATATATTTTGAAATTAGGAAGTGTGAGGCTTCCAACTTTATTCTTTTTTTCTCAAAGTTTTTTTGCCTATTCAAGCTTTAGTTTGTTCCATATGGATTTTATAATATTTTTTTCTATTTCTATAAAAAATACCATTGGGATATTTTTAGTGATTTCATTGCCTTTGTAGATCACTTTCAATAACATGAGCGTTTTAACAATATTAAGTTTTCCAGTCCATGAACACATTTATATGTTTCCATTTAGTTGTGCCCTCCTGAATTTATTTCAATAGTGTTTTGTAGTTCTAAGTCTAAATCTTTTATTTCTAAATATTTTATTCTTGTTTATGCTATTTTACATAAGATTGTTTCTTTATCTTTTTATTTTTTGTCTTTTTTGCCTTTTTTAGAGCCGTACCTGCAGCATATGGAGGTTCCCAGGCTAGGGATCTAATCGGAGCTGCAGCTGCCGGCCTACGCCACAGCCACACCAACACGGGATCTGAGCCATGTCTGTGACCTACACCATAGCTCATGGCAACGCTGGATCGTTAACCCACTGAGCAAGGCCAGGGATCAAACCCACAACCTCATGGTTCCTAGTCGGATTCATTAACCACTGAGCCACGATGGGAGCTCCTACATAAGATTGTATTCTTAATTTCCTTTTTAGATTGTCCATTATAGAAACTCAACTGAGTTTTTTGTGTTGATTTTTATCTTACTACTTCACTTAATTCATTTATTACTTCTAACAGTTTTTTTATGTGTGAAATCTTTAAAGTTTTTTACATATTAGATTATGTCATCTGCATATAGATATAATTTTCCTTCTTTTCCAATTTGTATACCTTTTTTTTTTTAAACCTAATTGCTCTATTTAGGACTTCCAGTACTATTTTGAACTGAAATGACAAGGGTGGGCATCCTTGTCTTGTTCTTTATCTAAGAGGAAAAGCTTTTGTTTTTTCCCCATTGGTTATGATTTTAGCTGTGGACTCATCATATACAGCTTTTATTATGTTGATATAATTCCCTTTTATTCTTAGGTTGATGAGTGTTTTTTTATCATGAAAGTGAACTGAATTTGCCAAATGCTTTTTGGGCATCTATTGAGTTGATCATGTGATTTAATCCTCTGTTCAATTAATTTTGTTTGTCTCAATGGTTCAGTATTCATATCTTGAGCCATTCTTGTGTTTCAAGGATAAACTCCACTTGGTCATGATGTATGATCTTTTTAATGCACTGTTGAATTTAGTTTGCTAATATTTTGTTGAGGATTTTTGCATCTATATTCATTAAGAATATTGTTTTTTTAGTTTTCTTTTGATGTGTTTTTCTGATATTGGTATCAGGGTAATTCTGCTTCATAAATGAATTTGGAAGTGTTCCCTCCTCTTCAGCTTTTTGGAAGAGTTTGAGAAGGATTGGCATCAGTTCTTCTTTAAATGTGTAGTAGAATTTGCCAGTGAAACCATCTGGTCATGGGCTTTTCTTTGTTGGGAGATTTTTGATTACTGATTCAGTCTCCTTACTAGTTATAGGTCTGTTTGGAATTTCTCTTTCTTCCTGATTCAGTCTTAGTAGATTGTATGTTTTTAGGAATTTATCCACTTCTTCTGAACTATCCAATTTGTTGGCTTGAAATTGCTCATAGTAATCTCTTATGATCCTTTTAATTTCTGTAGTATCAGTTGTGATGCCTCCACTTTCATTTCTAATTTTGAGTCTTCCCTATTTTTTTCTTAGTCTAGCTAAGAGTTTGTCAATTTTGTTGATTTTTTTCAAAAAACCAACTTGGGAGTTCCACTGTGGCTCAGTGGTATTGAACCCACCTAGCGTCCATGAAGATGTGGGTTTGATCCCTGGCCCTGCTCAGTGGTTTAAGGATCCAGCATTGCCATGAGCTGCAGCATAGGTCACAGATGCGGCTTGGATCTTGCATTTTGTTCCAATTGGACCTCTAGCCTGGGAACTTCCATGTGCCACAGGTATAGCCCTATAAAAAAAATAATATAATAAATAAAAATAAAAAAATAAAAACAGTTTAAAAAAAACTCAGTTTCATTTATATCTGCTATTGTCTTTCTAGTCTCTGTTTTCTTTGTTTTAAGGTAGGCAGTTATTTCTATAAACTTCCCTCTTTGTACTGCTTTTGCTGCATCCTCTAAGTTTTATTATGCTTTTTTTTCATTTTCATTAGTTTCAAGGTATTTTCTAATTTCCCTTTTGATGTCTTCCATGACCCACTGGTTGTTCAAGGATCTGTTTTTAATTTCCATGTATTTATGAAATTTTTGTTTTACTTCTGTCATTGAATTCTAGTTTCATTGCACTGTGGTTAGAAAATATACTTAGTATGATTTCAGTCTTCTTAAATTTTTTGAGACTAGTTTTGTGACCTAACATGCTATCTCTTATGGAGAATGTTTTGTGTGTGTTTGAGAACGCTGTGTATTCTGGTGTTGTTAGGTGAAATGTTCTATTCATGCTACTAGGGTCATTTGGTCTGTAATGTTGTTAAAATCTTCTATTTCATTATTCATCTTCCATTTAGACTCTATCCATTATTTAAAGTGAAGTATTAAAATCTAATATTTTTTACTATATATCTTTCCCTTCAGTTCTGTCATATTTCCTTCATATATTTGGTTGCTCTGCTGTTAGGTACATGTATCTTTTTAATTTTTATATCTTCCTAGTTAATTGACCCTTTTCTCATTATATAATGTCCTTCTTTGTCTCATTTGACAGTTTTTTTACTTAAAGTTTATTTATTTATTTATTTATTTTGTCTTTTTGCCTTTATGTAGAGCCACACCCGCGGCATATGGAGGTTCCCAGGCTAGGGGTCTAACAGGAGCTGTAGCTGCCGGCCTTCGCCACAGCCCCAGCAACGCGGTATCCAAGCCACGTCTGCAACCTACACCACAGCTCACGGCAACACTGGATCCTTAACCCACTGAGCAAGGCCAGGGATTGAACCCACAACCTCATGGTTCTTAGTCAGATTCATTAACCACTGAGCCATGAAGGGAACTCCATTAAAGTTTATTTTATCTTAACGATTATGGCCCACCTTGGCCCCTGCTCTCTTTTTTTTATTTGCATATAATATTTTTTCTATATTTTAACTTTCATTCTGTTGTGTTCATAAATCAAAAATCTCTTCTAGACAGCATATAGTTGAATCTTTTTTAAAAATCCATTTAGCCACTGTATGTCTTTTGATTGAGAAGTTGAATCTATTTACATTTAAGTAATTATTGACAGGAAAGAACTTACTGTTGCCATTTTGTTCATTATTTTCTGTCTTGCAGCACTTTTGCCCCCCCCTTCTTCCTTTGTGTTTTGTTGTTTTTGATATGTTTGGATTCCTTTCTTATTTACTTTTGTGTATGTTCTACACAAAAAGGTAGTTCATTATTGTTACCATAAGGCTTACATAAAACATCTTGTAGTTATAACAATCTGTTTTAGGCTGATAAAAACTTAGCTTCAAGCATATGCAAATACTCACTTTTACTTCCTCCCCTTAAACATTTTATGTTGCTGATGTCAAGAATTATATCCTTTTATACTGTGTATCCTTTGACATATTTTATAGTAATATTTTTGTTCTTCAATTTCTATACCATAATTAAAATGATTTATGTACTACCATTCAGTATTTTGTATTTGTCTATATACTTATGATTATTAGCAAGCTTTATATTTCCATATGCTTTTGTGTTGCTCTTCAATCTTTTGTTTGAATGTGAAGGATTCCCTTTAACATTTCTTATAAGGCAGGTCTAGTGGTGATGAATTCTCTCTGCTTTTTTTTTTAATCTGGGGAAGTTTTATTTCGCCTTCATTATTAAAGTATCCCTTTTTTGCTAGATATAGTATTTTTGGTTGGCAGTTTTCTCCACTTTGAATATATCATCCCACTATCTTCTGGCCTGTTTGAGTTCCTGCTGAAAAATCCATTGATTTTGGAACTTCTCTTACATTGTGAAATTCACTTTTCTCTTGCTAGTGTTGGATTTTTTTCTGTGTATTTGACTTTTGACAATTTGACTATAATGTGTCTTAGTGTGGATTTCTTTGGATTCATTATGGTTGGAATTCTTAAAAATTCTTAAATATGGATGTCATTTCCTTCTCCAATTTTGGGAAATTTGGGACAACTATTTCTTTAAACAGGTTTTTGTTCCCTTTTTCTTTCTTCTTCTACTGAAACTGATGCATGTAATTGTTTGCTTATGATATCCCATATGTTCCTCAGGTTTTCTTCACCCTTTCTCATTCTTTTTTCATTTTATTCTTCTGACTGGATAATTTTGAGTGACTTGTCTTCAAGTTCACTTATCCTTTTTTCTGCCTGATTGAGTCTGATGGTGAACCCGTCTACTGAATTTTAGCTCCAAATTTTATTTGGTTCTTTTTAATATTTTCTAACCTTTATGTTGTTATTTTCATTTTGTTTATTCATCATTTTCTTGGGCTCATAGAGTATCTTTATGATGGTTATCTCAATTTTTTGTCAGGTAATTTATATACCTCCATTTCTTTAAGATATGTTTGTTATTTGTTTTATTCCTTTTATGGACCATGTTTACCTGTTTCTTCATGTGTTCCACGACTTTGGGGATTGGCATATTTGAAATAACAGCCACCTCTCCTAGTCTTTATGGACTGGCTTTTTGTACAGCAGAAGATCCTTACTAATCACCTTGATTAGAGATTCTGTGCACCTCTATAACCTTTTCCTTGGAGGGAAGGCGATGCAAATTCTTTGAGCTCTTGTGTGAAATTTCTCTATTACATAGGTTTGCTGGTTTTTTTCCTCCCCAGGAGCTCATAATTCTTTATTCTTCTGGTGTCAGTCTGTGTTACTGCACATTCTCTGGTTCTACGGTAGCAAGCTTCCCTGCCATCCCTTGTTCTCAGAGACTTCCACATATCCATCACATGATGACTCCCCATCAGTACCCTGAGTCAGGTGAAACAGACCAGTTCCTTTGGCATTCTTCTGAAAAGCCTGAACACCAGACATATGCTCCTCACACTCCTTTTAGAAGGGGAAGTCTCAAATTGTTCACCTACATCTAATTTCACTGAGCCATCCTAGTCCCTGCAAGCCATTTTCTTCACTGTTCTTTGTTCTCAGTGGCTCCCAGGCATCTAAATTATAATGGTTCTGACACTGCTCTGAATGAGACAAGACAAATACCAGTTCCTAGTAGTCCTCTGGAGATCTGAAATGTCAGATGCAGCCTCTACTTTTCTCTTTGCCCCCAGTGTAAAAATTGTGAGCAAGGGTATTCTCTATCACTGCTGAGCTGTGCCAACTTAGAGAGGGAGCTGATGCAATTAAAGTGAAACTGCTCTTCCTACACATTTGAATGAGGCTGTTCACGGCTTTGCACTTGGGTACTACAGCATCTTAACTGGATTCTGGAATTCTCACTGCAGTATTTTGGTCAATATATTGTTGTTAAATTGATGTTTCTGTGGGGGAAAGGGGAGTGAGGCTTTCTGTTCAGCCATCCTATGATGTCACTTCTTCCCTGATTGACTCTTGATCTCTACGATACATTTGTCATCTTGAGAGTTCTTTGATTGCTTTCCCATGTTGGAAACACTTTCCTTCATCCTGTTTCTTCCTTTTTTTTCCCTTTTTTTATTTACAACTTTACTTTCTAATTAATGATGCATGCAAGAAAAACTAAAATCTACAAAGAATAAACTTTTTTTCCTATTCTTCCTTATATTTGATTTGATATTTGGCTCAATATAAACCTCTAAGTTCAAAATAATTTTGCCTCATAATGTTGATGATACTGTTGAGAGAAAAGTCTGATGCCATTTTATGGAGAAGTAGTATTTAGCAGTTGGGGAAGGATTTCTGGAATCGACTCTTGTATAGTCAAACTCTAAATTAATTCTCGTATTTTCAGCTCCATCTCTTACTCTATTTCTTTGTTGAGTGCGAACCCTTCATTTAGTCCAAACCCTCTTTGAGATTCTACTGGGAAGGCTAGATCCATCCTTTACTGCTGTTGGAAGGAGATATATATATATTTTAGTTAGTTATTGGAAGTGGAATTTAATAGGTTTAAATTCTGACTCTGATTTTTCTAGCTGAATAACCTTGATCAAGTAACTTGTGCCTTGATATTTTCATGTGACTGCTTTCATATGCTTTTTGTATTCCGTTTGTTTACATCTTGCTTTTGTTGATGTTTCCCCTTGTGTTTCTTTTTGTATTATGCCTTTGCTTAATGAATTCCAGGTAATGAGAGAAAATAAACATGTATGTTCAGTCTTCTTTCTTAAGCCAGAAGCCAAATCTGATTCTTAAGTTTAGAAAGTATTCAGTTATTTAATGGTTTTAGTGTATTTATTTTTTTAATAATTTAAATGATTTTAAAATAAGATTTCTCTCTCTTTATTCGTATATTAGCTTTACTATATTTGCCTAATGATCTAATAACACAGAGTCAAAATTAAACAGGAATTTTCTTTCTTTTGATAGATTCTTAGTAATAGTAGCAAAACTATTTTAAAGCTGGTCAGGATTTTATTCCTTTTAAAGCACTGGAAACAAAATGAAAAGAATATTAGCATGTTAGAGAAAGCCTAGGGTTTTTTTTTTTTTTTGTATTACATCAATTCAAAGTTAACTGTTTTATTACACTTTATGAAAAACTGAAAAATGAACCAGCAAATAATGATGATAGCAACTACAATTCCAAAACTCCCTAAATGTATACTAGGTACTTAATATATCATACTATTTATTCTTCAGAGTAGCTCTACTAGGTAAGCATTTTTTTTTTTTTCAGGCCTGCACCATGGCACTTGGAAGTTCCCAGGCTAGGGGTCAAATAGCTCTAGTTGACAGCCTACACCACAGCCACAACAATGCAGGATCCGAGCCATGTCTGCAACCTATACCACAGCTCATGGCAACGCTGGATCCTTAACCCGCTGAGCAAGGCCAGGGATCAAACCCGCATCCTCATGGATATAGTTGGGTTTGCTTCCATTGTGCACAACAGGAACTCCCTAGGTAAGCATTTTAGACCTCATTTTTCTTGTGAGGAAACCAAGATTTAGAGTGCTTAAATAATTTTCCCGTTGCTGCACAACCAGTAATAGACAGAAGTTTCTGACACAAAGGCCTGTATTCTATTATTATGTACAACCAGTCTAGGATTTAGAACCTATAGATTTGAATAAATTAAATTAATGAATGGCTATTACTGCATCTCAGGGGCCTTTGTTCCCATTTTGCTGCAGTTCCTCCCTCTGATACTGCAGTTGTTCATAGTAGCTAATGCTTCCAAGTCTCATTCCTTTAAAATCCTCATCACTAACTTTCTCATTGGAATCCTCTGTTCTTTTAGAGGCCCAGTTACAAGTGAGCACAGGAGGGGACTACTCTAACCTCCCTTACCGAGGGCAGGAACTTGTATGTCTCTATTGCCCAAGTCAAGTGGAATGTCTTGTAATAATAGATACTTTGAAGAATGAATAAGTGGTGCTAAAGAACATACTAAAATTCTTGATGCAGAAGACAGAAGAGACACTGTTGCTTAGGCAGAGGGATTTATCAAGTAGAAACTGTAAAGTATTTACCTATAGAAATAATGTAGAAATGGTAGTTAGGTTCTACGGTTCAGCTGATATCATGAAAATCAGTCCAACTGATTTTCAAGTTATGTAGTATATGTGGGTTAATCTGGAAGCCCAACCACCGTTTTTATAAAATGCTCTCTGAACAGCAAATAATAGATTTATGAATGAATTTTTGGAAACAAACCATTTGCAAATTAAAATTAGCACAGACCATTAATTTGTGGATAGTCTTTGGTTGTGTCTTCTTCTCATTTACTTATAAAGAACCTGAGATCAAAAACTATTATTTATTACATAATAGTGGCACTACCCCCAACTCTGTCTTATTCTCTCTGCTCTTACCTCACCCAGTGTTCATCACGTTACTTTATATGTCATAGCTACTCAAAAAACTTTTGCATATTGATTTTTTTGGCCACACCCAAAAGAAAAAAAATCTTATGGATATAGAATTTCCTGGGCCAGCCAGGGATCAAACCCATGCCATAGTAATGACAACGCCAGATCCTTAACTTGCTGAGCCACATGGGAACTCTGATTGTTTGATTTTTAATATGACTATCACTCATCACAAAGAATAGTATATCCTGAGTTCCTAAGGTTCTTGCTTCACCCTTGCTTTAATTTCAAATTACATAGCAAAATTCTAAATGATCTTAAGAATCCAAACATAACTCATTTTAATTGATATGATTGTACAATATTAATTAAGTAGATTATAATAATAGTTTGGAGGTTTCATTTCTTCCACCTCTCTTATAATTTAGGGGCAAATGGTTCTTGTAAGGTCTAGAAACACCTTGGTTTAAAAGGCCCCCAAAGCCCTGTGTTCTAACCTACACTTTAAAAAATTTCCTCTAGGACCAAGAGGGAATAATATTCCATTTCAGGAAATTTTATAGAGTGGATAGAGCAATATATCTATCCTGCTGGCTGAAAATAGTGTGTTTTGGAATTTAGGATGACCTACTTATCTCTCAGATGGAGGAAAGATGTAACTGGGAAAGAAGGACCCATTACATATTTGTTTTAAGTATGGTGAGAAAAAGACACATTTCACAAAAGGCACTATTTTGCCTTTGCAGGTGTAACTGTGTGGAACCACATAATCCTAGCAATGATACATTGAAGGAATGGAGGGAGTCCAATATTTCCTACTCTGACATAATTTGGGAGAACCTAACTGTGTCGGTAAGTGAAATATTGAAAAATAAATTGTAACTTGAATCTTATTACTAGAAGGAATTTTATTGACACTTTAAATGAATTATTGCCACTAATCTAAATTGTTTTCCATAAACACTGTTATAAAAGTGATGGTTTTGTCTTAATTTTGATTTTACCCATTTCAAGTGTTCATAAGTAAACTGGAGTTTGCTTTCATTGTTAAGTTTTTCCAGTAGTTAATAGTCTGGAGTTACTCTAAAAGCACATATATAGGGCATAATGTGACTACATTAACTGAAAGCACATTAAATAAGGGTGGTATTGCCCTAAATGAAACCATATGGCAGAACTAAGTTGCTCTTCTGTGTGTAATGAACCCAGAATGAATTTACTTTATTCTGTAATACTGCTCCAGCTGTTCAGAATATGTTGAGGGGGAGGGGACGTTTGTTAATATTTTAGTGTAAATATTGAACTCTTTGGGAAAACAAAAGTCACTTTTCTTAACAAAATTCTGCTACCTCCCTCAGGAAGGGGTTTCTTACTTCCATTTCCTTATCATCTCCCATTCAAGAAAGGGAATGGTAACAGATTTCACCTATCAAAGTAATTTTATACCTTCAAAAATTTGTTTTGACTTTCCCCTTTTTTGTCATAGCTTTATTTCAATCGTAGCTGCCTTTTTCAGTTCTTCTAAATCTCTTGTAATATTTGTGCACCTGTTTTTCATCTACACTTGCATCCTTTGCTTCTGGTTAATAAAATCTCATAATTGGTAAAATAAAAGGTGTTCTGCTTTTCATAAGTATTAAAATATGAGTCATCCTTGTTTCTTTTCTATTCTTCCCAGTTACAAACATTACAATCCAGAGCTTCTGCCACTTTACCTACCTGTATAAGTTCAAATCCCATTATAACCATCAGCATAAAACTATGTGATTTCTAGTTCATTTTATGAAAAATGTATTTTAGTAAGTGAGCCAATTAGTGACACATAGAAATCTTTTTTGTTGCACAAATATTGTAAACTCTAAACATGATTCTTGTAAGAGCTCTTGACCTGTGGTCTATTTTCTCAATTTTTCTCATTAAATATTTTCTTTCAAAATCAAATTACTTACTCTCTGTTCAAAATTCTATCCTGACCTACATTTTACTACCTTTTTTCTTACCCTAGTCATTTGCTCTAAAATAAGCCTCCACCTTTAAAAAGTAAAATATAATAAGCCTTAAATTACTTTTGTTTTCTTCTGTTTTAGTTAATGTTTATTCTGTTTTGTTTTTCCATAGAAAAAAATAACATTGCCAGACTACTTCCTTTCAGAGAGCCATTTAAATTGACCAAAAAGAAATGATGAGCTCAACAAGAAAAAATGCTATAGTTGTTCAGAATTTAGACATGGGATCATTGTCGATACATTCAGCAGTGCAGCTTCCATTTATATTCTGCCTTTGTAAACAATAAGGATATTATGTCTAAAGAGTCCCTTGCTTTTATCTCTCATCTTAGTGTCCCCTATAATGCAGTAATCCAATAATCTCATCTCTAAATTATTTAACATGATAATCTACTCTTTGTGTTTTATATTCTTGAATAATTCAATGTTAAATAGAATATTCATCTATGTAATTGCAAATCCTGAATAATAACTTTCTAAAAGACTCATAGGACATTGATCTAGCTATCCATGGGTTAATTTTAGACATTAGAAGTTTTAGAATCAAGCAGAGTACAGTGAAAAATATTTTGCAATCAAAGCAAATCTAGCACTTTTTTTTTTAAGTTCTGCACTAGGTGCTAACATTCTGGCAGAAATTTTCATATTATTTCTTATTAGTTAAAAGCAGTTTTTGCAATGGATAATTGCTAATCTTAACCAGAAATAGCCTTTATCACCAAAGGGAATGCTACATAAAAGAGCTTACAATTTTTAAGTCAATGAGGGCCATACCTTTTTTCTTTCTTAATTGTTACACTGTTTTTTTTTTTTTTCTCAGCATAATCATCAGTAGCACCAAAAGCATTTTACTAATAATGCACTGGTCTCATGGCTATTATAACTACTTTTGTAAAAATGTGATATAGTATTTACTTTGTGTATTACTCATTTGATAATTTTTTAATTGAATAGTTACTTATCTCATAAGTTATAATGTATACCTCGCTAACTCAGCAAGGGCAAAGAACTTTGGCTTTCTTTGATTCTCCCAAACCACTGAATGTATAGTAAGTGTTCAATTAACATTTAATGATTGTTTTGAAAAATAGTCACAAATTTACTATTTAATGCAAATGTTTTGTTTTGGTTTGTTTTCCAGCCTTATTGAGGTAGAACTGACAAATAAAAATTGTATATGTTTAATATGCAGAACATGATGTTTTCATTTATGTATACAATGTGAATAATTACCACAGTGAAGCTAATTGACGTACCTACCACCTCACCTAGTTACCTTTTTTTGATGAAAACAGTTAAAATCTACTCTCAGCAAATTTCAGCCATTTAATGAAGTGTTATTAACCATAGTCACCATGTTATACATTTGATCTTCATAATTCATTCATTCTGCGTAACTGAAACTACTCTTTGACCAATATTTCTCATTTTTCCTCTGTCCCCAGCCATTGGTAACTATCATTCTACTCTCTGCTTCTGAGTTTGATTTTTTTAGATTCCATATATAAATTAAATCACACAGTATTTGTCTTTCTCTGGTTTATTTCATTTAGCATAATGTCCTCAAGGTTCATCTATGTTACAATAATAGAATCTGCTTCTTCAAGGGCAAATGATATTCCATTGTATATTTATACTACATCTTCTTAATCCATTCATCCACTGACAGACATTTAGGTTAATTCCCCATCTTGACTATTGTGAATAATGCTTAATTAAAGTGTTTTATAGCAAGCTAGGATACTTAGGTTTTCATGTTTACATATATATTTTTAGCAATATCTCAAAATCTGTCATTTGCCTAAGGAATTCCTAGGCGAGGTTTAAAATATTCACAAGCAATTAACTAGCAATTGGTTAAGAATTGTTTCAATGCCAGAATTACATATTTAGCTTATACATAAATAAGGGGCAGGACACTAATGCCAACTTTAATTTCTTATTTTATCAAACAATTTTTACCAACTTATAAAATTGTTGAAACTTAGAACGTGTTGAAGAATAATTAGTAGAAATGAGTTTGTCAACAAGAATTTTTTTCATTTTTCTAAGTGAAACCATATGTGAGACTCAAAATAAGAGAACAGAATTTAGATTTAGTTTTCACTTCCAAATCTCAGGACTTGGTGTGTATGTGTGTGTGTGTGGGGGGGTGGTGGGTGGGAGTGGGGAGGGAGTTCAGTTAGTATAAACCAGAAAATAAATGTAGAATTTAGTAGTTCACAAATTTTGCTTTTTAAATAACATACTGTCCCTACCAAAAGGAAGAAAAATAAACATGCTTTTCAAATTTGCTTTGAATTAAAGTAACAAGGCAATCTATTGGCAATTTATTATAGCTTCTAAGACAGTTAAATGACTCTAAATGTTTTTAAGAATTGAGACTACTACCGAGCCAAGTTCAAGACTTGGAAGACTTTTATGTCTGCACAAAAGACTGAAGATGATCACAAATCTATCTTATAACGTGTTTACAAAGGAGTTTCTAGCACCGCTTTGTATTTCGCCATTCTTCTTCACCATGCTTTGCTTAATAATTGCTTTACTACCGTCTCCGGTAAAGGAACAAGAGAAGAGACTGAAGAATTCAGGGATTTTTTTTTTTTTTTGCTTTTGCTTCTTAATTTTAACAGAGTTTTGAGAGAAGGAAAACAAAATCTATAATTAAGGCCCAAGGGAATTTTTCTTTGGTTTTTCAATTAGCCAAGTTATTATGCTCTAAGTATTAACTTAATATTGATAATTGGAATTCAACTTTAGCTAGCAAGCAATATTTTCAGTTAGATTAGAAAAGGGAACATAATTGTTTTAGATAATTATGAAGTACACTAACAATTTTTCTAAAGAATCCTAACTTAGAAGTAGCCACCAAAAGTAGATTTTACTAGTTTGTTTTGGGATAACAATGTAGTGATCTGTGATTTGTCTAGACTCATGGAAGGTATTTATTTTCTGCTATACGAGGTAGGTCGCAGATGTGGCTCAGATCTGGTGTTCCTCTTGCCGTGGCATAGGCTGGCAGCTGCGACTCCAGTTCAACCCCTGGCCTGGGAACTTGCATGTGCCGCAGATGCAGCCATAAAAATAAAAAAAGTAAATATTTTGTGCTATACAAGGACTCTAGGTTCTGTGGCTTTATTCATTGGGCAGTCTCTGTATTGGTGATCAATCCATTAACCCATATTTTTCTCTAAGAAATTTCTGTACTATGGCACAATTCAATTTTTGTTCCGGTCCACAATATCTTAAATACTAATGAGGTCACTGGATCACTTAAACTATACTTTTCTCTGTTTTGAATTAAAAAATAAAAAAATAATATACTAATCTTTAAAATAAAATAGTAGAAACCAAAATGAGTTTAAAAGAAATTTTTTATTTCAAAATATCAATGTCTAAAATGCCCAGTTCTTTCTCTAAGAAGGAATTTTTTTGACTTTGCTGCCACCTCATGGCTAAGGCAGCAAGTAAAAATAATCCTTTATGGGTTTATAAAATATATACCAGGAAAAAAAAAAAACGACCGTGAGGGCATAATAAATATGAACTTTGCCTTCTTCTATAGCAATATTTTATCTTTTATTCTGTAATTTAAATTTGAGCTCTATCTTTCACTCCCAATTTCATTCCAGTAATAATATATCATAGTGTTTTTGTTGCTTTTATCACCTTTCTTGGGAGCTTTTGCACTAATTCTACAAAATTATTGTTTTTCTTTAATATGCCATAATATTCCCACCATAGGAATCGTATTTGTATCACAACTTTGCTGCCACCCAGCAGTGGTAAGGCCATAACAGATCACTTCTCTTCTCTCCACTTCAGTTTCCTCAGACTTGAAACAGAAATAATGACAACTACTTATTTTATAGGATTGATGTGAAAATTAATTAAGGTGATTGGTAAATCAGTTAGCTCTACAGACTTAAATTTAATTTGAATAAAGCATGAATTTTAGAAGTGGTTCATATTGTTCACTACCTACCCAAATAGGAGCCATAATTGAACAACTTCAGCAGCTCAACTGCAGTTGATCTCAAAATGTAAATTTTCTGAAAGATATGTGTTCATTTTTTTAAACTTTGAAGCTCTATTTGTTTAACTTCCTCTGGCAGGAATGCAAATCATTGCATGGAGAGTATGTTGGACGAGCCTGTGGCCACGAGCACCCATATGTTCCAGATGTTCTATTTTGGTCAGTGATCCTGTTCTTTTCCACAGTTACTTTGTCAGCCACCCTGAAGCAGTTCAAGACTAGCCGCTATTTTCCAACCAAGGTACTTAGACTACAATTTTCCTGACCAAAATGTCAAACAACATGAAGCATGTTATGGAGTCATACATGTTTTAAGACAAAAGAAAGAGCTACTGTTATCATTAAAGGAGCCACTAAAAGGTTTTGTGTGATTGAGCTTCCAGGTTAGGAGCTGGGTGTGGTGGGGGAAGTGAAGAGAAAGCATTTTGTGATATAGGTGCTGAGAGTGCATCTTCCTTCCAGGCTTACTCCTAACTTCAGATCCCAGAGATAAACTCCCACTTTCCCTGCTTTCACTTTTGGAACTCAAAAGTGCACACTGCATTACTGATTGTCACTTTCTTGCCCAGTGAAGAGTGGGAACTGTTCCAGCCTGACAGACACTTCATAGGAGCCACTGTTACACTCTGTAATTGGGAAAGCTCCTGCAAGACTCATTGGAACACTATCTCTTTCTCATTTTTAAAGTGTCAGTCCCTCCCCCTAACCCACCATGTTTGCATCTGCATATTTGGAAAGGAAAGTAAACAGAGAAACAGCTTAGTTCAATATTTAACACTGCAAAGTAACACCTATGAGGTCTGACTCAGCCAAAAAAGATAGAAAGGGAAAGAGAAAAAGAAAAAGAGAGAGAGAGAGAAAAGGAGAAAGAAAAAAGAAAGAAAGAAAGGGAAAGAAAGAGAGAGAAAGAAAAAGCGAGAAAAGAGAAAGAAAAGAATAAAAAAATACATTTTTAAGGGATGAGCTAAAGATTGTGATGAAAATTCCATTCTGGGAAAATGTTTTAGGAACTGCTTCTTTGAGATAAAACTTCTATTTTTGTTACCTCTTCTCTCCCTAAGGTGGAAGATTCGTTTCTTTTTTCTTTAAAATTTTATTGGAGTATAGTTGACTTACATTGTTGTGTTCGTTTTAAGTGTACAGTAAAGTGGGAAGATTCATTTCTTCCCCCCAAAGGCTTAATGTGATTAATGCAGATTTTTTTTTGTAATAACTCCTGCATTTTGTATGTGTTTGTGTGTATCTCATAAAGGCATCCTAATAAAAGCCAGATAGTGTTGGTTATTGTTTAAGGATTTTTGCTCAAAGACAGCTTTATAAATGAGAAATGACTTTAAAAACTGGCTTATACAGAATAACTTAAATTTGCCCACTCTCTTGTGCATATTACCTACTGCCATACATATACCTCAGATACGCTAATTAAAATATTATGTTTCTTCAAAGAAAAATAAATAATTTTATTTTATGGTATTTCAGGTTTATCGTATTTAAATGTTACCTCTGTGAGAAAGAAGACTAAAATTCAGCCAAATCTAGTCATACAACCTTACTCTATGTTCTAAATATTCACACACTTGAGTTCACTAATAAACTTAGACTTTTATCAGCACCACTGGAATAATACTTTCATGAAAGATCCCCATAATAAACTTAGATTTTAAATAAGTACTAAAAACAGCACAATCCCCATTGTAGCTATTCCATAATGCCTCATTCTGGAAAAATTGAGTGTGTTTTCTTCTAAATGACAGAGATACACAAATATATACTCAGATTTTGACAGAGTTAATGGCAATATAGTATGCATAAAATATAAAGTTATGATATTATGTCATAAAGTGTTTATAAAGTGTGATTCTAGGTTATTTTCCTGAGTATTTCTCACTATTTATAGTTCCTTCAAGTGACAAGTGTTTTCATTATTTTTAGGTTCGATCCATAGTGAGTGACTTTGCTGTTTTTCTTACAATTCTGTGTATGGTTTTAATTGATTATGCCATTGGGATCCCATCTCCAAAACTACAAGTACCAAGTGTTTTCAAGGTGAAGTTATTATAGCATTTACTGTCTCTCCATCTCTGCAGGTCTAATCTTTATTCAAATGATGGCTATAACACCAGTACTTGGGAGTTTCATGAAAATATAAAAATACAGGTTGATAGAACAATAAATAAAATGCCCACAGCATGGCTAATATTTTGGTCTTATATTTTAAAAATAAAAGAAATCACAAAAATATAAAACTAGAGGCCACTTGAAAAATTTTCGTGTTAATTATTCCATTGGGAATATCTATATATCTAAAAGTTAAGGAAGCATTTTGAAAATAAAGGAAATGCATTTTCTTGATGTACAACTGCACATTGAATAGGGCTTGGAAAAAAGCAGATAAAATTAGGTCTGGAATTGAGTTCTGACCGTGTTACTAACTTTGTGACCCTGAGCAGATTACTTAATCTCTCTGAACCTCAGTTTTCTCGCTTGTCAAACAGAGCTGGGTACTTCCTCAAAGAATTGTCAAAATGAATTCCTTTGGGACTCATCTCAGGCACCAGCCATGTTTAGAATCCTTCCCTGAGCCCCTGATGTGACCAAATTTTTTTTTTTCCTTTATATGGTAGCCTGGACACACATCTAAAATAAGAGTTATATACAGTTGTCAGTGTCATATTTGTAAATTAAATAAATTTGCCAATCATAAATGGTAAATATTAATATGCCTTTATTTAATATAGATATTGATTGAGAACACATAATTTTAAGTCAATCTGTCAGAATTGAAATCCTATCTCCACCACTTATTGGCTTTGAATGAAACCTTGAGAAATTTACTGAACCTCTCTATGCCTCAGTTTCCTTATCTGTATCTTTTTTAGAGTATTGTAAAGAAAAAAATGAGTTAGAATATTTAAAGGACATAGAATGGTGCCTGGTGCCTTATAAATGCTTTGTGAATATTATTACCGTTATTATTAAATATAACTAACTTGGCATATCAGTTTATAATTCGGGCTTTCCTGATAGAATCTATAAGACAGTTTGATTTGATATTTGTTAATCTGGTTAATAACTATACATTCTTTAATTTTTCACAGCCCACAAGAGATGATCGTGGCTGGTTTGTTACACCTTTAGGCCCAAATCCATGGTGGACAGTAATAGCTGCTATTATTCCAGCTTTGCTTTGTACTATTCTAATTTTTATGGACCAACAGATTACAGCTGTCATCATCAACAGAAAAGAACATAAACTAAAGGTATATTTTAATAACTGTTTTAATGTAGATCATTGTGACTTACCTGACATCAACTGATGTTCATTATACTTTGCCTGAATTCTTTAGTCACTTACACTGTAAAATATTAAACTATTTTCAGATTCATAATTTTATTTTCTATAGTAATAGGACTTTTATCATATAATGAGCTTAAAATTAATTAATTAATAATTTATTTATTACACTATAAATCTAAATTCAGAAACCTTACCTCCAGGGCTTAAAATTTAAAAACATTACCAAAGTTCCAGATTTCTTTACCATGTTTAACACATTTTAACGAAATAACAGTTTATTTTGGTGAAGGGTGGATTTACCAACTTGTCTTACATCTGGGATTCCTCTCTTTCTCTATTTGACCCTAGGTACGTCTATTAGATTGCATTCATTATTGGAACAAATTACATCTTCAAGAATTTCTTGTTTTTTCTTCTGTCTATAATGTCCATGACATAAAAATCCTAAATGCTATAGCTCATAAGTGACATCTTCGTTGAGTTTTATTGCAGATTTCAGTGACTTTCTTTTACAAAGGGATAAATATGAATGTATCTTATTTATTGTATTCTGACCCCACAATTTTGCAACTGCGAATAATCAGTTGTTTGCTGGTATGCAGTTTGTCTGAAATGTGTGATGTGAGCACTGTCATTTATAGGAATATGTTAAAGTCAACAAAATTGCTAAATGGTTAAAAGTACTCTGAATCAAACCTTATAAAAACAGAACTCTCAAAATCCTGTTTGTTCTGGCATAATGCGATATTTGCCAACCATCTTCATATACTACTTACTTAAACTCAGGAAACTTTTCATTGTCAGAAAAACAGAAATCATCAAATTTTTGTTTGTTAGAAAGATTTTTAAAATCTCTGATTGTCTGAACTATTTGATCAGAAGTAGTAGCTAATAAATATAGGAAGGCACAATTTTTTGTAATTAATCTTACTGAAAAGGAATTTTCTCCATTATATTGAGGAGAAAGTATGCCTGTCTTAAAGTAAACAACATTCTTCATTGTCTTTGTAGAAAGTAACTTGAGTGCTTTTTAAAAACCTTTTTAAAAATAAGTTCATATTTACTTATCTTTATCAAAGGAAAATTATTATTGCTATTATTATTATTATTACTGCTTTTTAGGGCCGCACTTGCAGCATATGGAGGTTCCCAGGCTAGGAGTCTAAACAGAGCTACAGCTGCTGGCCTATGCCACAGCCACAGCAGTGCCAGATCCGAGCCACATCTGCAGCCCACACCACTGTTCATGGCAATGCTGGATCCTTGACCCACTGAGCAAGGTCAGGGATAGAACCCGCAACCTCATCGTTCCTAGTCGGATTCGTTTATGCTGTGCCACAAAGAAACTCCAGGAAAATTTTAATTATTGAAGAGATATTCTACAAAAATATCTCATGAAGTCTTAAGAACCAGACCAGTGGTGTGCTTGTACATATTTAACAGCCAGTTCTCTGTATATGAAAAGAAAGACCCTGATTTATAATGTTTGCTGATTTTCATGATGTGAATTCTCCCATCATGGACAATGTCAAGCTATGAAAGTGACATCAACTGGGAGGAAAAAAGTTTAAAATTAAACAATTGGCTCTTATAAGTCTATATGCACTGACTCCAAAATACCACTGAACTACATTATTCAATACTGGAAACTTTGAATCATTTCCAGCTCTCAAAATAAGAAATTCAGATTTTCAAGCTTAATAATCAACTTATTTGAAATCAATAGTTTAAAGATATTATTTGCTTTAAAAGTATAGGCCTTCTGCAAAAGAAAATAGCACTGTAACTTAAAGTTATATAGTTAACTAAGTAGATCTACAAAACCAATGTTAAGAACTTTAAGTTGAATATTGTAAATCTGCTACTCTCTAAGAAGCAGGAAAACATTTTTTCCTAGACACAAGTTTATTTTTTTAAAACTGAAAACGTCTTTATTTTTCTCATATCTATTTTTATTATATACCTAAATATATATATTCGTACAACATATATTGAAGAGCATTATCATGGTAATTGTCCTATGTCGACAATATAAATCTACATTATCATTTTTAGTAGTGTATACATTTCATTGTATGAAACATGCTTTAAAATGCACTGAAAGACTCCTGTTTTAGAAAGAAAGCTATATAATCATTATTTCCCCTTCAATGGAAATTTTTTTTTAGCCTTTATAATTAGGCAGAAATCCCACTGATTTCACTGAGAAATTATTCTTTGTAAATGCTATCAGCTAAACTAATACATGCAGTATTTTTTTTCTAAACATTAGTGGCGTCATATTGAGATGGAATGTAGAATTAAGTAAAGATTAGCTAAGGGTGATATTACCTTTTTGGCTGTCCTATATCCTTGCTCGTTCCAGGTCTCTCCACCTTATAAATCACATAGCGCTTACTCCTTGTTCTTCATGAGCCTCCAGTAGGCCCTTGACATTCACAGACTTTCTAGAGCACTAAATCAACAAATATTCTATATTCCCTTTACTAATGTGTAGGATAGCTAAAATATAGCAAAGCATTTTTTAAATGGCCCTTTCAAGTACTCGCGTTTATAGAATCAAATGTTAACTAAAGCAGTTAACATTTTTTGTTGCTGAAATAAGTGTGAGATTGTATTATTAAACTCTATTACATTATTTGTACATTACTTTTTATTATACAAATGTCTGTGTAATCAGAAGATTCATAGTTTACCTTAATGCCTTGGATTTTGTAAACAGAGTAAGTTTGTAATTGTAAACTTTGCTATATTGCCACAAACAGCAGAAAAGTCAGTCTTTTCTTGGCCACTCTGAGCCTGGACACCCCATCTTCCTCCTGGATATTTGCAAAGCAAGTTCTTCCAATGAAGACATATTTTATCTACACTGAACATTTTTTTTTTTTTTTTGGCCTATAACCCTTGTCTTCCCTAAGCTTCAGTATAGTGTGGTCTGTTGCTACTGATTTTCCTGTTAACAACAGCAAAAAATCACTTTCTCAGAATATTCTTTACTCAGAGTAACGGTTTGTTCCATAGTCTCTCCGCCTGTTGCTTCCCTGAAATGTTTGCACAGTCTCTGGCTTTAACTTGAACCACATTGTCACAAAAAGACACATGTCTCCTGAATATAGCTCCAGACCACAAGTTAACCACATTTTCAGCTTTTACTAATTTTCTTTTCACACTTGAAAACCCATTTTTGCCTTGGTTGGAGCATTCCTGGAGATAGTTTAATGATTGATGATTTCTGGCTTCTGTAGCACACACCTGGTGGATTCTGCATCATGCGTATAAGTCTACATCACATGTCCGAGTCACCTAATAATTCATTTCATTCTTCATCTCTCAGAAACTTAATTTTTAGATCTTTTCACTTTTTCTTCACTTCCGTTACCAAAGCCAATAGTTGGTTTTCTTTTACAGGATTCTTTCAAAAATTTTTAAAAATCATTTTGTGTTACTGCATATATAGTAGAGTTGTGCTGAGCTGAAGAGTCTAGGCCCAACTCTCTAGCTATGTGGCTGATGTCTCCCTCAGAATGAGGAAGTTTAAAATAAACCAAATTTTAATGCATTGCACCTCATTATCCTTTGGGTCACTCAAACATATTAGAAGTTGTAAGGGTAAAACTTGAGAATGGAAATTATTATCTATATTATATATAGATGTAAAGCTGTACTCTCTCTAACATTTCTCATTTGTTTGTTTCTTCCCCAGAGAAGTGGAATAGGCATTGGTTAACTGAATCCCTTTGAAAGACATTAAAAATATCCATTAGTTTTTTAAGTACATCCTCTAAAAGTGAAAAGATAGAAAGATACTATCTTTCAGAAAAGAAAGTTTCTGTTAAGATGCAACTGTGGGCTTTTCTACATGTTTCTGTAGACAGTTCAGGCTTCTTTTGACATCATTTTTAATAAACAGCAATACAATCCCAGAGCACTTGAGTAAATGAATGCATTTGCAACATTCATTTGGCACCACATTCTCTTGATGATTATGGCATTTGATATGTTCTTTTCTGCCCTCTTTGTCAGCCTGGTTCTTCATGTCAATCTATAGTCTTTTATGTGGTTAACTTGACAGATGCAGGAAATTGCTGCCAAGCTTTGAAATGAATTTTTTCAGCAGTGGCATCTGGGTATCAGATGGTCCTCTTGGCTGGCCTCTTGTCTTGCTGCATGTTGGTTTTAGTGGGGTCTGGTGTAGCATCACCTGTTGCTATGCTCCCTTTTTCTCCCATATGTCCATTTCCCGTGATTCATGGATGAATGTGAGAATAGAAGCTCTGGTTCTGTCTTTATTTCAGAAAAAAATCTACAGAAATATGTTAGAAGGTGCAGAGTTCTCTCTCTGACAAAGGGATGCTTCCCTTTGGCTGGCATGCCTATCAGCTAATAATTTGGTTACAAAGACCAAGTTTTTAAAGACGTTTTAAATGAAAGGCAAGAAGGAGGATGGTGATTAATTAGTGAAAGTGCCAGAACTGCTTTATTTCTTTGAATCACATTAAATTAAGATGCTCCTATTGTTGTAGAACATAACCAGGGGAAATTGTGTTTTTTGTTTTTATTATACACTTGGACTTTACAAAGCTAGCTTTCTAAATTTAAAAAGGAAATCATTTCCTCCAAAAGCATTACTTTGTCTGCTTCCTGCATTCTAGAATCCCACTGTTTACATTTGTACCATATTTTTTAAACACTAAGATGAGAGCTAAAGGAAATTGTAATCATGAAGAAAGACTTCCTCCCATTTATTAAGCCATAGTGAGCATGGACATAGGAGAAGTCCAGGGTGTTCTAAAAACAGAAGTCCGACCCTCAACTCCATGTCCTCTGCCCTTCTCTAATGTTTATCTTTCAGCCCCTAGCACCTCTTTCAGTCTCTCTTAGCAGTACCACAACTTTGCAAAACTGCCCGGGTGTACTATTCACATTGAACTGCCTCAGCTATGGGGGCTTGAATAGTCAAGTCCTTCACTGTTCTGTATTCTTCTCACTCCAGAATTCCTAGGACAAAACATACTCTAACTAGTTAAGATGTTATCCTTGAATGGGACTAAAATTTGAATTCTATTCTAAGAAGCTACGTCTTCTAAACTGTTCTTCAAAAGGACCAGGGAACCATAGGATGACCCTGGTGGAGCTTCTTCCTATGCCTTTTTGGTTATGCTGACACCAGGATGTTTCTCTTACCATTCTCTAGCTCTTAGTAATGAAAATCTTTGCCGAGTTACTTGCAAAAAACAAACAAAAAAAAGTTTATAGAGTCATATTCACAAGGGAAGTTGAGTTTGAGTTTAAGCATTTGGGTGAACTGGAGAATTGTGCCAGCTAAGCTGACCCAAAGAAGGGTGCCACTGATTGGTGGTGATCTCTCATTTTCTCCTCACTGTCATCTCCTTCACTTTTACAATTTAGCAAGAATAAGCAGAAAGGAAAGAAAGTGCAACTGATTTTTAAGGATATTTTTCTTAGTAATACAAGCAACAAAATAAAATAGAAGAAAGAAAACACTACTATGACATGCAACAAATATTCAATATGTTTCACACTCCAGGGTGTATTAGCTTTCAGATTAACTAGAAACTGGTTGCAGCTTGATAACACTGCCTGTAAAAATAAAAAATTATTCCTCTAGAATAATTTGTAATTTTTGCTCGTGTTGATAACAATAAATTTAATATCTATATTTATTTTAAAATTGCATCTAAGTTTTATTTATAAAAAATATTTCAGTTATGCATATTTTCTTTTTAAAAAGTTGGTCTGTAAGCTTTGATTACTGTTGTCATCAATAATTGCACTAAAAACCGTGAAGTATACTAAATTACCTATGTTTACCTGCCCTTAAGAAAATATACATACTTTTATTGAGGAGCCTTGAAACAAATGAGTACAAAGAAAAATTTATTGTTCAACTGCTAGACTATAGTAGTCCCTAACATTTACTGGGTGCTTACTAATATATTAGACATTGTTCAAATGATTTGCAAAATCATTTTCAAATTATTTAATCTTCACAAGAACCCAAGAAGATGTCTCCTGTTAGAATCATCACCATTTTTCAAATAGGGAAACAGATGCACAAGAAAATGATTTACCTAAGAACATTCGTTGAGCCAGCATTTGATCGCAGGCCACCTGCCTCCAGAACTTATACCTTTGGTAATCACTTTTTTACACTACCTTTCATGAAGTAGTCATTAAGAGCCGGAATGTAAAATAGACCAAGCCATTTGCTACCTCTGAGGCTTTACACTCTCAATTTCCTAGTGGGGGATGGAGGGAGAGGGTAACTCAGCTCTTCCCCACCTTCAGTTTGTCTCCTCAGAGAACTCTTAGCAAATCACCCTCCCCAAGGGAGCAGTCTCCAGTTCCTCACACTTCCATGTGCCCCTTGCACCCATTTTCCCTCATTTACATTTCCTGTCTGGTTTAAGAAAGCACTGAAGTTTGCAATAGCTGAAGGTCAGTGATAGTGGAATAGGATCTTAGAGGAGATAGAAAACACAAAAATTATCATTTTAAGGAGAGGCCAAATTTTTGTACTGCTGAAACTGAAACAGATGCAAACAAAGTAGTATTGTATCAAGATAAAAATGAGTATATATAAGGAAGTTTAGGTTCTAGGATTTTTTTTTCCCAATAAAAATGGTCATTGAGACAAAAGAGGGCAGTTGGAAACTAAGGGCTTAAGAAGAGTTTATCTTTTAGGAGATCATAGCAAAGGGCTTCTTAGGTAATGTTGGGAAGTGGTTTCTATTCACAACCAGGCATTCTTAGCTCTGTTGCCATCACAGCCCTTACTTTGTTTTCTGAACCTGATAGCTAGTATATGATTGGCACTCAATAATTTTTTCGTGTGAGTTGATGAATGGATATATGAATTGCAAATTAACCTGCACATTTAATGAACCTAAGTGAAGTGACTGTATTTGATAATGACTTTACTGATTCAACAGAACTAGAATGTACTCTAATGTATCATTAACCCAGAATTACACTAAACCTATCAAAATATGTAGAAGTCACAATAGTCATAATTGCAGGAGGAACATCTGAAACTTTTCTTTAAGTGGATTATATATTTTGAAACTGTTATCTTTCATCTTTATTTTGCATTTTAGATTTAGTTGTATAAAATTCAAGATGGTATCTTTTTTCCATTCTTTACTGTTCCATGGTGGTGGTGTCATTGGTCTCTATGTTAAATTCAGGTAGTATGAGGTTCCTCTTTTCTTTCTTTCAACAGAAAGGTTGTGGGTATCATCTGGATCTACTAATGGTGGCTGTCATGCTTGGTGTGTGCTCCATCATGGGCCTGCCGTGGTTTGTGGCTGCCACTGTCCTCTCCATCACTCATGTCAACAGCCTAAAACTGGAATCAGAATGTTCAGCTCCTGGAGAACAACCCAAATTTCTTGGCATTCGAGAGCAAAGAGTTACTGGGCTTATGATTTTTATTCTTATGGGTTCATCGGTCTTTATGACCAGTATTCTGAAGGTAATAACATTTGCCTCTATGAATTTGAGAGAAAGCAGAGTATATTTATTATTGTTTAAGAGATTTCATTTGAATCTAAGCCATCAATTTGTAAATATTGTACAGCATGTGATGAAAGTGATGAATTTTTTTAACATGTTTATATAGCTTCTTAACAAGAGAAATTATGTGCTATATTTTAGAATCCTTAAATATATAAAAAATTTAATATGGCAAAGTAAAATCTGATGTGTAAATTATCGTAATTTTGAAATGGTAATCAAGTTATGAGAAACAGTCACTCACTATTTCTGACTGAATTGTGACCTGAGTTTATGCAGGCCTACACAAAATAAAGTATTTTCTTGTCAGTCAACAGATATATTTGCAGTTAATATTACTTAGTATAAGGTAGAGGTGCAAAGATAAGCAGTGTCATGGTCACAGCCACATATTATTTTTTTTTAAATTTTTTATAAAAGTATAATTGATTTATGATGTTGTGCCAATTTCTACTTTACAGCAAAGTGACTCAGTTTTACATACAGTTTTGAATTTTAAATATTCCATTAAACTGCCATGTGGATATCATCATTATATATACTTATTTTTTTATGGTTAAAGTAGTTGAATCCATTTTAAAAAGCATGAAAGAGTAATTCTTTAGTCATAAATAATTTCGACAGATATTTCCAAGGTGTATCAATTGCATTTTAAATTATAATTCATTTTGGTTGCCCAGATTTTGAAAATTCTAATTGATTTATTTAATCATTCACATAAGTTTACTTTTATTTAATAATCTACCCAAGTACATTTGCAAAAATTAGTTTCTATGTTATATAAGTGATTATATAAGAAAAATATGGAGATATATCAAAAGATAAAAACTGAACAATCCACATGTTTATAAATATCTAGTCTGATGTAGGAACAACATCTAAATGTTAGCTCCATTCTTCACTTTAAATCTAAATATTTAACCATTGTGAAACAAAATTCATATTTCCCTAAAGTAGCATAATAATAATAGTTAATATTATTGTCTATCACTTGCTGTATGTATCTTGTTATTGGTTTCAACCTGTTAAATACTTATAAACAACTCTGTTATTATCCCTACTTAGATATTGGGAAACCACGGTGCTGAGAGCTTAGTCAATTTACCTAAAGTTATGCTGCTAAAAAATGCTTGAGCTGGGATTTGAACCCTTGTCTTCTGGCTCTGCCCTATATGCTTCTAAAATATTTATTTACTTTTCTGTGTTTTTCTTTAGAAGTACAAAAAAACCTCGACCACATTATATTTGAAAGTAACTTGTGCCTTTTTTTCCAACTGTTCTTTTACAGTTTATTCCTATGCCAGTGCTATATGGAGTGTTTCTTTATATGGGTGCTTCATCTCTAAAAGGAATTCAGGTAAACTACTTACAGTAGTACAGGTACATCTGTAATGACTTGTCTTTGATGTTAAGTCAGGTGATAGCTAAGAAAATGCCATTACCTGAGGAGCAACTCTCAGACCACAATTAAATTTCAAACTGGTTTATAATCTTAGGGTACTGTAAATATATAAAAACAGTAAAAGATTTAGATTTTATAATCCTTTTTTTAAAAGATAGTAGAATGTTTAAAAATATATCCAGATGCTTCTGATCTTTGATACTATAATCATGTATGTGGACAGCTCTCTGAGAATACAAATAAATTATGCACAAAGATGTACCTTGTACCACATATTATCAAAATATTGGAAACAACCCAGCTATCCAAAAGCAGTAAAATAATCAAGCAATCTATGGTACATTAATTTAAAATAGATAATTACAATGACCATAAAAGTAACACAGTAAAAATGCTTATGGCAAAATCAAATGCAAAGTGAAAAAGTGGAAAAACAATTTGTAGCTACCATAGGTTTATGAAACTGTGAATGTGGGTGGATAAGAAAGGAAGTGAATAAATAACAGTTAAGGTAAAAGAGAAAATAACAGTTAAGGTAATGTGATGCTAGGTGATTTTTTTTTCTTTGTATGTTTGTTTTCCTGTTGTTGTTAGAATTGCCTTTATAGAATTATTTTGTAAGTTAATAAAGAAAACCTTGTTAACTATTTAAATATTGGTTAAATAAAATGGTTTTATATTAATTTCCCACTGCTACATAATAAATTACTATAAAACTCAGTGGCTTAAAACAGAGAACATTTATTATCTCACAGTTTCTGTGGGTCATGCATTGGGGAACATGTGAGCTGTGTGACTCTGGCTCAAGATGTCTCATGTGGTTGCTGTCAAGACGTGGACAGGAGCTGCAGTCATCTAAAGGCTTGGATAGAACTGGAAGATCCATGTCCCCAGGTGGCTTATCACATAGCCATGGGCAAGAGGCATCAGTTCCCCTCCAGCTCTTGGTAGGAGGCTTCTCCATCAGATACTTAAATGTCCTCACTACATAGAAGCTGACTTCCATCACAGTGAGCAACACAAGAGAGAGAATGAGGGTGAAGTCACTGTTGTGCCTTTTGACTTAGTTTCCAAAGTCATGTATGGTCACTTCCACATTTTTTGTTTGTCAGAAGCAGGTCATTATGTCCAGCTTGCGCATATGGGAGGGAAATTAGACTCTATCTCTTGAAGAGAATAATATTAAAGAATTTGTGGACACATTTTAAAGCCACCCCAAGTATATTCTAAATCTTTACAGAGGCTGTTGGCAAATTATTCTTTCTTATGTTACTGTACTGGGTTGAATAGTACCTACCCCCATTCATATCCACCTGGAATGTCAGAATAAGACCTTATTTTGAAATAGAATCTTTGCAGATGTAAGTAATTTTCATCTCAAGATGAGCTCACCCTGGATTTAGGGTGAACCCTAAATCCCATGATTGGGGTCCTTATAAGAAGAGGTGAGGACACAAAGAGACACAGGGAAGAAGGTGGCTTGAAGGTGGAAGCAGAGGTTGGAATTTTGCCACCACAAGGCAAGATACACCAGGAACCACCAGAAGCCGGAAGAGGCAAGGAAATTTTCTTCCCTATGACCTATAGAGGGAACATGGCCCCACTAACTCCTGGCCTCCACAAATTGTGAGAAAATTAATTTCTGTTGTTTAAGCCACAAAGCTGTGATTTGTTACAGCAGCACTAGGAAACTAATACAGATTTCTACTTAAATTTGCCTTTGAATAATCTTGTTTTATAACTTAATGTTATTGTTATGAAACACTTAAATTTTCTTCAGAAACTACTTTTGAGGATTATTTATTTGTAAAGTATAATTTATTTTTCTTGGCCAAAAGAAAATATAAATTGCCACTTTTTCTTTGACACATTTTGACGCATTGCTATTCAGAGACATAGAAAGGAAAAGTCTACCTAACGACGTGTCACACATTTGTCAAATTAACACTTTTTAAGTAGAGCACAGGGTGCTAGGTGGTGAACTGCAGTTCAACAGCATACCACAAGAGAAACTGAAATAGAGAAGTTCATTACTCACAGGTCTTCACAGGAAGAACCTGGCCTTAAGAGGCCACATGAGGAGGTCACGACAAAGTGAAGACAGAGAGAAGGAGACAGGTCCAGGACCATGTGCTTTTATTAGGGAGTGCTTTGGGGTTCCTGGGATAAGGCCAAGTCGGACTCTTCAAATCGAAAGAGCAGGGTTTTGGTAAGCTTTGTGAGGGTCTTATCTAAAGGGCAGGGTGCATAAGGAGAAGACAATGGGAGGCAAGGAAGACTGTTGATCACGAGGGCTGCAGGGGAAGTTATATCAGGAATTTATAGTTGCTTGTGAGTCTGCGGGCAGCTATCTAAGGCGTGCACTTGCATGAGGGGCTAGGGTGGTTTAAGGTCAGTGCAGGCTGCTTGACCAAACAAAATAGATGATGAGACAGCAGCACCATGGAACAGTTTAGCTAAACTCTCAACACGGAGGGACAGACAGCACAGGAACTCTTTTTTCTGAATAAACAACTCACCAGCTTCTGACTTTGGGAGAAGGAAAATCTCTGAAGCTTTAGGGTACTATTGGATGTCAGAACTAAGGCAAAAGTTGAATATGAAGTTATATTAGATCATGTACACCAGATAGGTTGACTCTGTTCATCTGGACACTGTGTAAAATTAACTTGGAAGAAGGAGATGGTTGAGATGTGTCCTTTAATTTTACTCAAATTACATTTAATCTACTCATTTTTAACTTCATGTATGAAAAGTATATTTTGAAAGAATTGGTTTGTGAAGACAGATAGGAAAGAGTACTGAAGAGGTTTTGTTTATTTGTTTTGCTGAGTTTTCCTTTTTTTTTTTTTTTTTGCCTTTGGCAAAAGTTCCATGAGTACTAATTTCATCTGTAAGTGAAAAGTATTTATTATTAGGCCTCAGGCTCACATAAATACAACAGCAGAAGTTTAAGAAACAAAGTAAAATCATTTTGATAGGCTTCAACAGATTTTTTCCCCCAATTCCACTCACATGATTTTATACCCATGAGGTTTAGAACTAAACAAGAATGTCAAATTTTGGAATTATTTGGGGTGTGAATCTTTCAAATGAAAATTGAAGAAAACATTATTAAAGGCCCATGACAAAAGTATAATGAGTTCTGGATAACACGAATGAAACAGCAAATAGGGTGTTACGCTGAAAAAAAGTACTAGTGAAAACTTAAGTGAGTTCTGGATAACACGAATGAAACAGCAAATAAGGTGTCACGCTGAAAAAAAGTACTAGTGAAAACTTTAGTGAGTCCTGAGCTCAAGGAGTTGAAATTCCTATTTGGAATTTTGTGGCTAACTGGATGGGAAAACGGGATACTGATATTAGGACAAGATCAAAGGCAAATGCAAAACTCAAGAATATATTTATGATTACCATTACTTGAGTAGTAATAATTATTTGCCAAATATCAGCAGCTCAAGAAGCATATTAAGGATTTCCCATTGTGACTCAGCAGAGATGAGACCAACTAGTATCGATGAGGATGTGGATTCCATTCTCTCAGTGGGTTAAGGCTTCAGCATTACTGTGAGCTGTGGTGTAGGTCGCAGATGCGGCTGGGATCTGGCGTTGCTGTGGCTATGGTGTAGGCCAGCAGCTGTAGCTCCGCTTTG
The DNA here is from genome assembly GCA_004024745.2 of Catagonus wagneri. Lineage (NCBI taxonomy): Eukaryota > Metazoa > Chordata > Mammalia > Artiodactyla > Tayassuidae > Catagonus > Catagonus wagneri. The sequence continues at coordinate 15,523,935 of PVHT020000141.1, forward strand.
TCTCCTAGCCTAAGGGAACTTCCATATGCAGAAGGTGAGGCCCTAAAAAAACCCCAAAAAATAAAAAATAAAAGAAGCATATTAATTTGTTATCCTGTTTGTCAGAGGAATCTATGCATTACCTGTTTGGCAATATTAAGAAACTTATCTAGGCTTTTCACTGTGCAAGATGGCAGAAAAAACAGATCACAGCGTTCTCATGAATGCTGTTTCTGTACTCAGATATATAACCACATTTATATTCATTCCAACACTTCAGGAATCCAAAGTAAAGCAAATGTGCCATTTAAGCAGTAACAATTGAAGCACCCACACACTGAAGTACACTTATGCAATAACATAACTTCGCAAATGGAGAAACGGTAGCTGGGAAAAATTAGTTCTATAGAAATTCAAACATTCAGTACTTATAACCCTGAAGATTTCAGTGTATTTTTTCCCTATACGCATCTCCATCATGCACTGACTTTATTTAATATAATAAAATTTTAAGAGATATTTAGGACTTAGAAATAAAAAGACCCAATGAAACATTTTTGGACAGATAAAGATGACCCAGTAAAGAATTCAGCCATTAATATTCTGCATAGGTTTTCAGTAAATTTTTTGGAAGGTATGTATGAATGTGAATAAATAAACTGGATGGCCTACCTCTGTGTGATTCTGGTTTAGATGACTGAGGAAAGGTCATGCTGTACTGTAAGAGAGGAAAAACAGGAAGAAAGATGGGTTTATGTTGAGTTTGAGTTATATGGAGATTTTGGTAAAACATGATGTTTTGGTGCTAATACCTGACTTTATGGTCATTTGTTCTTTGGCATATTAAGAGTAATTTTGGGAGTTCCCATTATGGTGCAGTGGAAATAAATCCAACTAGTATCCATGAGGATGCGGCTTTCATCCCTGGCGTCATTCAGTGGTTCAAGAATCCATCATTGCTGTGAGCTCTGGTGTAGGTCACAGATGTGGCTCGAATTGGCATTGCCGGCAGCTGTAGTCTGATTCAGCCCCTAGCCTGGGAACTTCTGTATGCTGTGGGTGCACCCCCCTTCCTCCCCCAAAGAAGCAAAAAAAAAAAAAAAAAGAATAATTTTGGAACATTTGATAAGAACTGCTTACAATTTTCACATATAAATTAACTAAGGACTAAATTGAATATTACTCTTGAAATGAGTAAGAGATATTACTGTGGCAGTGGTTTGAAATAGAACTTACAGTGATTGAAACTGTCATTTTCTAAATAATCACTTCTTATTGGAAACATAGAAAACTACAAAATTTGGCCTGAGAAAAATTAAACAAAACGATCCACACAAAATAAAAAGTAACATGTGGTACAGTTTTCTAATAAATAAAATGTGATTGAAAATTTAAGCTTCTTGAGGGACTTAATCTATAAAAATTGAATGGAGAATATTAGCTTTGATAGATAAAAATGGCCTCAAGGTTAAAGCCATAACAATATTATATAGTCTGAAAATAATCGTACTTGTCTTTAGGATAAAATGTAAACATAATTAAAAATAAACTTGATCCAGATGAAAATAATTTTAATAAGATACAATTAAAATACATATATAAGTGATTTGACAATGTACTAGAGGAAATTGATCAAGAAATTAATTGAGTTAAAATTTGCTCTGGAAAATACTTATTAACAATAATTCATCTAGGTTAAGTCTTTATGGCCAAGATGTTTGTGTTTTTAGAAACAGCACTAAAATCCTTGTCGGGGATCAAAATGACAAGGCCAAAATAGCAAAGTCAAAATAAGAAGATCAAAACATCCTACTCAGCAGCTGGATATGGGTCTAGAGCTCAAGACAGAGAGAGGTGAGGTAGAGATTGCAGTATAGGCAAGTATGTGAAAGTTCAAAGCAATGGGTATGTACGAGCTATTTAGGAAAGAAGAGTCCAGGAATCCCTAGTGCTTAAGGGGCAAGTAAAGGAAGAAACCGTGATATGACGATGAAGAAGAAGATGATTATGTTTTTTTTCTGTTTTGTTTTATGGCCTCACCTGCAGCATATGGAAGTTCCTGGGCCAGGGACTGAATCTGAGCCTCATCTGTGGCAATGCAGGATCCTTTAGCCCACTGCACAGGGCCAGGGATTCTACGTGTACCTCTACAGTGACTGAGATGCTGCAGTGAGATTCCTTTTTTTTTTTTGCTTTCTAGGGCCACAGATCCTGCAGCATGTGGAAGTTCCCAGGCTAGGGGTCAAATTGGAGCTGCAGCTGCCATCCTACACCACAACCACAGCAACACAGGATCCAAGCCACGTCTGCGACCTACACCACAGCTCATGGCAACACCAGATCTCTAACCCACTGAGCAAGCCCAGGGACTGAACCTGCATCCTCATGGCTACTAGTCGGGTTTGCTACCTCTGAGCCACAATGGAAACTCCTGCAGTGGGGTTCTTAACCAACTGTACCACAGCAGGAACTCCTGATGATTATGTTTCATCTCTCAAGAATATACTCTCTGAAGGAGCAACATTTAGCATTGGCTTTAATGTTATTAAACTCTTTTAAATTTTAACCTATGTCCATATTCAAGAAAATATGGGGTATTATTAAACTGAAATTGTAGTATTTCAGGGTGTATGCATAACAATCCCATTGCCCTGATGCCCAGATGTCAACCTGTGTGATCTAGATGTACCATATATTAGACTATATTATACATTTACTTGTCTTACTTTTACTGTTGTTTGTAGAAAGCCATTTAGTCTGTTTATCTTCTAGTTCTTTGATAGAATAAAGCTCTTTTGGATGCCTGCAAAACATCAGCCAGATTTTATATATCTAAGGCACGTACCACTTCGAAAAGTCCATCTCTTCACAGTTATTCAGATGAGTTGCCTTGGCCTTTTGTGGATAATAAAAGTTTCAAGAGCTGCTATTGTCTTTCCCATGATGGTATGAAACATCTAAGTCAACTCTTTTTCTCTTCCTCTGATTTTATGCTCTCACTGGAAATCTATGAACAAGCTGGAACAATTTTGAACAATTATTAGAGATCCTGATATAAACTTTAGCCACTAAAATTGGTGACCAGGATTGGGTTTCATGTTATATTTTAACTTCAGTGATTCATATTAGTTTTACCTCTGTCATTCTGAATATGTAGTAGTTTGAATGAATTGAAGTTGGATGGAAAAATGTACACTTTCAAAATTTAACTCTGAAGATAGACTAGCAAATCTGAAATGTTAGGGGGATTTTTAAAATAAAATATTATTAGATATTTAAGACAAGTTTGAAATACTTCAAAAATATAATGAATTTGAATTACTATTAATTTAAAATATTGTTGGCATAGGTAATAATGGTTTAATGTTCATTTAAAATAATTTAAACTATTAACTATGTGTATTTAAGGAAACCATCAAGTATATATCTTTAATAGCTTCTTTGAATGGCTCCTATAATGGGTAAAATCATAGCCATTATTCTGAAAATGTGGTAAGAAATGGAAATGAAGGAAGCAAAAGTACAGACAATATCTTTTATACGCACACATCTTCAAATTTCACTTTAGTCTCAGCCCAAATTGAAAAACTTGGTTCTACCAAAAAACAAATTTACATCTCCCATTTCTATTTTTCCCTCTTTTAAACTATTTTATTATTTACTTTAGGTGTTAGCGCTGGTATTTGTAAGAAAGTTGATGGACTTTTTGTTTACCAAACGGGAACTCAGCTGGTTGGATGATTTAATGCCTGAGAGCAAGAAAAAGAAACTAGAAGATGCTGAAAAAGAAGTAAGTCACAGAAAAATCAATATCTTATAAAGAAAAGAAAAAGGAGCACTTTGCACAGTAATAGCTCTTCGCAAAACTAAATTATTATGCCTTGGGAGATTAATGTTTAGAATCATAGAGCTGAAACTTGAACAGAGAAAGTACATATCTTATAGAGGAAACCAAACCCTAGTGAAATATGCAAATACTTTGTACTTCATTATCCTTCAAATTGTAAAATTTGTTTTTCTGATTCCTCCCCTGAGGATGGCAGAAACTTACTAATGCTTAACTATTTTCAATTTATGGTCACGCAATGATTGCTTTTTCGTTGAACATGTGAGAAGGAAAAAAGAGATATTATTACTGTTGGTATTGTTCTATGGAACAAAGTATTAATCAAAATATTCTAATTCTAATTAAAATATAAAATTAGTTATTCTTGAAATAGATGAAATGCTTAAGAGGATAACATGTTGGTCTGATTTGCTTTCAAAGTGATTTGGGTTTGAGTAAATATTGTCTGAGAAATTTGGGGGTTTAATTACTTTCACGGACTACTGATTTGTCTGGTTCTGTTTCATATATTAAACAATTAGTTTTAAGTTTTATGACTTAAAACATGTAAGTCTGAGTCTATTTTGGAGGCTAGTAATCATAATATTTTTAAAGTATACAAAAACAACAAAGAAAGTAAATGAAGAAAATGACTGGTACGTCTTTTGGCAGAATGACTGAGTCCATAGATCTTAAAACATAAGAACAAAATTTCAATGAACTAGAAATGAAAATGAAAGAAAATATATGGTGAGAACTGTGCATTATTCTTTCCACTTCTTCCACTTCTTTCCAATTCTTCTTCTGCTACAAGGTAGTCAGTAAGTGTATTCAATTTCCTTTCTGTTGTGTATTCTCCCAAACCATGGATATATTTCTCTTTCCTTTGGGGAAATAATTTGAAAATATTTCAGTGGTGTTAGGTTTTACTTAGTATTCAACAAGTACAGATTAGGTCACAAAGTCTAATGAGATTTCGGCTCGGATGTTTTCTACAAATAATGTGTGATTGTCTGGCATTTCTTCACTTTTCCATGCTGTCCCATTACTGACAGTAGATTCCACATTTAGAGACTGATCATGATGGTGTGTGCTAATTCTCTGTGACTGTTTCAATTTTTTCGAATATTGTAGAAGGCATACTTATTATAGAAGGCATTCTTATACTAGTGCTAATGAAATGTGTCATATTATAAAATTATAATGTTTATTTTTCTGTTTGATTTATTCCCATTTTAAGTAGGAGAGTTTTTTTTTTTTAATAGTGTTGTAACTAGGATATTTACATAATCTGTATTTGTTTTCAGGGCTTTGGTAAAAGTTTGCTCTTATCCTCAGCTACTGTTAGAGAAAAAATATGACAGAATTTGGTACAACTTAAATTTAAGTAAAATGGGCACAATAATACAGAAATTCTAAATCCTTAAACTATACGTACTTGTCATAATTAACATTCAGGTTGAAAATAATTTCTAAGAAAGTTTAAATTCTAAAGAAGACAACTCTGAATATTATACATTGATCACTAGCTTCCCTTCAGTCTTTCTGATAATGAGAATATTAAGTACACTGATACAGTAACTTGTAAATGTAATTTTGCTTTATTTTCCTACTTTTATTTCCTGTCAAATGTCTTTACTACTTCTGTAGTAATAGACTAGCAACAGCCCCAGGCATATAATCACTCCTTCTATAGCTTTCTCCTTAGGTCATATCCATACCATGGAATGTTCTTGCCCTTCTAAAATTTTGTAAAATGAAAAATAATATGTATATATAATATAGTCTACTTAATGTTCTTCCCTTTTATCTTTCAAAGACAATTTCAGATTCTTCCTTCATATGTCTGTGAAATAGAAGAGAACAAATTTGACAGTAATCATAAATGTATTAGAATCTGCTGTTTCCATTACCCAAAACTATTCACATAGCTGCATATGTATGGTACTTATATGTATGTGTGCCATATGTCCATTTTGGAATTTATTAACTTCAGATAGTCAGAGATGCTACATAATGTGCTTTTAACCTTTTTACATCATAGACCCGCTATACACCAAAGGGTATTGACTGTTTTCTGACTATGTAAAGATTTTAGAAGTAATTAATATTACTAAATTTCCTAGAAGTCACATTTTCTAAAAGGATATAAAAAGAGATTATTAAAGTTTACTGAGGAAAACTTAACTTTAACATGTAGTTCTGACCCATGCAAAGAAGGATAATTCTCCACCTGCCAGCTGGAGAAGGAAAAGGAAATTTAAAGATACTAACTTTCTAACTTGGAATTAGTGTTAAAAGAATATGATCAGTATAGAGAATAAGAAGATTTTAAAAGGACTACACTGAAACTTAAATTTTGGTTGCTTTTCTACTTGGTCATCCAGATCTTGGTATCTCATTTATTTGAGGCTTATGGACTCCACGGAAGGATGTGCTGTTCTTACTGTGGCATCCTATACCAAGGCCCAGTCTTCCAAGAGACTGTACATTATCATGGTAAATGAATAAGTCCTCCAAAAAATGTTGTATTTCTGCAATTACTCACATTAATTGAGTAACTTTGATTGTGATCTGGAAAGATGGTAAAGAGCAGAAATGTCTCAGCTCCCTGAGACTTGAATTTAAAGTAGGCTCACCTCTTGTCCTTTTGATGATAGTTTCAAGCTTGTACCTTTATCTTCCAAGGTTTTACTATCAGTAGCCCACTTCTGGTCTTATGGCACCGAGAAAACATTAGTTTGACCTTAAAATTCAATAACGAGTTAAGCAGAATAAATAGCTACACAGGCCAGTCCAAGGTCGCAGAGCTTCTGTTCCAAATTTTCATGTACTTCATGCATATGCATATGCATATGCTTCAGTTTTTAGAAAGAAAGGATTATAATCAGGATAGAAATGAATATTGGAACCCTGACATTTTGCACATTGCTCTGTGTAAAGGGAAGACTGCAGAATCAAATTCTGGATGTCCAAATGTGCTCAGAGTACCAGCAAGCCTTCCTTCCTACTTCAGTATTTTCTAGGACATTGTACACATTTGACAAAAGGGCTACTGTTAAAGCAGAAAGCCCCAGCAGAATGTTTGCTCCTGGGCAAGGGGGAAGGAAGTTAGTGTTAGATAAATCCTGGAAATTCAACTCTGTGCAGTGATCATGATATTGACACCTCTTGGTTTGTGGGAGGTTCACTCTAACTTATATGCTACAGGGAAAAAAAGGAGGAGGGCAAATGGGACTTGTGATCCATGTGCAGCAGGCTCATGAGCAAGGCCAAGAAGATGCAACAATCTAAAAACAAGTGCAATTAAACACATTAGAGAACATGTCTTACTGCTAAGAAGGATCAGAGTTGGTTGTGGATTTGAGAATCATGGCCTAATTATTGCCTAGGCAAATGTTATTTATAATTGAATCTTAGAGTGAGCCAAGCATATTCTTCTTCCTCAAGCAGTGGTTTTCAAACTGTAGTCGTAGGACCTCTGCTGCATCAGCCAACACCTGTCAACGTATTACAAATGCAAATTCTTAGACGCTTCTCCAGACCTATTGAATCAAAAATCTGGGGACAGGGCCCTAAGTTTGTAGTAACTAGACCTCCAGGTTATTGTGATGTGTATTAAACTTTGAGGTAGGACCTTTCCTAAAACCAGACTCTGTATCACCAGAATATAGTCTTCTAAAACCAAGGTTACTCTATCAGAATTTTTGTATTATATCATAATTTAGATAAGCCAATTAGAGAAACAGAATCAAATATTCTGATGAAAAACATATGTTGCATCCATTTATTTATATGAATTCTATATGGACTACTCCTCCTCCCCACTTTTTTCTTTTCAGTTTTCATTGTTAAAGTGAGTGATTGTATGTATTGGCCCTTCTACATATTGGACATTTTAAAGAAGACCTCTTATAAATATAACAATTTGTGGTTTACAAATTATTATATGTGTGTATGTATGTGTATGTAATGTTCGCATCATTATCTATTCCAGTAGTAATTGAGGAAAGTGATCAGACACTTCTTACATTCTATGGACCTTGTTTTCCTCTTGGATAAAACAAAGGGATTTAACAGTTTCTGAAGTCCCTTCCTTTGTTTTAATATTTATGGATTCTAAAATTGCTGAATGTTTTATCTAATACACTAGACATCTTTGTGAACATTGGTTCTCTGCTGCTATTGTTTGTACTTTAAGCTATTTGAGGTTCTTACATAGATACAGACTTCACATGAGAAATGGATTCAGGAACAGGTGTCACCAATTTCACTAAAGGTAGAGCATTGTTTAGGTATCCTGATATATGAATTGTATTTTTTACGTTATCACAAAATGTGATTCAGATTCATGGTGTAATTTTGTACTTACTATCCTATTAATCAAAACACACCACAATTTAACTCCCATTTTATTTTCCTCTTCTAGTCAGCACATGCCTTTGGCCCCAGCCAGGCTAGTTATTCATTGTCGTGCAAACACAACTTATTTATTCCTAGCTTTCATCCTTGGCCCATGCTGTTTCTGCCTACCTAAATTCCTTTCCGTTACCAAAGTTATCAGATAACACTGACCCAGATACCACTTCCTCTGGGTTCTATACTTTTTACAGTGATCCTTCTCATCCTTTGAAAATAGGTTTACTGCTTTCTTTTCACTTTTGTATGCTTAGTACCTAACAGATTACCTGTCTTGAATGTCATGCTTAATACATATTTGCTGAGTAGATTCATGAAGAGATCCTGGAGTAATCTTTTCATTCACTGTCTGCCCAGCACATAATACATATGCAGTAAATGTTTGAGTGCTATTGAATAGATTTGTTTTTTTTTAATTTAATTGAAATGTAGTTGACTTACAGTGTTACATTAGTTTCAGATGTAAAACAAAGTCGAGAAGTTATAAATATATGTATATATCCATTTTTTCCATATAGGTTATTGCAAAATATTTAATAGATTTCCCTGTGCTATGCAATAGGTTCTCGTTAATTATCTATTTTATGCAATAGTGTGTATATATTATTCCCATCCTTCTAATTCCTACCCCCGCCCCCCACAGTTTCCCCTGTGGTAACTATAAGATTGATTTCTGCCTTACTGGATATAGCATTAGCTGTCCATCATTATTTAGTATCTGAACAATGCTTTGGCTATTTTAATGAAAAGATGGCATTCAAGTCACTGTGTGAACATTCCTCTAGTTAAGTTGACAAACCCTCCCAAGAGTTCTTGAGTAAATTTTGATTGTCATCCTTTTAACAACTCCATGCTGTAGAACTCATCATATTTTTGATGGACACTGTGTAAAATGAATGGAACTCATTTCAGGATACTTCTAACTTACAAAGTGATGGATACCCAGTAAGCTTTATGCTCACTCTCTCTCTTTTCCTGTATGATTGAGACAAACTAGGTTGTGATCATCGTGACGGCTAGTGCCCGATTTGACTGCTCCTCTCTTCAGAAAGTCTCAATTTTTGGCTTCCTCACAGTGCTGCCTAGGATGCAGCCGGCCCTCTCTCCCTGAGCTCTGGGGCCCACCCAGCTTCCTTCTGGCACTGAAGGCAGCGGCGACGCTGCCACCCTTCTCTTAGATAAGCATGGCTTGGAAATGCTATCTTTAGAGGTGATGAGTTTTTGTTTGGATAGAATTATGACTAGTATAAAGCCCACACATGCTAACAAGCCACAGAGTGCAAAATAATTATTGAAAGCAATTTGAGAGGAAAGTGGAAAATCATATGAAGAAAAAAACAAAATTGTTCCTAAAGCTTTCATCCAAATTTTTGCTGTTAGATTGAATCTTGAGTCTTAGTTTTTTGCTGCCAGGTAACCTAAGCATTGATGGCACTATTCTTCTCATCAGTGTCTTTGAATTTTACTCTTTATTAAACTTTTCTACTTAGCTTCTTGACCTTTTTTTCTGAGTTGGTCAAAAAAGTTACTGTATACCAAGCTTACTTTCATTGGGCTACCATGGAAAAATTTACATTTTGCTTGTATTTTGGTTTTACTTAAATAGTATTTAGGATCACTGAATATTCTCTCTTTACGTCCCTCCATGTGCATTAAGATAACCATTTCTTTAGAAAAAGTAGTCCTTTCTACCTGAAAGGATATATATGTTCTGCCCATGGCCTTAATGATGTGCATATAAATTAATACGACATATGTCTAATTTCCATATATAGAGACTGATTCATTTGCAAGACATGCATCATTCTGGGCTACAGATTAGCTCTGCTCAAATGCTTAAATGGGTAATTTCAAACAATGATACTGTCTACTCACCTTAAATTTGTTCTAATGCTACTGCCAGATAACATGGGGAATGGGCATGAGATACAAGAAATAACATATATCTGTTAGATTTTAAAAGAAAAATTTTCCTTGAAGAGCAATAGAGAAAGAGAATAGAATTAATTCCTGTAATGCAAAGGGGTAATAGACACATACTATATAACGGTACCACAGAATATAGATATAACATTGGGTTGGGTGGGGGCGCAGTTTAGAAGCAGAGAAATAGCAGACCCCATGCAGTTGCCTGGCCTCTCCATTTTTGCACAGCATAGGCTGGACGTAGATATTCTGGGCACAGAATGGCTGTGGTTCCAGCAGAGGGGAGCCCGCCTTTCTTCCTGAAAGAAGAGCAGTGGGCCTCCAGGGCTTTCCCTGTTTTCTCTCATCAGTTCCTGTTTGGTTAGGAAAGTCTCCTAGCTCTTTATCTCTACACAATTTAAAACTCCATGACAGAACACTGTAAATCAACTATAACGGAAAAAATAAAAATCACATACACTTAAAAAAAGGGGAGGGGGGAATCTATGTCTGGAGTTAGAGCCAGTAATTCTAACATTTTTAAATGGCCCCAAATAGTTTTCTGAACTTAAGCATTCCTAATTGACCCATTTGAAAATAAATGCATTAAATAAGAGGTATAATTTATAGATAACTATATTTATTTTTTGGTGTATGTGAAAAGTTGGTGATAACATTATTGAAAACTAAACCAGAACATTGCAGTGCTATGTAAGAATATCTTCATTACAAAGATACACTTTTTAAGTGTTATATATTAAGAAATGAATCTGTGAAGCATTTCCACCCTTTGGGGAGGGCTAGGATATTATCATTGTAAGAAGAAATCTGAGGCATAAAGCAAAAAGGTTAAGATGAGTCTAAATGGAAAGCACTCCTGTGTTTTGGTCCAAACAGGAAGATATCGTCTCCTGTCTATTTCCAAGTCTCTGGAGTAGTGGTTCTCAAAGCGTGGTCTTTAGACCAACATAATCAGTATCACTTGGAAACTTGTTAGATATGTACTTGGGCCCTTCTCAGACTCTGGAAGTGTGGCCCAGTGATCTGTATTTTTAGTAAGCCCTCCAGGTGATTCTGATATGAAGTTTGAGAAACACTGTTTTAAATACATCTCTCATTCCCTTCTAATAGAGCATTCTGGGAATGTAATTTCAACTTTATTACAATGAAGCAATTCCATTAGCATACTTTTGTCCTTGTAAAATTTAGATTAATTTTTTAAAAAAATCTGCTTGGAAATTAACCATGTTTTATATTAACTAACATGAAGGGGTTTTTGTTAGCATTTAAATTACTTTGTAGTATGAGACTCTCGTTAATTACTTACGTTCTTGGTAGCTGATGCTTTATTGAAAAGACCTGCGCTAGCATTAATAAATGCTAACAAAGTGGAAGGTTCTGAGGTTAATGAGATAATGAAACATTAATCTGTGTTTCTTCTTTAATATAACATGGAGACTCATCAGGTTCATTTTATATATTTTAAATTTGTCTTTCTAGGAAGAACAAAGTATGCTAGCTATGGAAGATGAGGGCACAGTACAACTCCCATTGGAAGGGCACTACAGGTAAGATAAAATGTATAAACACACTAATCTGAGTGATGGAATGTGTTGTTATATACTCTACTTAAGAATTTCATATGTATGGATTCCTACAGAGGTTTGTTGAAGTCGTGTTAGAGGAGAAAGAACTGAAACTAGTACTTAGAACTGTCCAGTCCTAAGTTCTGCCCCTAAAAGCTGTGCGACTATGGCCAAGTAGCTTAGAATGAAGTGGGGCCGGGAGCTGTCGTCTGAAGTGTTATTTTATAATTTACATGTATAAGTCGTATTTTATAATGTATATGAAAACTCTCTCTTACACTCTCTGAAAGTGGCACCTGAAGACAGGTCAATAGTCAATTCTAGGATAAATGAGCTAGGTAATCACTAAACTCATCACATGTAAATGTTTGAACTATGGGATAAACTTAGGGTTTACCCCTAAAAAAGCACTTCCAAAGAGGTTATTTCCTGAAATGAAGGATTCAGTTATACCAGTCATTTTAGGAAATATTTATGTAACTCTCCAAAATATATTAATCTTCTTTACACACACATATATGGGGGGGAAGCAAACTCCTTTAAATTATTATAAAAACTTTTGAAAGTATTTGGCCAAAAATTATATGTATGATATCAAAGTGCTTAAGGATAATTTAAGGCCATGCCAGCAAAAAAGCATAGAAGACTTTTGTCTGTGGAGCGAATTTTTCATAATGTTAAAAAATAAAAAAATAGAGAAATTCCCATTGTGGCACAGCAGAAACAAATCTAACTAGTGTCCATGAGGATAGGGGTTCAATCCCTGGCCTCACTAAGCGGGCTAAGGATTCAGCATTGCCATGAGGTTTGGTGTAGGTCACAAACATGGCTCAGATCCCACGTTGCTGTGGCTATGGTGTAGGCTGGGAGCTGTAACTCTGTTTCAGCCCCTAGCCTGGACACTTCCATATGCTCCAGGTGCAGCCCTAAAAAACAATAAATAAATAAATAAATAAATATTAACAACAACAAAAAAATAGGAGTGGATCTTCTGGGTCTGACTGTAAAATCTTATTCCCTAGATTTTAAAAATATAATTATAGGAGATCCTACTGTGGCTTAGTGGAAACCAGTCTGAGTAGTATCCATAAGGATGCGGGTTCGATCCCTGGCCCCACTCAGTGGGTTAAGGGTCCAGCATTGCCATGAGCTGTGGTGTAGGTTGCAGACATGGTTCAGATCCTGCACTGCTGTGGCTGTGGCTGGCAGCTGCAGCTGCGATTTGACCTCTAACCTGGGAATTTCCATATGCTGCACTTGTGATCCTGAAAAAAAAATAACAAAAAATAAAAAGAAAATTATTATCTACCGCTTAAGAGTGAGCACAAGTATAAAAGGCATTTATCCTTTCCTCCTTCCTTCCTTCCTTCCTTCCTTCCTTCCTTCCTTCCTTCCTTCCTTTCTTTCTTTCTCTCTCTCTCTCTTTCTTATCGCTTTCTCTCTTTCATTCTTTTTTTTGTTTGCAATATTTAAGTTTTAAAATCTATTGAGTGTTCAGTTGAATCAGCATATTCCCAAGTGTATTCTATAGAAACCTACCAAGTCTCTTGTGGTACTCCTCTTAAAAGGTTTTGGGGGAGTTCCCGTCATGGCTCAGTGATTAACAAACCTGACTAGTGCCCATGAGGATTCAGGTTCGATCCCTGGCCTTGCTCAGTGGGTTTAGGATCCAGTGTTGCCACGAGCTGTGGTGTAGGTTGCAGATGTATCTTGGATCTGACATTTCTGTGGCTGTGGTGTAGGCCAGCAGCTGCAACTCTGGTTTGACCCCTAGCCTGGATACTTCCATATGCTGTGGGTGTGGCCCAAAAAAGGCAAAAGACAAGAAAAAAAAGGTTTTTGCGGTTAAATAAGTCCGGAAAATGTTTCATACCACATTCCAATTTAGAGATTCACAATGCACATTGGCATATTAAGGAATCTAAGTAATACTGGCAATTTTTTTTAAGTTTAACTATGTTAAATCCAGCATTTTCTAAACTCTTTCTCACAAGACTCTTTTTTTACATAATATCATGAACAACTTGTATTTTTACATTGCACTCTTTTGGAAAATAGTTGATCTCATGCTTTGAGTTACCAAGGGCTGGATGAATTAGAGGAATTAAAGAACATGTCTCCAGATTGGGCAAGGAAGGGGCCTATGAGACCTGTTTTCTCCAGACTCTTAGTGTTCCTCTTAAAAGTTGAATAAATTGCTCTCATTAATGTCCACCACTGAGGGTCATGTGAGGTCAGCTTAGGTTCTCTGTAAGACGTTACTTTTTTATTTTCCCACAGCAGAGTGTCTTTTTTACATGTAGTAAGAAGACTGCTGATTTCTCACTCACTGAAACTTTGATTTGGCCTGTGATTTGTCTCTGTTGCTTTGTGGTTGCCTTTCTAGATCTGGGAATGTTGTAGAGTTTTAAATGGCACCTATAAGGGGTGCCATTTTAAAATGTAAAAAACTCACCCAGCATGGTATAGGCCCTATTATTATAGGCTCCCCCAGGCATTTGGGAAGACTTCTGCCAAGTGCACAGGCTGCCTTCATTTATTCAATAAATATTTATTGAATGGATCCCAAGTTCCAGGCTCTGTCTAGGTCATAGGAGGACAGTGGTAGACAATGGTCAAGAGTCCTTGACCTCATGAAGCTTATATTCAAGTAGAACAGAGATAAGAGGAGACAGAAAATAAACAAGTGAGCAAGTAATGTAGTATAGCATTTCAAATGGTGAAGAAATACCACAAAAAAAAACCTTAAAGCAAAAAAAGAGGGATGAGGTTGTTATGAAGGAATGGAAACAGAAATTTTAAACAGAGCACTCAGAAAAGGACTGTCTGAGCAGGTGACATCTGAACAGAGGGAAACAGTCATACCATGGAAAGGACCATTCTGGGGAGAGGGAAGAGCAAGTACAAGACCCTGGGGGAACAGCAAATCTATGGTGTCCCAGGACAGTCATTGCATTGAGGCTGGAGAGGCAGGAGCAGAGGTGTAAAAGAAGAAGGTGAAGTTAGAGGTGAAGATGGAGACGGAGACATGTCAACTTGGAGTGAGCAGAGTGAGGGGCTCTGCTAGGCTATGAATGTCAGGGGCAAGAGGCTTAGCAATGAACACTCAGAACCTAAACTCTGTAATTTGAAATGAATCAGGAAAACTGTACCCCAAACCGATTTCTATATAACTAGAATTTTTCACTTAGCTTTTTATTTTTCATACCTTTTTGGGCACAAAATATTTAATAGTTGAGTTTTAATTGTCAAGAATACTGTAAAGAGGCATAAGACTGTCCTTTGTAGAGTGTCTTTCACTAGAAAACTGTGGTTTCTTATTTAATGTTTATTATTTCATTTTGGGTAAACTCCTGTCTAGAGATGATCCATCTGTGATCAATATTTCTGATGAAATGTCAAAGACTGCCTTGTGGAGGAACCTTCTGATTACTGCCGATAACTCAAAAGATAAGGAGTCAAGCTTTCCTTCTAAAAGGTTTGAATTCTAAAATAATGTAAATTTATACTGGTCCGTCATTTAATGACATGATGCTATTAGCAGAATAGTATTGGTTTCCATCAAACTTAGATGTATAATATTTCGGAAAATTCTTTTAAAAATGGGTAAAAATTATAATTATCACATCTGTTGGTGTGTTTTCAACATCTCCCTTTCAAATTAAAGGCTCATACCAAAACTATGACAGTGGGGGAAATGATGTGATAAACGAATCCTAATGCAGGACATTTTTGGACATTCATTTTGGCCTGCACTTTTGCAGTGGGGTTTTATTATATTCCCTCATCACCCACTTTGCAGGACCCCCTTAGATGTCTGACCAAGGTTTTCATTCCCCATTGCCCTTTTTAAAACCCATATGGCACATGCAATGAATATTTCATATTTAGATTATTTCCAGTCCCTTATTCCAATCCCCTGAAAAATCTTCCTTAACCTTTTTACCCCAAAACTGTCAGCTCCAAAAAGTTGTACTTCCATTTTTCTTCTCTATGTACAAATATTACAAACAACCCCTGCCGCTGTGGATGATAGTTTTAAACACAAGAGATGGGAAGAGTGTGTCTTTAAATATCGAGTCATCACAGGATTTCCACATGCATTTTCCAGAACTTATGGTTCAAACCATCCAGGCTTCTTAGCTGTTGACCTGAAGGAAAATCTGTATGTTATACTAATATCTCTTCCTACTAAACAGTGATTGAGGGATTTTGGACAATGTTTAATTGCTAAGTTCCTTCATTTTTATGACCTTAAATTAACTTTTTCTACTTAATTTTTATATTACATTTTTGTCATAAGCTCCCCTTCCTAATCACTCTAGAAGCTGATTCCCCAAAGGTAAGACCCTTTCCCTCAAACCTGTTCCTTGGTTGCATTTCCTTATATTAAATGGTGTCTTCTAGAAACCTGGTCAGCCTATGTTCTTTGTGTGAGTTTTGGGGAGGCAAAAGTTGTGGAGAGTCTTGGACTTAGATCCAATAACAGACTGAGTGTTTATGGCATTTCTACACTACTCAGTCCTTTACAAGGGTTTGAAACTTCAGTAAACTTTTCCCCACATGGCTTATACAAATGCATCATATATAAATCGACAAATCTCACAGAACTGCATGTGGTAACAACATCAAATTTCTACATTGGAAAAAGGAAATTTGTCCCTTAAATTAAGAAATTGCAAAGCTGGGAGCTTCCATTATTGTACCACCATGCTTCCCAAATTGCAAGCTTTATCTTCATGAGAAATATTTGGAAACATGAGTTAGAATAAGAAGCTACATTAGACTTAGAGAATATCTCTTGCTGGTTTTTGTCACCCCAAAATGGCATGCTGCTTCAGTGTCATCTCTATCTCAAATGGCATAAACAACACCAATGGTGGATTGCAGAGTCTTAGTATCCTCACCCCATCAAGCTGGGAGAGATTACTTCCTGTTCTCTCTTCCTTTCTCTCCTTCTCCTTCTCCCATCCTCTTTCCCTCCTCCTCCCCCTCTCAATCTCTCCTTTAAATACCTCTGACACTTACTCCAAAAGGAGGTTAATGTAAGTTACTCAGAGGCTCTCTCAGAGACTTTTGGTTGATATTTTCTGTCTTTTAACAGGGCTCTAAAATCTTCATATATTTCTTTGCTTGACTCAAGCAGAAATAGTATTTTATTATAAAACACACTTCATCTTCCATTCCCAAAGATCCCTGCTAGAGTCTGATAGAGTCATCCTCAGAGTAATTTTGTTTTGCCAGAAGTCTTGGAAGAAAATGAGTTATGAGTTATGAGAAGCGTACTTTCTCAAACCTATTGAAATATATGCTTGTGGACCCTTTCACATTGAAAACATTGCATTTCTCTGATTTTAAAAAGGTGAACTCTAGGTTTATTAGCTCAAAATAAAATGCCAGTCATGAGAATATGTACTGGAGAATTTGAGACAATTAAATTTAAAGATTGCTTTTATTTCCATACTATACGGATCCATAGTGAAAATTCTTCCATTGTTTTTCTTTGGTTCAAGCAACAGTTTTCATGTCATGATATTTTAGGTGCTCCTTAAAGTAGGTAAAGCAAGTGATGGTTTTCACTAGAAAAGCTTAATTATTTGAAAAGTATGTGTCAGATTATTGTACACAGTAAATTAATTCCAGTGAACAACATAATGTGCTTTAAGCAGGTCCAATTTTAAATAGATCATCCTCTGTATTTTCCTATAACCACTTTTTTCTTATTCTTTGAACATATGTTCCCAGTAACATGAAATTAAACTATTGTGGGATGAAAGTTTATCAAGTTTTCTTTACCTTTAAATGTGATAAAATCTGTAGGTTTCCATGTGAAAAATATCTTTTGGTTAGTGATCAATGTCTTTCATCTTCGTAACAGTGGAAACTGGCAGAAAGAGTATGGCTTCCAGAAATCCTAAAACCACCAGTACTAATACCAGCAATAGTCTCCCAAAGCCACTGCTCGCTCTCAGTGTCTGTTGAAGGCACTGAAGTGTGATGACTAGGAGCTGTAAATATGCTGTGTCTGCTAGAGGATCCATTGGCAAAAAACAAACAAAAACAAAACCTGAAGGCCAGGCTCCCAGGGTCTTTATCACTTGAGAGCTAGCTGGTTCCCAGCTGTTTCTGACAACCCCACACCTAACTGTTTCCACCCTATCCCTGCCTACAGGCCACACGTGACCATCAGAGAAGCCTAGATACCACTTAGTGGAGTTTAGAATAGCAGTTGTGTTTTCCCATTTCATTAATTTCTCATTCTCAAAAACTTTTTATCCAGCTTCGTGGAAAGATGTAAGGACTGACTGTAAGCTCTACCACATCTTAGGATGTGGTAGATTCTAGTTCAAAAGCACTATACATACATATGACAAGTTCCCCCACAGCTTATTTGAATGGGTCAGTGGAAACAGGTCACATTAAAAACCACCTTGTAGGAGTTCCTGCTGTGGCTCAGTGGGTTACAAACCCACTTAGTATCCATGAGGATTCTGGTTCGATCCCTCACCTCCCTCAGTGGGTTAAGGATCCAGCACTGCCGTGAGCTACGGTGTAGGTCGCAGACGTGGCTAAGATCCCACATTGCTGTGGCTGTGCTGTAGGCAGGCAGCTGTAGCTGCAATTCGACCCCTAGCCTGAGAACTTCCATATGCCGCATGTACAGCCCTAAAAAAAAACAAAAACGAACAAACAAACAAAAAAAAACTTGCTTCAGAGTAGGTGAGCAATTGCTGTATTTTATAAAACTGACAGCCAAGATCCATGTTTCTTGGGAAGATACCCGGCAGCACTTGGTTTTGCTCTGGTGGCAGAGGCTAGGGGCTGGGGCCACTGCCACTGCTCCCCTTTGTCCTCCCACCCCCACTACCTTCTATCCTGGTTGCTTCTCTGCTCTGATTTCCTAGGCCTAGGCCCTATCATGACTGCTTGGTAAATGTTGTTCATACCAGCTATTATGGTGTCAATGATAAATAATAGTTTCATAGATTGCTTGGCAGCATGAAAGTAGTGGATCATGTTTGCCCTCTCTTGAAATACTACTGCTTTATATTTTGTCTCATCCGTCTTGTGTCCCTAGGTCCTCGCAGAGTACCTGGTATATAACAGATATGCAATATGTGTTTATCGTAGTCGCACAGGATAAATTTGTTATACATTTACTAAATATATGTAATCTATTTATTACAATGAAAGTTTAGAATTGACTGGCATCCTGAAAATTGAATGTAACAAGGAATACAGAGAGTAATAGCCATGCAGTAAGAAGATTCAAGTCAATAAAATTTTTCATAGAAGTCTTGAGCCGGTTCCAAAATTTCTGCTTCCATGCTGAAATGTAATCTGATACCAAAACCACTGGTTTTAAAGGGGGGGAAGCCCAATTATTTAATTGATTGATGTTTTGTAACCAAACAACCACTATGACCAAAGTAGGACATTAGGAGGAAGCATGTCTGTGAGTTGCTTTTTTTCACTGCTTGGTGTCTAAGGGCAGTGGGGAACTGGCTCCTTTATCAAGAGGTTATGGAGTCTTGTCACGTAGAATTGTGCACGTGTAGAACGTCTCTTTCCCCACAGTCTCCTACAGGTAGGATCTGTCTCTCAGTCTTTCCAGTGGGATAGAGCTGATTGGAATTGAGACCACTAGCCTCAGAAATCTGACATTTAAGCTGGAAGAGAATTTAGGGGCCATTTAGTCCAAAACTAATTTGCAGATGAGGAAACCAAGTCCCAGGGAGATTAAATAACTAGTCCAAGGTCATTCCTTGCTTCCTGGAAACCGAATATAGTCTTCTGACTCCAAGCCCAGGGCTTCCTCCCCTGCACCCCGCTGCCCTTTTTCGCTGGCTTTGTTTGGCAGAAGCAACTGGGAACCAGGTAGCACCCGAGGAAAAGTTAATTCAGAAAGTAGGGTAGCAGACACTTGTCATATGAAAGGAACTTAAAGTAGAAGAAAGTGAGTCATACAGATAGAGGAGTTAAAAATACAGAGTTAAGCTCTCAACACATCATGTGCACACTGTCATCTCTTCTCGTGGAAGGAGAGAAGAAAAGAGAAAAAAGTTGCTTTGCTCTGACCTGTAAGTAGAGTGTGCTGAGAAGTGTGGCAGGCACAAACCCGGGTGCCATAGACACCCGCTCACACCAGCTCTCAGCGCTGGCAGCGTGCCACAGATGGCAGAAGCTCCGGCACTTCTTACCTGATGGTGCCGGGTGGTGGTGACAACTGAGAAGGGCTGTTTCTAGCTTGAATTGGAGAAAAAACAATTTAAAAAACTCACTCAGAATGTGTCTAAGTTATTGACCACTAAGAAAGCTGCACAGGAGGCCCCACAGGAAAAAGGGGGTTTTAACTGTCAGTTTATAGCATAGAGAAGAGTTACATAAAACCGAGGGTTTCCCCACTATCCACTGTTTCATAAAGTTATATTAAGAGCTGAAGTTAACAGTAAAAATGTGTGGGTTCTATCAGCTCAAGACCCAGGGGCCAGCAGTGGCTGCCCTTGGATCACAGCTGGGAGGGACATGGAGAGGCCTCAGGGTGGAGGGCCCTGCCTGTGCCCACGTGGTTGGGGAAGGAGAGGGACTGCGTCCCCTGGAAGCCTGTACTCTTCCTGTGAGCTCCATGATGTCAGCATGTTATTTGAATTTTCTGTGAAAACTGTCAACAGGAGAGTAGGAAAAGCGCACCGGGAAAACTATCTAATAAAGAATGATGGATTCGCATTCCCAGCTTGACCATTGGTAAAGTTAATGGGAGAATAGTTAAAACATAAGCCACTTGGGAATGAGTTTATTCTGAAGGAGTGAGGTGAAACATTTTTCTTGGATGGACAGGAGGAGAGTTTGTCTGTGAAGAGATGGCACAGGCACAGGCATTTGGAGGGCAGTGTGTAGGGTGATGGCCTCCTGGAGACCGGCAGAAGTGTGTCCATCCTACTGACAACAGGGCAGTTCTCACCAAAGATCAGAATCCAGTCTGTGAACACTGGATGCGCCCCTTGCAACAGGGACCCGAAATACCTACTGTGACATCTTGTTTGTGTCATTCATAGTGTCAGGGCTATCTTAAGACAGGGCCATGACTGGCATTTTCAACAATCATCAGTGGTTCATTTGTCCAGATGAGGACCATGGTATTAATCATGCATGCTTTTGGAACTGTTTTTTTTTTTTAATGTCAGGTTTTGGGTTTTTAGTTTCTGTTTTTTGAATTTCCCCTTATATTGCAGTTCTTGGTTTCTATCTCACTGAGTGCAGGGGGTTTTAATTGTTGCTATCTATCTGTGCTTCGCAGCATGAAAGAGCAATGCCTAAGAGCCCTTGTGGTGCTTTGGGGTTGATGGGTTTCGTGTCTGAGCAAGCAGATCTTCCAGTAGCCACGCTGGATTGAAATAATACATTTCTCCTTTTCCCCCTGTAGCATCGAAAGCCGAAAAGAGAAGAAAGCTGACTCAGGGAAAGGTGTTGACAGGGAGACTTGTCTATGACTTGATCTTCAATTTATTTTTTACATATATATGAGGAGTGCCACAATTATTAATAAAATTGCTTTGATCATGTATTATAAATTGTCTTTCATCCCAAATCCACCTTCATACTGTAAGTAGTGCAATATTTGTTTCATTTCTGTGTTTAAACTTCTGAACAGTGAGACACCCTTGTGAGCATATGCAACAGCTAATGCAAGAATCTCTGTGTTCTTTGCTGTATTTTAGACATTTGTAAACACTAGATTCTCATTGTCAGTTTTACGAGAGCAATAGCTTTCTTAAAGAGATAAGTCATATTTACCTAGTTTGTATTTTCCTACTTAGGAACGTGAAGATACCTGATAATTTCATTCAGAAGAATTTTGAAAGGTAGTTTTACTTCTTTTTATTTTTTATGGCTCAGCCTTAGTGACTTATTTCAAAAGACCCAAATCAAAAAGTTAGTTTGAAAGCATTTTTAAATAATTGTATTTATGCATTTCCTTGATTTAATATGATACATTTAATACTTAAAATTTATATGAAACTAAAACTTAAAGTCATTTGAAAAAAATATATATGGAAACATATTCACAACTTGTTTAAAAGAATCAGATACTAACGCAGAGTCAAGCAGTATTTGCTTAAAATTCAAGTTGTGATTACACGATCAAATACCAGGCTTGTATGAAAAGCTTTAGAAAAACTTTGTAAGTTTTGCAAGATTTTCAGTATAAACCTTTATCAGAAATATGCTGTTAAATTTATCTCCATCGACAACAAGTGTTTTCCAAATAAACCTATTATATACATACTCGTGGAATGCCACATGATGAGTCATCGTACATGAAATTCCACCCCTGTACAGCTATTCCACTGCTAAAGGTCACATACTGCTTAATGCTGCTTCTGAGTCATGTTCTAATGTTAGACTGACAGGTCTCCAATTGTCATTTTTTTTCTGCAAATCTCTTTTCCACTTTTTAATTAAATGCATGTTGTAGAAAAATAATGTTTTAAATGAAAATTTCAGATTCTGTTTGAACAGTTTTTGTAGATATTTCAGTTCATATGAAATAATCCATATTTACTAAGTTATACAAGAGGAAGGAAAGTGAAGGATTTTTAAACATTACTAAGCATACAATATCTTATTTAATTTTAGATAAATGTGGATTAATAACAACAAAATCTCATAGTGCTTGTTCCTAAGAATGACCAATTGTCATCAACCTTATCATCTTCAGTGCCCAATTTTACAATAATTCAGAGCCCTGTGACTTTTCCAAACTATTAATTACATATTCTGAGTGTAAGTGCACATGAAAAGTAAAAAAAAAATTCCTCTTGTAATTAAGCTTATGAAGGAAAAAATAAAAAACAATAAAGCCCCCAAGAGGTTCAACATTTTGATGCCTTCTTTAAAATTCCCCTCATAATCTTTCAAGGAGCCATTTTTTTAATAGAACACAAACCTAAAAGATATAAGAAGAGTTTGCAGTTAATAAAGTCTGTGCTTATAAATGCCAAGGGAAAATAGAAACTTTCCATTCCAACTGTATTGCCTTTGTGTATTTTATAATACAGCTACCACATGTAAACATTCCCATTGTCTTATGATTTAGACTAGCTGTACATGCCAGTCAGTCTCAAAGGCAGCCTCCTAATGTTTCAATATATTAATAACTGTTCTGTTTAAAATGATCATAGTGGATTAACACCTTCACGTGATCACCTATTTGAATAAGCACTCATATCCGATGAAATTCTGTATTTCTGAGTATTTTTATAGTCATTTTGTTCTCGTGTGAATTTTAATGCTATCCCTATGTTAATCCTAATATTTTGAAATCATATAAAATATATGAAAATGTAGTGTTATATATTTCCTCCTAATTTCAGATTCCTGGTCAAAATTACTGATATCTTGAATGTAATTTATTGCAAAGTTTAAGTAATGTGTAAATGTGACTAGGATATTGTGTTTTTCACAACTAAGAAATGTTATGTGGAAATAAATATTTATCCTAATTAATTTCCTTGCACATTTTAAATTGTGATGTAAAGTGTCTTGTCTTTCTTTCCTCAGTTTTAATCAGTAAATCAACGTAGAACATTTTGATTGTTTGAACATAGTATTTAAATTTTGACACACCACGATGTTAAAAAACTTGATGATATAGACATTTCAAGAGTATTCAAACTGAATTTTATGAACCAACTATGATGAGAGCTATGTCTTCATATTCCCAGAGACCAGTGGCTTGGATACAAATGACATTGTACCCATGACTAATAAAAGCTTCAAGATCATTAGTAGGATTTCCCATTATTTGAATGCCTTAGACTTCTGCTTTTACCCCTCTTGAGAAAAGCATTTCCTAAAATTTGTCTCCTCCCTGTTTGTTGAATAGGTCAGATGGGACCATTATTCGTTTGTAGCCATCTGACAATATATTATGGAGGGAACTGCAGTCAGAACTCTAATATACTGGTTAGTATTTTCTCTTGACCCCTAAATTTACTTTATCATTGCTGTCATTTAACAGCCTTGGATATTGGGAAGTTTTTTCCTAATATAATTTGAGTATCTCTTTGGTGTCGATTAGCCTGATAGAAATTCTCCACTGATGATTCACTATTAACTTGTATTTCAATACAATTCCTAGATCTTTTAGGATTTTTCTTGGCTCTTAAAGGTATGACTCATTGTTTTTTAATCTACACTGATCTACCTCTCTTTCTGTTTGACTTTAGTCTGTTTACTGCTAGATGTGGGACTATTTTCCTATCACTGAAAGATTTCTCTCCAAATTTTCCAGTATCTCTCACTAGCTCTCATATAATCATGCAATGCAATGAAATGAGACTTCAACCATTTGAAAATTTTATGAGAGTAATTTGGATAATAGAGTAATTCTCTAAATAGCGACTTTGAAAGGCTACTTATAATCAGTCTTCTTGAGGAAGCCCAGTATTCAAGGACTACTGGTAATACTCTGAGAGAGCTCTTTGGGTGTTTTCCTTAGGAAACTGTAATTCACAGACACAACTGTCACTTCACTTGCTTCAGTGTCTATTGGTACATTGGCCACTGCTTTTGTGCTAGAACTTTGAAAATTGGACTGGGATCCTTGCTTTTAAGGACAGGGTCAACACATATCTATAACATAAATGTGATTTGTTTTGAGTTAGTTGTATGATGAAAGCAGTGAACAACTCAAGGATGGAACTTTGGGTAGGGTGGAGTTTGAGGAAAATGTTATATAAAATGTAGTACATGAATTAGGATGGAAATGCAGAAGGAAACATACTCCAGGAACTGCAGATACTCTCAAACATGTTAATATTAAAAAATAAAATAAAAAAGGAAACGTGATATACAGGAGCCTGACATTTGCTGTATAGCATATTTGGAACCCAGCAAACAGCCTAATATGGCAGTGTGTCAAGAAAGTGGTAGAGACCTGTATGAAAAGGTAGACAGATTGGTGACATTATTAATGATGTTAGATTCTATATTAAGATATTTCAAATTTATTCATTATGACTTTTGAGTAACGGAGAGGTATGCATTTAGAGAAAGATTAGTCTGGCAGCATAGTAGAAAATACAGTGGGGAAAAGTGGAATTATTTCCTCAGGAAGCCTGTAGCCAGGATGACTCTCAGAGACTCTAACCAAACTCTCTGTGAGAGGTCTATAAATTTTGATTATGATTGAAACCAAACAGGCTCAAGCATACTCCTTAGGCACTTAATAAGTAGCTCCAACACAACCACTTTATTATAAAGCCTTTCACGTAGAGCATTCCTCTATATAATATGTTTTGGGTTGTATATGAAGAAAATGTTCAGAAAAGCATGGTGTCAAAAGTAGTCCTTAGACAATTAAAGAAATATAACTGTAGTATGAAAATTAGCCAATGGTTGGCTCCTTTGAATCCAAAAACCACCTTCCTCCTGCTTACTTTTCATCCTACTCATCTCATCCAATTCCCATTGACTTAGCTTTGGATCTAGGTACTCCTGCCCTCTGGTGTGTGTTGTCATAGATTTCTTCCATTCGACTTGTTTCTTCCATTTGTTTACAAACTCCTTAAAGGTAAGGATAGTGTTTCTTTCCTTCCTTCTTCCTAACTCTACAGAGCCTAGTGCTTTGCTCTTTATTCAGCCAGTAGAGACTGCAGAAGAGAATTGTAAGTAAAATATATCAGAGGATGCAGCTTCTCAGTTTATTAGGCATGATTAAAGCTCCATAAAGGATTCTCACTGACGTGGAAGCATTGGAACAAAATGCTTACTGAGCACCTTCATGTGCCCAAAACCTGCAAATACAAGGTGCCTATGGGGAGAACCAAGTAATTTATGTAATCATCAAACCAGGCATAGTATATACATCTTCACAGCAATGCAACAGTTACGGGTGGCATTTATTTCAATGTAAGAAAGTGAGGTTCAAAGAGGCTAAGTTATGTTCTTTAAAAGGTTCCTCACTGTGAATGTTGATGCTGATATTCAAACCCATGTCCATCTAACCTTGGCTGGCATGCACTGGAGTCTCCAGCAGGAGGTGAGATGTGACTTAACTTATTCTTGCTCACACAACAAGAATCGGGTAAAGCAGTATTTCTTCTTAGTATATTACCTTTTCTGTTATCACTCATCTTTCTATGATTAGTGCTGAAAACCAGACCTACTCAATGAAATACTTTTCTTGCTCATGAGTCACAAATATCATGACTTTGGATAGGAGAAACTGATTGGAATAATTAGAGTTTTGGTTGTTTAATGGGTCACACTTTTCAAAACACATGTGTTTTAAATAGTGTGACAAACTTGTGGTGATTGTTCAGGGGAAAGATTATGTAGATAAAAATTTTGGTTGAGTTTGCTGAAGTTTAAATTCTGTAATTACAGAAAAGATACCCTTATCAATTCAGAAATAAGAAAATTATATTTATTTTTATTAATTCAAAGTCTTCAGTTTAAATCTTAATATTGTCACAGAAAGGTGACATTCAGGGAGATGATAAATTTCTACTGAGCATGACATTGGTCTTACTAATACCTTGCTCTGAGCCTTTCTTATGGATAGTGACATTATGTTTTATCACTCACATTCATCTCTCATTCTTAACCATCTATAGCCCTGACATCCTGAATACACACTTCAGATCTTTTAAGATGTATGTAAAAATGTTCTTGGACACTGCTACAAGAACTGTCATTAAGTTGGAATTATCTTTATTCTGAAAAAAAGTCATTATTGTGTTTCGGCATTTTGTTTTTCCTGAAGAGCCTATTGATTTTTAAATATTATACAAATATAATAGTTTTAGAAATTGAAATTCTCACATCAACTTAGAGCAAAAGCAATAAATGCGAAGTGGTGAAACTGGTTGCTTCAGTGACCACCTGTGACTAAGAAAACCTCAGAATGTGGAGTTCCCATTGTGCCTCAGTGGATTAAGGACCCAACATAATCTCTGTGAAGATGTGGGTTCAATTTCTAGCCTCACTCAGTGGGTTAAGGATGTAGAGTTGGCGCAAAGCGAGCTACAGCATTGGTCGTAGATGCAGCTAAGATGCAGTGTAACTATGGCTACGGTATAGGCTTCAGCTACAACTCCAGTTTGACCCCTAGCCTGGGAACTTCCATATGCCACAGGTGCAGCCATAAAAAAAAAAAAAAAAAAAAAAACGCTCAGGATGACATACAACCCGATGAGATAATTGATCTTCATACCAGTGGCTTTGAGTCATCAGCATGCAATGAATTATGGTCTATGCTTATTATTTAAAAAAACGGGGGGGGGGTTTCCCACTGTGGTGAGGTGGGTTAAGGATCCAGAGTTGTCTCTACAGCTTGAATCACTGCTGTGGCTGGGATTTGCGCACTCACCGGGGATCTTACATATGTTTGGGTTTGGCGAAAAAAAAAAAAAGGGGAAAGAAAAAAGAATAGAGGTATGTAATCATTTTTAGCAAGGTTTCTAACAACAACAACAAAGTTTGAAAATAATTTTTACAGTGATTTTTCTAAAAATCTTGATCAAAACTTAAAGAAGAAATGCTATATCCATAGAATGGATGTGAACATTTCTCCTCCCTTCCTTTGGTGCGTGTGCTCCCATGCGCTGGTGCACTGTAACAGGTTGTTTTATGAAAGGAACCTCAGTAACTAGGTGCCAGCTGAAGCCGCAGCAGTCAAAGACAGATAAGTCTGCACATCTTACTGATATGACTAGTTCCTGAGTGTTTCAAACTTACCCTCAGATTAAGTCTATCTCTAATTTAAGTCAATTTTTTTAAACTTCCTTTCCCAATAAACTAATTTAAAGCTCTTACTGTAGAGTAAACTTGTCCTGAGGGTCAGACGAAATCTACTTTTAACCTCAATCACATCATCGCCATTTGCAACCCTCATTATATGAAAGGTATGTGCTGGGATTTTGTGTTACCCCTAGACTCCAGAAACAACATTGAGCATGTTTAGAAACTAAAGAAGTAATACAGTCTTAAATTTTAATATTGTACAATAGTTGTGTAATATCAAATATTATAGTGTTCTTAATATCTATATAGTATCTGATATTGCACATCTACTGTTGTGAAATTATCTTATTAACATCTGAAAAATATATGCTATTGCACAATATCTGGTTTCAATTAAGAAAAAAGGAGAATTCCTACAGCTCCTGTTAGACCCCTAGCCTGGGAACCTCCATATGCTGAGAGTGCGGCCCTAGATAAGGCAAAAAGACAAAAGTAAATAAATAAATAAATAAATTAGGAAGAAAAAAGGAGAATTCTATTTAATTTGCTTTTGTGATTACTAATTCAGTCCAGGATGTCAACATATGATCTATGATTACTGTTTCTGGATACAAAGCTCTGCAAAGATTGGTCGAGCTCCTCATGATGATTGAACTCTGTTATTAGAATTATGACAAGAGCCCTATAGGTTTGAAAGTTGGCTTATAGTTCCAATGGATGAGTGAGCTTTGAGGCTTAATAAAGAATATCATGCTCTGAAAACGAATTGAAACTGAACTTCATAATCCTCTCTCTGTTTTTAATGCATGACTCACGAGTCTCATGAATTGATAGATTTTTTTTCCCCATTCTTCCACTTTTAGATTTTTATGTTGTAGCTCATTCTGTCTGGGAAAACTTTTTCCAGCTATGTTTGAATTCATAAAATCAATTTTTTTAATGAGGCCATCTTGCAAATAACTGCACAAAAATAATGTATACTCCGTCATCTAGACGTTACTTTGCTAGGCTAAATTCAGCATCTTAAATCTATAGTTTCATTAATATAGTTACGTCAACCAAATATAATTAGTCAAAGACTTAAGTCATTGACTTGATCTTTTTTTGTAATTTTTAGAGCCATCAGAGCTACCAAGATGATATTGTTGATATTTGATATTATGAGTCTCATCATAGTTCCCTGGAATAAAAGTATAAATTACATATGATGTAAATTATCAAAATTATTTTGACTTAAGTTTTCAAAAGCTTATTATATAACATAAGTTGTCTATGTATTAGATGAAAACCCTATGAAGTGCTTAATTTAGCACATTTCTATGTATCTATTACTTAAAAAAACTGAATCCTCTCCATGTTTACAAGGCAGTTTGGGATAACAAGCAAAATAAACAAAAGCCTTTCTGGGTAAACGTGTCCATATGCCAATGTAGTTTAGGTCTGATTCAAGACACAAAACTCGTTACCTCTGAAAAAATGACGGCACATTTATTACTGACCAGTAGAAAATCCACAGTCTCTAGAATGGGAATCATAATACATATATTTGTAGCTTATTTTCAATTTTTTTTAAATATTCCTTTAATTAGATGCCAAAGAAATGAAGTAAGAAAAACTGATGCAAAGACTCCTTCAAGTTAAGATCTGCAATACAAATATTTTCATCTCTTAACAGGGCAAGCTGATGTGTTCACATCTCAGTTCCAAGCTGCCTCTCTCACTAGGAAACATCAGTATTTTTAAAGCACATTTACAATGCTTTCCCATCACCCTTGCTGTGTTTTTGTAGCACCTATAGCCATAACTGGCACCTGGGGGCCCTGCATTGTTGGCAGTTTCCCTCTCATTCTTTGGAGTCTATTCAACTGCTGTGGTTTTACTCAGAAGTCAGTGCTTTGCATATATGATTTCCTGAGACTGAATTGTCTTTCTCGGAAAATTGTGCCAATCTGGCTGTGAACAGCTCTCCTCTGAGGAGCTGACGGGTCAGCATGCTGGGGCTGGGGTTCACAGCCTCCCCCTGCTAGCTTCTCTCCCTACCCCCTCTTTTCTTACCCCTGCTTCAGTGACATCACTGCCCAAATCCTGCCATTCCTTTAAAAAAGAGAACCAGATTTGGACTAGTCCAGTTAGAAAAAAATGCTGCCTGGGGAACTTCTGCAAAGCTCTCATAAAAACAGGTCTTATTTGTCGTTTCACCAACTGATGTGGAAACGTTATTAAGTAATACAGCCAGACCGAGCAATTCAAACTTCTGTAAGGTAATAATCTGTTGTGAAAACGGAAGTCCCTACTTAGGGTTGTAGATAGGAAATTTGGGAACAAAAGTAACCTTGCATTTATTGATTTGAGTGTATTTTTTTTTAAGATCATCATCTTGACAGTGCGGTTTTGAGATAATTAATGAGAGCAAAAGTGGCTTTTCGTAAGCTTTAAATGGCATGCTGTTTCAAGGAGCTAGGGTAGAGAGAAGCATTGTTTTAGAAAATGGCTCATGTGGGTATATATGTGTTGGTGTGCCATGGAGCTGGCGATCCCATGGTCTTCATCCGTATACCACTGGAGAGAGAAAGAAAAAGATCAGAATTAGGAAGTCTGTTGTCTTTTTTTTTCTTCTTGAATTCAAATGAGTTCTCATGAACATACATGGAATACAACAGGCTTTTTTAAAATTCCTCAATCAGTTTATAAACTAAAACATGATCAAAGAGGGTTTCTAATTGACACCCCCCACCACCCACCAAGAGCTTTTCCCGGCAGGTAGTTCTATCCTGCACGAGTCTCTGATCATCCTTTGCAGCTGGCAGGGCAACTCACTGTGAATCTGGCTTCACTGCATTGTGCTTTAAGGATATGTGTACTATAATTAAAACATCCAAGTCCATTAACAAATTTGATTCAAAGGACATTTAGAACCACATCATGCAGAGGAGGGAATGTTTAGTCCATGAAGCCCACTAGGTTTTATTGATACCAAGTGTTAAAGTGATCTTACACCTTTAAGACAGTAAGATAAACTATTAAAATAAATGAGTTTTTAAAAGCAATAATTCCTAATATAGATCACTAAGGAAGTAGAAAAACCTATTTCAATATTCCATTGATATGTTTGGCATAAATGAAGTCAAAAGTCAAATGCATTATTTGCAAACACTTAAGGGGTTTCACTGGAATCTTTTATCTGTATGTCTGACATTAATATAGAAAGACTTGATGACCGGAGGCAAAAATTTATCAATGCACACCACGTTAAATCAATGGGAAGTCACTGCCAGGCAAGCATATATTATGGAGACATAAGTAAACTTTCAACAATGGCTGAATAAAGGTATCATGTCTTTTCTTTGAATACTGGAAAAATAAACTTCAACCTCTTATAAGAATCTGACCCCAAAAAATATATGCCAGAACTTTTTTATATCAAATGACTGTCCTACTTTTCTACAGCAGGCACTATTTAACTGAGCACAGAGCAAAGTATATATGTTAAGGGAGAGTGAGGGGAAGCAGGCTTTTTAAGCTAATACAAGAAAGCACTCACAAAAATATTCAAAGCAATGCACGTATAATATTTTTTCTTCTTAATCTGAAAAGGTCTAGTGCAGAAAATGATTTTTGACTTAATACCAAGAAACGTCCTCTAAAATGGCAGTGACAGCATTAGCCATTTTCAATTTTATAAAACCAGCCTAATTGTTTATTACCTGTGGTTGTACAACAGAAGATAACAAGGAAGTTGAAAAAACAGAAATGTGCTGATTGTTAATATCTCACTGTTGTTAGAAGGGCTGGTAACACATATCAGACAGAAATGGATTTTCATATTTGAGCTGAGCTATTATCATGCTGGTTTCACTTTAGAATTATTCTGCCACACGTTCACTGAGAAAGTACGCTTGAATCAAAATAGGGAGAGACGGAACAATCATAGGACTAGAAGAGCATCAATTTGATACGCCCTGCATATGCGGTCTTGTGCTTCTCAAACCCCAACTCTATAATACTGAACACGACTCTGTTTGTAAGGCTAAAGGATATCACTTCTTCAAGTTCGTTTACTTCTGTCCCTGTCTCCTGGGACCTCTGTGTGGAGAAGTAGTTCCCAGAGGGGAACCAGACCTCATCAGCAAGTTCCCTCCCTTTGCCCAAAGTTTTGCTGTACCATTGCTTGGAAATCCACTCCAGCATCCACCAGGGCTTTAGAGATCTGAGCAGACTGCTGAAAATGAACGTTATCTGCAGGAAGAGAAAGGAAACATAAAGTAACTAATAGCTGCTCCTGCTTTCTGGAAGGAAGGGTGGGAAAGGCACAAGAAGAAAGGGACTGTTTGAAGTTCTAGGGCTGGGCAGCCCATTTAGCCCAAGACAAGTGAGTTGTGGAAAGCAACACTGTTTTATTGAAGTAAATGTAACAGTCTTGCCCCTCATGCTTTTGTTTTGTCAGTAGTGAAATTGCAAACCTGTCTGTGATACTAAAAAGTCTAATTAACTGAAACTCACCATCTGCTGTTCCATGAATAAGGAGGTACTCAACTTGTTTAAAATTTTCAGCTCTGCTCATGACTGTTGAATTCTGGAATTGGGAAAAAGAATGTCATTATTCAAAAAAAGATCTGCCATAAACTGATTTTTCACTTCAGTTTACAAAATAAAATGTTTTCAGCTGGGGCCCCCTTTGATACAAAATATAGCAAACCGATATTCAAGCAAATGCTGTCTCCATGCATGGCAGAATGCACAGCATGCCCTGTGCCTGGGAGACAGGACTGGGAAGGGAGAATGCCACATCTTCCCTGCACATGCAGCAAGAGGGCACCTGCCACCTAGGCTGCATGCAAACCCCCTTGAGTCCCAGATCCCAGATTGCCTGTGCCCTATGCATTAGCACAGGGCAGAGTCTCATATTAGCAATGTATGTTCCATGGGCTTATGCTGTAGTTCAGCCAAAAAGTGTATTGCCATGGCAACCGTGTGTCACATGGTGCCATACATGCTACATTTCAAAGAGCCTGTACATAGCATTTGCAACTAAACATACTCTGCAATATGTCATATGAACTTTGGTCCACATTACTAAGGCTCTGCATGAGAAGCAAGCATTACCTTTTTGGGAACAGATGTTTAAAACCTAGGCAAGTGTAACACATGGGAGGGGAAAGGGATGACAAAGATCAAGTATGGCCTTAGAAAATCAGTGGATGCTTGTTCTCTGCCTCATTCTGTGTTGGGGAATATGCTGCTATTGGATCAAGCCAGGGAATTAAGAGGAAAAAAAAATGGGGAGATCCACTTTTTGAAGATTGCTTGGCGACCTTGGGTAGAATGAGTGTGGGGTGTTGGATGAAAAAGCTTGGAATCTATGGAACTGGCCATCTGATCCTAATTTAGGGATGTTTGAAAAGTTGGGAGGAAGGTAAAAATGTCATAGACATTGTAGTGACTTTGGGAGGGTGTGAGCTGGAGTCTGTTCCTCTTGTCTCATCATGAGTTGGACACAGGGAGGGCCAGTAGTCTCCTTATGGGTTTAAAATCAGCCAGTTTATCCTGCAGCATCTTGGTCAAAGTCAACCTTACAAGAGGCAAAGCTTCTATTTTACAGATATCTTTGTAGCTAATACCAGCTTACTAGTTTTGATGGTAAAAGTGAAGATCTGGCAGGAAGGGGATGGGGCTAAGGCCAGAGAATTTGTATTCTAGTCCCAGCTTCAATATCAGCGATGCCTAGCCTTGTGCTGTTTGAAATGGAAGGAAGATTAATTCCTCTTACTCTTACAGAAATAAGAATCAAGAGATGTGGATTTTTTCTTTTTTAAGGTTAAATTACCAGTGCTGATGTGAGAATGCTATAACACGGTACTTCTGGAAAAAAAAGATTTTCTGTCTACAACTTTCAGGACAGAGTCACTCAATATGTTTGCATTGACTGAGGCTCCCAAGGTGATTTTTGTCCTAGAAAGCTCAGTACAAAGGCCCTCTCACTCCTGAGCAGGCTGGGTCCCACTTGTATGGCATTTTTGACTGAGAATTTACCTGTGAACTTTCAGAAAGTTTCATAAACACCTAAGACTTATTAAAAGTTGCATTTTTATTTTACTTTACATTGAACATGTTATCTGGGGAGGTGTCCCAGATAATTCCATCCATCCATCCATCCCAACATTACCCTATTCAGTCTTCTATCCATTCATTCATTCATTTTTTCAAGTTAATATTTGTTACATACCCAACTAAACAATAGGATCCACGAGAAAAAGAATTTCTCTATATAGTTCATTATTCTGAGCATCTAAAGCAGTGCTAAATATCAATTAAAGGAATAAATGAAAGAAATGCAAGCACGTATTTTGTACCGTTCACTATATTCAGTCCCAGCTTCACAGAGACAAGTGGGAACAGCTAGGGTAGGTGGCATAAAATGTTCTCATTCTGAAATTTACCGAGATATGTTTTGCCCACTTTCAATCCATACGCCATGCCATTAGTAATAACAGCTGACGTCTACTGTGTATTCTGTGCCAGTCACTCTGCTAAGCATCTTAAAGGATTTATAAAAGCACTGCTCCATTTAATCCTCCTGACATCCCTTCTAAGCCTATAGCAATCCCGCTTTCTAAGTGGAGATGCTGAGATTCAGAAGTGAAACAGTGACAGGTTACATCTCCAGGCAGCGGCAGAGCTGGACACACAAACTCTGAGGCAGAACCTCTTTTATCTCTTACGCTGCACTGAGTCTCCACTAACATTCCAAGCTGCTCATGATGGGATCTTTCAGCAACAATATGGTGAAAAAGAAATTGTTAACCGAACTGTCCTGGGATTTGTAGTCCACAAACACACTGGGTATTCTCTGCCCTCTGTATTCTCACACCTTCTTAGTCTGCATTCACTGGAAGAGAGCTGGCTTACCCAGCCCTGTGAGATTTGCGAAGCATGTTTTTTGGACTGTGCGGCTGACGCCGAGCCTAATGCAATTGAATCCTGAGCGATTTTCTGCCCTAGAGAGAGGAAAGGGTCAAAACAATCTCCCAAAAGACCAGTGTAGGATTTTAAGATGGTGGCAGCAGAGGCTGGGGTGGCACACTGACAGTCAACAGTCTGAGCCCCAGGCCCTGGAGTCCTGTCCGGGTCCTCCTGAGCCGTCCTTTCTGCGGCTGCGTGGCTGTTTCCTCCCCCTTGTTTCTCCCCACGTTAAATCTAGCTCTTCGCTTGCGAAGCCAGTCAACTCAAACATCTTGACCTGACCCAAATACACAGCTGTGTCACCTCCCCTCACTTCCTAAAGCCTCCCGGGCCCTCCTTGCTTGGCAGCATGAACAGCAAAAGCTGCTCCACAACCTCCCTGAGCCATAAAACTGAGAAATGTCATTGAAACACAGAGTAATAGTTAGGAGACATATAAATACGCAGGACAGTTAGCAAGGAATGTGATAACTACTGGAGTTTGGACCAAAACAGTTTCTGGCTGCCTTTTTTTTTCTTAAATGGAGTGAATACAGGCTGAAAGAAGACAATTTTTATAAACAAGTAAAACCCTGAGCCTAAGATAAATGTTGTGATGTACACACTGTAGCTGTGATGAACTAGACATGGTGAGAAATGCAACATACTGAGAAAAAGACGAAAACTGTGATAAAAGTGTCATGATGCAAATTGTTTTACATTAACAATATTACACTACAAAGAAAGAAAGACAAATACTTTAATGCAGCAAGAGAAAAATAAAACAAAAGCTTCCCCTGCAACTACAAGAAAAGTGTGTCATTTCCAACACACATGTCCCCCTGCTTGCTGGGAGAAGCCTCGAGAGGGACTTCTCAGTGAGAGGGAGCCAGGCAGCCACAGGCATACACCCATTTTAAGGCTCTCAGGCTGCTGAGAACATCCTCCCCCCACCCCCCACCCCCCGCCCTGGAAAGATACAGCTGTGTCACCCGGCCTCTGGAATCACTGATCATTTCCTACTGGACTGAAGGTCCTGGCTTCGCAATTGAGAAAGGATCTTGACAGTCCGCTGTATGGCACAATTTAACCCATGAAAGGCAACAGCCAAAGCCAGAGAAAGAAATGCTTGCATTAATTTATGGGAGGATTAATGGCCAGAAATAATTTAATTGTGTTAGTTCAACCCACCAAAATAGGATAATCCCCATTTGCCTATCGATGGAAACAGAAATAAAAAAGGAAATGGATGACTAAGTTAGAAGCCGAATAGTCTGTCACCAACTACTAAAAAGGAAGCTTAGAGTGATACATGGGCAAGGATGCAATGGTGGTGCAGTTGGCACTCTCCCGGGGCTAGAAACTTCCGGAGAGCCCCGCTGCCAGCAACAGTCTGGCAAAACGAAGTGGGAAGGATCGGTCCAGTGGCAGTGCCGATCCACAGCACTCTGTGAGGAGCTTTTCCTTCAAGCCCCAAGAAGAACCATCTGTAGCTGTTCTTTGGATCATGCTGGTTCCTCAGTTACCTTCCAACAAATAAATCTTTGTATTTTTGAAATAAAAGAGAGAGCTGATAAGAGTGGGGAAGTACTGTGAGAAACAGAAGGTCGAACAATTTTTAAGCTACCCCTTGTGGCATCCAGGAACCATACGGACAATTTGCTTCCTGGAGGATAATGGTGGCAGCTGCCATGTTTTTGAAAGCTTATTTTATGGCAGGCCCAGGTGTCTCATTTAATCCTTTCTGTGACTCTGTGGGGTAGATCTAATTATCCCCATTATCCAGATGAGGAAACTGAGGTTCAGAGAAGTTAAGTAACTTCTCCAAGCTCAAGCTGCTAATAGGTGGTAGAAACAGAATTTGAGCACAGGTGTAAATCAAAAGCCTATGCCTCTTAGCATCATATTTTAATGTTCCTTCATATCACAGCCAAATGACTCATCACCATGTCCAAGCTCTGGTAGAAGGAGCAAAAAACCACTGGTCTAATGGACAACTCATCACTTCAATGAGACATTATCTCAACTGTATTGACTTGCTCTGTGCATTCTCCCACTTGCAGCCAAAGACTCATAAATGATATTTAATGAAGCTATTTTGAGAAGCACTGTTAATTCCACAACAGAGGCCACAGACAATTGTTAACAAAAAATTAATTCAACCCACCATATCAGATGTTTTACTTGTTCACATTCATCAAACAACTGTATCAATGAGATGCCAAGGAAAGAACTTCCACCCACCAACAGGGGGCCCTACCTCAGGCCTCACCAAGCAACACTGGCTTCTTTAAAGATCACACAGCAGTCAACATTTTATCAGCACTCAACAAACAAGTTAAGGTTTGGCTTAAATCTGAAGGTCTCTCTCCCTTTGGCATATTCTGGGATAATAGAACAAATGTCAAATCAGTACAAGATGGCATATTTACAAAATTGCACCCTGTTTTGCATAACCTAACGATGCAGCAGTTCTTAAGGATTGAACATTTCAAATCTGCTAGCAGAAGACTGCCAAATCTATGACTGTTTCATACACTTGCCAAAAGCCTATCAAATTCTGAGCAAAATGCAAAATAAATCTCCTCTACAAGTTAAATCAGTCCCTTCTGTGTGTTCCAGGCTGCCCTCTTCTCTTGGCAAGGAGGCTCAGGACTTGGGCCCCATTTCTCTTGCCCTTGATCTGGTACTGCTCTCTGTGTGGATTTGTGAACCCATTCCTCCCTCAGTCTCCGTCCTGCCTCATCAGCCACCATTTGGCCTCCTCTTCACACATCGCTGCTCCATGTCATCCCTCCCTTCATCCAACCTGCTTCACAAATCCCCAGAAAACCAGCTCTGCCTGCCCCTCTGGCCCGCCCCTGAGACACCCTGTGCAGATCACTTCCGCTCTTCCTCTCCATCTCTGGAAATCTTCCTTGATTGCCTCCAGATACGTGCCCTCTCCTTTTCCTACCCCTCAGTAGCTACATCTTATATAGTATGTTTGTGCCTCAGTTTCTGAGTTAGTAAAATGGAGATAATAGAGCAGAGAATTTGAAGGAGAACTGAACCGACTCATCCATGTAAAGACCTTAGAATAGTATCTGGCCATAGAAGCAAGCACTTAATAAATGAATGAAAAAAAAAAGGGAATGAAATAAAGGAAACCGGATCCCCCTGGGTTGAGAGCAGTGGGGGAAAGTGAGACCCTAAGGTCTCAGTCATTTTCCTTCCCTCCCTACAGGCTCAGAAGGCACCGAATTCCTGGGGCTCCACAGTCACAATTTGGAAATCACCAGACTTTTTTGTACATATAAGGTACTTTGTCATGTTCAAGGTCATGCTTTGTTACTATTCACTTTTATTTCTCTTCAAACATTTTATCTGACATTTTGCCTCACCAACAAGGCAATCAACTTCTGAACAACTAAAACACCAGGTACCTTGAATGGATGAATGAAAGTCTACCACATGTTAATGTTTTTTATAGGTTTGACTAGAAGACCTGTGATTGACCATATAGACACTGGCCATCAATTAGTCAGGAGCCTGCTCCTCAGGTGGGAACGTCGTTGCTGTTCACTTATTCCTGTTGGGGGTGAGGGTGGTCTCATTTTCTATGAGATTCTTTTGCTCAAATCTGTCCCAATTTCTGGGAGTTCCCCTGTGGCTAAGGATCTGCATTGTCACCGCAGTGACTGCCATGGTAAGAGCTGGATCCCTGGCCTGGGAATCTCCACCTCTGTGGGTGTGGTCCCCCCAAAAAATCTGTCCCTATTTCTGTCTGCTGTGAACTGAGACTCACTGCAGAAAGATGTTTCCACAGAGCTATACTGCCTATTAGCTACACTGTCATCCCTCCACTTTGGCTGCCTACTTAGAGCTTCTGGGACCAACTCCTTTGGTGTTTCAGGGAGGTGAGCATCTTCCTTCTTCTTTGAGACCCTGTTATCCTTTAAAAATGCCTCTGCTTTGCCACTTGCCAGGAGATGGGTGATTATCTACAAAAAGAGTCTTAAGGAGTCAGTGCTGGTGTCATTACACTGGGTCCAAGCCTTCGTTAGGGTCCCTTAACCTATATGGCAACTTTGTAAGAATAAGAAAAGCCATCCCTCGGGCTGGATGCAGCCCCAGAGGCACATGCCTTAGTGAATGGAGTGTAGAATCTTTCAGCAGTGCACAAGCTGAACAACTATACATGACGTCCCTGCCTGTCCCACTGGCATATACAAATGGCTCCTGCAATCTCCTTTCCTGTAGTAAGACCTTTATATCGCAAAATGTGCTTCTCTTGGTGATGTGTGTTTCTCTAAATTCTTCCTAATCTGGGTCATCAGTGACCTAATAAGGAATCCTTTCCTCCTTTGAGTTTTATTCAAAATGACCTCCCCTTCCAGAGGCTATCTATAGCTGAAAACACAAAGATCAGGGTCTTGCTTATTACGCACTTTGTTTATTCTTATCCTGGATGTGCTGAAGAAAGCCAATCGTCCAGATTAAGCGGGATTCATTTTCAGAAAAATTCCTTCTACCCACAGAAAAGCACAGAGCAGGGAAAGCCTCAAAGGAATTGTCTCCTTTGTCTTCTCGAAGAGGATAGGAGGAGGGAAGGAGAGAAGGAGAGAGAGAGGGAGAGAGAGAGAAGGAGAAAGGAAACAAAAACAACCTGGGAAAGAAAAGTAAAAGGGTCCAGAGGGGCAGCTGGGGCCTTGGAGGAAAATAGAATCTCTGAAAGTGTTCCTGCTGGAGACAAAAGCACAGGCTCATTTAAAAAACAAAGGAGGGCAGCTTTATTCTAAAGCCTGCTGTGCACCAAATATAGGTACTTAGATTCAGTTCTCCACTTTCTGAGGCAGCAGCTTATAGGGGGAAACAATACAGTGAATGCATTTGCCTCGCTTTTCGCCTGCCCACCTTAACTATCACCCGCCCAAATAATTCCTCTGGATAACACATTGGGAACCTTTAGCTCCCTGATACTGGCAGTTTTAATGTGTCCATTGCCAGCAATGAATTTTGTGCCAAGAAAACCCGACTCCTGGCGTGGAAGGATTAAACAGTCCTCGGGTGCCATCTGTGCAGTGAAGTCAGACAGTGACTTTGTGCTCCCAGTGTGCGTGTGTTGCCATTGGCAGTAGGAAGTGACTTCTATTTACATGACTACCTCACGCAGAGAACACCTAAGGGGAGAGATGAAAATGGCCACCTCAGTGGGGGGCCGGGGTTGGAGAAGAGAGGGCTGGGTGTGGGAATGAGGAACCTGTGGGAAAATCTGGAAAAAGATACAGGTTGAAATGGCAGATTAAAACTGGCAGAACTATCCTCTAGGGGGAGGGCCAGTTGAAGAGGAAACACCTTGTTAGACAGGTACCTCAGACTTCCTCAGATGTCAGGTTTTGGACTTGACCTGTGCTTCTAAGTTCAAAGACTTTCCAAAGTGGGATTTTTAAAATCAGCTTTTGACTCGTCATCCATCAGGTTCTAGAGCTGGGATTAGAGTCCTGGGCAATACAACTCTGAAGCTTTGGGAGTTTTCAGTACTTTGGAATATCTGAAAAAAACCCTTCAGTCAGTAGGCAAATATGGGGTACCACAGGAAGGACGCTCTCAAATTTAAGCATCCTGGCTGTGTCACTGACAAGAAAATCCAGCTGTAAGATGAGAGAGGCAGTGGAGACATACAATTTTAACGACAAAGTTTCTCTTCAAAAAGTTTTAAAATTAAATCAGAAAAGGTTTTAAGGTTTCTATTTCATACTGGGTGACCCAAAGAATACAATGTTGAGCAAAGCTTTAAATAACTAATAGTACTGGAGAGAGGAAAAAGGAATTCAAAATTAACCACAAGTCCAAAATGGATAAATTGAGGATTAAGAGATATACGAAGAAAATGTCAAAAGAGGATGTTAGTACACTGGGAGAGCAGTACCTGTTTCCTAACAGGTGGAAAGGAAATGACGTTCCAGGCAGAAGGCACAAAAGGGAAAGGCCCAGACATATTCAGAGAACAGTGAATAGTCCAGGTAAACTGGGCCTTTGTAAGAAAGGTATTGAACACCTGGTTAAAGAATGATGCCTGGGCCTGGTTGAGTCCACAGGAAAGTCCATAGAAGCATTGTGGGTGGGGTTAATTTCGTACCTCTGTGTGGCGTGCCTGGGAAGAGTTTTGAATATCATCTGAAGAATGTGAACCTCAAATGATTTGCCTTGGCATCTGTAAGTCTCAACTCACATGACAGAATCAGGAAAGTTTCTTTGGGGGAGGCGGGAGGGGGCAAGGTGCTAGAAGAGTCCCTAGTATCTGGGCTGATGCTTCCAGCTGCAGCGGTGCACCCAAAAGGGTGTGCTCTGGCTTTGTGGGGTTGGGGCGGGGGCATCCACACTAGCACATGGGCTGGCAGCGATGGCTGCACCCAGACCATACATACTGCAGATGCTAGAGCCCTGTCTGCACAGCAGTGTGCCTACTGGATGCTATTCAGTATCTTGAGTTCAAGGGCTTTTCAGAGTAATGCCCTCCTGCACTTACAGTTTACCTGCTTTACTCAAATCTTGTGTGGAAAAGCTGTACATATTTGGCTATGAATAAGAACATTATAAGCTTGTACATACCTCTTAATTATGATAATACCCAAGGAAATTTTAATATGTAGCTAAAGGTTTAGAGAGTCTTCTGGGCTCTAAAGGAATATGTTGAATTTGACATGTTTGCTAAACTGAAATTTTTATAATGAAACTAATTATCTGGTGTTGCTTTGTATTTCCAAATGAATGCATATTGTGACCTATATAGCATACGATAAAGACTGTAATTATGCAGAATAGAGTAGGGAAATCTATTGGAGTATCTCTAAACCACCTGTGTTATTTCTTTTAACAAGAATTTTGTTGGAAATAAAAAAATATATATTTTCTAGAATAGACACACTTGAAAATGTTCTTATAAATAGGTTATAAAATGGATCTAGTTCGCCATCTCTTACCCTGTAATAGTCAAGGTTGTCTTCTGGAGTTGGAAGACCCATGTAACGTTCTGTGTACACCGAGTCTATGGATGGAGAAACGAAAAACAAAAATTTAACTCATACAATTTTAACTTTTTCCCCTTTTATTGGATTACTTTACACGTTTTCATATGTCTTAGCTTGTGCAAAAGTCTGCAGCGTTACTCTTAGAATTACCTCCTTCAGATCATTTTTACTTGGCTGTGAACACAGCCATACTCCTGCCTTTCTGTACCCAGTCCTGGTCCATACATTCCCATTAGCCCATCTGGTGAGGGTAGAAGGATGGATATCAATTCAGGAGATCTCATACCCAATCAATAATCCATTGCAGAAAAGTCAGATGTGACGATCTAAGTGATAACGACTCTATCATCTGACCCTCTCAAAGAACTGTGATTAGCAAGTCACTTAAAGTCTCAATTGTCTTGAATTTCTTCATCCTGACACCAGTATATGCCCTAATTTAGGATAGTCTCTTTTCAATTAGAAACTCCTCATGATGATCAATGACTAGCTGTTTACTTAAATCATATGATTGGGGGGGCAGATTGAAAGGAGAGAATTCAGTTATCATTTATTTGCTATATAACCCCACACCACCTCAGCTACTCCATCATAATGCAAGTTAAATAGCTCTGTTTTCTCTCATTTTGTGGCTATATCTCAATTTTGATGTTATCACTGTTGAGTGTTATGAAACAGATTATATTAATATCTGCCTGCTGAAATGACAGAAGCTCTTTTATCTATAGATATGGCAGAAAAACATGAGCACTAGTGGTTGGTTTGGTTGTTTCAAATAATTAAATATATTTTTGCCCTAATTAAAAGAAATAAATCATATATCATACATATATCATATCTATATGATATATATACTCTAAAATATCAGGGGGAGAATGTGTTATGGTTGAATTACACTATAACTTTAAAAATCTGACATAATTGTTTCTGAAAGATGACCAATAAATAAATTACAAGAATAATACGTTTCCATTGTGTATATGGTTTGAATTTCACTGTAATTGTACAATTATTTCAATACTAATTTAATTAGTTAAATGAATGTATCATCTAAACAATAAGCCTAACATTCTAACTCTCTTTTTTTAATATGGTTTATTTTGGTTTGAATTTTGAATTTTTTTTTTGGCCACTACACAGTATGTGAAAGTTCTTAGGCCAGGGATCAAACCTGTACCACAGTAGTGATAATGCTGAATCCTTAACCACTAAGTCATCAAGGAACTTTTAAACCTTTTTGAATGACTGGCATTGGATATTAAAAACTGCATTGATAACTAGTGTTAGTTGTTTCACATGTATTGCTCACGCCATTTTTATGGAAATCGAAATATTTTCCTTCAAAATGAATAACAATATTTTATCATTTTGATTAACATGAAGAGACTATATAATTTTTCATATCTAAAGAACACTAATATAAAAATATATTTTAAAGCATACTTTAAAAATATAAGATTCTCCTAAAATGCTCATATCTTCAAACATTTAAATATGAATAACTTTAGGTTGTACATCTAATGGGGAGGTGGAATAACTTTTAAGGGCAAAACAAAAAATTTCCCCAAACAGCCACATTTATTCTTGTCCCAGAACATAATACTTTTCTTATTATGCTAACCAGGTTTTCATGTGTAAAAAGATCTAAAATTTCTAAAATACTATTTAAAAAATGCTTAATGTCATTGTTGTAAATTTTAGAAGTATGCCTTGCAATACCACCTACACACTCTTTCAGTTTGATTTCTGAGCAACCTTGTTCAAATTTGCACATATATATATAAGAATTCTAGAAAGTTCCCAAGTGTTAGGTTGGTCCATACACATTTAATGTAGTTCTCTTCCTATCGTTATAAATTTCCAAATTCACAAAGATTGTTTCTATTATTTTATTGACCACCAGAGGTCTCCAAAAACAAGCCATCCAACAAAACAATATCAAGCAGGAAAGTATTCTATGAAAACAAATCTGTTGTGGGAGGATCAATCTTAACCAAGTTCATTTTTTTAACAGAAAAATGGCGATGTATTTTTTACACTGGCTTCTCTTGACTTTGAGAGGATTTAAAGAAGGGTTTTTCACAGGATTGTTACTATCATATATTAGAACATGAAATAATGATTTTTGATAGTTAATGATACTACATAAAGGATTTGAGATGGGGTCAGAAGAGGTACAGGAAAATAATTTGTCTTCTCACAACCTCTGACGCTCCCTCCTACCTAGTGTTCTGCTGCTAACTCCCTCCCCACTGGGAATTAGAGCCTTACGTGTCTATGATTGAATATTTTCTTAGTGGTGAAGAGGATATTCTAGGGTGGCTTTCACTTACTAAGAGACTATAGAAAGAACCCCCCAAGAATTCCGCTGTCCCTCGTCTCTTCTTTCCACCCAAAGCCCTACTTATGTTTGACCTTTATCTGAAGGGAAAGAGATACATATGTCTCTTATTGGTCTAACATGTGGAGCCACAAACTCAAAACAAAATAAAGATAATGAAGAGTTTATCTGAAGAAGTGTAGCAGAGGGGATATTTTAAAACAGGGGAAACAGAATTTGTTGATAAGAAATTTGGAAAACAGAATTTGCTGATAACTAAACGTGTAGTTAACATTTACTACCATCCAGCCTTTCCCAATAGCAGAATGAGTGAGACTGTTTTATTACAGGTATCTGTAAAGTACTTCTAAGATGAATCAGTTTATGTACTGTAGAAACACTGAAACTCAAAAAGGAAGGGTTCGTCATTGAAATGTCACAGTTAACACTCAGTACCTCTCTGTCTCCAAGAGTGACCACATACCGTAGTACTCCCACTTGGACACGGGCGCCACGGCTATTCCACACTTGAACACGCCACTTCCTGCTCCCAGGACCATTGAGGTTACATACCCTCCATATGACTAAGAAATGGAGACAGTTATTTTTATGGAGGTAAAGAAATTAAGGACATATGGTAAGCAGTTTCCACATTTCTCACATTTTTATATACCATGCCTCTTTCGAGATGGAAAGCATGGTAGAGGAGGCTTAAATAGGCTTTAATTGGGCAGTACCTAAACTTTCAGAGCCCTGGTTGGTCACTTTTCCTGGTAGGTATAAGGGGGAAGGCATTGGAAATTTTCTGGGTAGTGCCAATTAAAGACCAAAAATAAAAGCAATAAACACTCAATCTTTAC
This sequence comes from Catagonus wagneri, assembly GCA_004024745.2. Taxonomy (NCBI): domain Eukaryota; kingdom Metazoa; phylum Chordata; class Mammalia; order Artiodactyla; family Tayassuidae; genus Catagonus; species Catagonus wagneri. The sequence continues at coordinate 15,568,532 of PVHT020000141.1, forward strand.
TAACTTGGACTCATGAGAAAAAGTCTCCTTCCTTCCCTCTCTCCCTCCTTCCCTTTTCTCTCTTTCTCTTCTTTCCTCATTTTCTCCCTTTCCCCACTTCAATCTTTATAAACAAAGGTGTAAGCCTGGGGGGGACTCATCGCCCAAATGAGATATTGGGACCGTCTTAGATTGAAATAATAGACATGATTTTCACCTCTAAATATACACCTACAGAAGGAAATTATCCTGATCTGGGTTAGATTTAATAAGGAATCAGGCAGAATCATCAAGTAAACTACTCACCCATCCCCAAATTGCAATCCGCTTGTCATCCACAAATCCCATTTTTGAAAATTGTCTAAAACACACGGAACAAGGCCATGAATTAGTATCACACTGTGTACAGAAAACTAAGATAACTGCACAAATGCAAAACCCTGCCATTTATCCTCTATTTCATTCTATTAGAAATGAAGATAATTGTTGCTATCCATCAAACACCTGAGATCTATGTCTATCATTTTTAACTGAAGAGCCAGATGAATAAAGTTGACTTGTATTGGAGTCCATAAAAATCCCGGGTATGTGTGTGTGTGTGTGTGTGTGTGTGTGTGTGTGTGTGTGTGTGTGTATGATTCACAGAAAACAAATCCTGGCTGTTTCTTTCACAGTTTTATATAAAAACTTGCAGCCCAGATGCACTTTTCTTTACGTAATTGAATTTCAATCTCTCCAGATGTTTTTCAGCCTGAGGGAGGCTGCCCCTGCAATGAAGAAATAGAGGGGCGTGCAGAACATCTGGGTAGGGCTTGGAAATGTCTCTAGGCCCCTTACCTGAGAACTTAAACACCATTCTCTAAATATATCCCTTTTTACCATGGGTGTTAATTAGTTAGCTCAGCACTATTAAATAAGAAGCAATTTTTCTTTGATGGATTATGAAGTCTTTTTGTCACTAAATTGTGTTCAGGAGTGGAATCCAGGTAGAGAAAGGAGAAAAATGTTTTATGCACCTAGTTCTTCATTTTAGCCTTACATCAAAAGGTAATTGATTTATTTTTAAAAAATCTACCCTATGCAGTTCTTAATTTTGTAGTTTTGGGGGACCATTGCATTGACCCCTACTGACCTCTATGTAACTTTAAGAATCTTTGTGTTTTCCTTTTTTTTTTTTAGGGCCGCATCTGAGGTATGTGGAGGTTCCCAGGCTAGGGATCGAATCAGAGCTGTAGCCTTCCGGCCTATACCACAGCCACAGCAACACCAGATCCGAGCCATATCTGTGACCTAAACCACAGTCATGGGATCCTTAACCCACTGAGCAAGGCCAGAGATCAGACCTGCATACTCATGGATACCAGTCAGATTGGTTTCCATTAAGCCACTATGGGAACTCTAAGAATCTTTGTGTTTTCAACTGATGACATATGTATTAGGCTTCCCTGAGTCAAGTAGTATTAGAAAAAAATAAATGTAAGTAGTTTTCCACTCATTATCTTCTCAGTGTAAGCCTTTTAAACTTAGGGCACATATATATATAGAAACATGCACCAAATCATGAGGGTACAAGTTGATAAACTTTTACAGACTGTGCATACCTTGAACCAAGATCCAAGGCATTACTATCACCCAGAAACCTCTGGATCACCTCTCCTTTTGAACAAAGGGAAAAAAAGAAATGTTTTCCTTTTACTAGCCTCTATAAAAATTTCACCTCGATTTGTACCAATAATAAATTCGGTGGTGGAGAATATATGTTTTTGTGACTGGCTTCTTTCATTCAACAATCTGTGAGATTCATCTGTGTTGTTGTATATAGTTCTTTTTAGTTAGTGAAAAGCAACTACTCATTAATTTTAAAACAGAGCTGTACATTGTGGATAAAAAATTCTGTAATTTAGGCTTGAGAGGCCCTGGAAACCATGCCCTCTCTCACAGAGGACCAACCTGGATAAATAAAAATATATCTGTAAAATATTACAGCCTCACTCCTGAACCAACTCACCCTCTCTCTTGCCCAAACCTCTCTCTTTTTTTAACCTTTAAGGAAAATAGCTAATCATTAACTGCATATAACAGACTTAGGTATACTTAACAATATCGTTCTCTTCTCTTTGGTTGCTCCCTTTTTTTTTTATTTTTTTTTTGGAAAAAGATTTTCCTCCATCCATTTAATCACTCACAACTTTTCTCCATTTCTTAGTTTATGATTTCATAACCATTATTTTTAATGATTCACTTATGCTTTCCAGACATACAGGAAGTTGATAGAGAAAGTCAAAAACTACATTTTCCATTTATTAGTTGAAAACAATTGAATGTGAGTTAGAGTAGGACCTGGGTTCAAATCCTGACCAGTCCTGGCAAATTACCTAACCTAGGAGACTCCATTTCTTTACCAGAAATATAAAGAATTTTATACCTTAGGTTGCTGTGCAGTCTCAATGGTAATGTATGTAAAATACCACCCATGTTACATGTGCATTCCAGGGTAACCATCGTTCATGATTAAAACCTTTCTTGAGCCAGATCACATTTATTGCCCCATTACTGACGAGCACAATATTTGATTCATCCCTAACGAAGCCCTTATAATTGTGAGTGACAGTGGTTGTGAACCAGAATTGTCCCAAAGTCGGGTAGTAACCCTCACTCAGCAGAATGTAGGAGCCACTTCTAGGACTTCATAGCCATCACCATTCTCCAGTATAAATATACACTGAACCCCTTTTATCCTTGACTGTGGGGATGATTTCTTTGTTTAGTTAGATGTTTACTCAGGGGTCCATTTATCCCTCAGTTTGGCCATGTGTTTGATGAATTCTGAGTCTCAGTTCCTAGAAGGTGGTAACGCTCTGACACTCCCTTTTTAAGTCTAAACATGATGCCTTCACTAAAAATCCAGCCCACAGATGAAAGAGTATACATTCATCCCAGGACACTTGAAATTCTTTACACTTCACAACTTTTAAATACGGAGGGAGAAAAAAACAATCAAATGACCTTTGAATTCATCATCTAGTCACTCACCTGGTTGCTTCGATTTGATCTTCAACTTCAAATGTTCCCAGTCTTCTGTTGATTGCGTGCATGATCTTATCTCCTTGGTAACCACTTCCTCTGCCATCAAAGCTAGCTACTATAATGTTTTCTGTGCTTGCAAGGTAAGTAGCCCAGTTGAGTCTGAAGACGGTGTCTGCTTTTTGACTACAAGGGCCTGCATACCTGCGAAAAATTCTCAATGGTTAGCCTTTGTGCTTTGCCTAAATCAAATGAGGAGTGCTTGCATTTCTATCCCCCCCCCCCCCCCCCC
>PVHT020000141.1:15571926-15671892 GCA_004024745.2 Catagonus wagneri
TAAGTTGTATACACCTTAGAAATCAAGAAGTAAACAACAGTTGGGATATGGGAGTTGCACTATGAAAAAATAATGAAGATGAAAATAAATGAAGCTTTGAATATATCTTTCTTTGAACATATCTTTCTATCTCCGCTTAGCAACGACCCCTAGACTACAAGTTTCCTTAGTTGGAACTCCTCTAAGGACCCCCAGTACCTAGCACAGTGCTTGCCCACTAAGGCTCCACAGTCACTGTGCAATGGGCCAAAGTAATAAATGCTCTTCCTTAAAACTTCAAAGGAGAAAAGAATTGTCTGTATTGGAAAATGGGTTTATTGTTTGGTGTTCTATTTATTAAGGAATTTAAAATTCCCTCATAGTAGCAATCCTCACAGGTTACAGCCTATCCATACACAGCTATATGTACCATCTCTATTAAGCCCTCTCATTTCCATTTGTTAATTCAAGAGAAATTCCCTACAGCTTGTAGAAGTTCATGAAAATATGGTTTCTCTGCACCATCTACAGAACTCCCAAACCCAGATCTTCTCCAGTAACTCTTCTCTCTCTCGTCCATCTCTCCTACTCATCTGCTCACCCTCTGCTCCACAGGATTGGACAAATCTTGCTTGAACACCTTTTACTCCCTTCCCTTAGGGGTGGGAATCAAAAGAACATTAGTTTTAGCACAATATTGTATTACTTTAATTTTAAGCTGGATATTGTAATATTCTGATTTGTGAAAGAACACATTCCTGAATTTTTCCAGCAAGTAAATATTTTTTAACATATCAAATGCCTTGGTCCTTTCAATGATATTAAATCTGGTAGAATAACAAAGATACAGAGAACAACTAGTGGTTACCAGAGAGGAGAGGGAAAGTGAGGGGGAGATGGGGTGGAGGGGAAAACTGTTATGGAATTATCTGAAATCTTGTATGTGAAACCTTTACAAATTGTAAAGCACTATAAAGAAATTTGTAAAGCACTGTAAAGAATTTAAAGGATCTTTCCTTCAATAAAAACAATAATAGTAAAAAGGGAAGAAGCACAAAGCAAAATAAATAACAGAACCTTTGGAGTTCCCGTCGTGGCGCAGTGGTAACGAATCCGACTAGGAACCATGAGGTTGCGGGTTAAGGATCCGGCGTTGCCGTGAGCTGTGGTGTAGGTCGCAGACGTGGCTCGGGCTGGCAGCTGTAGCTCCGATTAGACCCCTAACCTGGGAATCTCCATATGCCACAGGTATGGCCCTAAAAAGCAAAAAAAAAAAAAAAGAAAAAGAAAGAAATAAATAAAGAAAAAAGAATCTTTGCAAAAAATTAAATAAAAATTAAAAAATTAAATCTCATACAAAAAATAAATTTTGGTAGAGTAATAGTTTCCCTTAATATTAGTTATGTATCAAGTTATTGACACCCTAAGATTAAATAGTATTTTTAAAAATATAAAACAAAGATTCAGACATCTAAGAACATGAAGAGGAAAATCACTGAAAAGAAATCGGCACTGAAGTTACCAATTTACCAACTTTCCTAACGAGGTGGGGGAGTCTAGTCATTACTTACTGAGGAGTCCAAGAAGATAAAAATATCACTCTTTTCTAAAGGTACAGGAACCTTTTTTAGCACTGGGTCTAAAGCCCAAGGCAAGTGAATGGTCCTACAGTCAAAATTTGACTACATAAGGGTTAATGAGAACAAACAGCACACCCAGAAGTTTAAAATATCTTTCTTGGAGTTCTTGTTGTGGCGCAGTGGAAATGAATCCAACTAGGAACCCTGAGGTTGCAGGTTCATTCCCTGGCCTCGCTCAGTGGGTTAAGGATCCGGTGTTGCCGTGGTATGGGTGGCAACTGCAGCTCAGATCTGGCATTTCTGTGGCTGTGGCACAGGCAGGCAGCTGCAGCTCCAATTCAGCCCCTAGCCTGGGAACCTCCATATGCCATGGGTGCGGCCCTAAAAAATAAATAAATTAACAAAATAAAATTCCTTTCTCTTTCTTCTCACTTTTATGTTTTGTTTATGTGCAACTGCAAGTACGGCGGAACAAGGCTGTATCTGATGCTAGTATCTGTACATCCCCTACACATCCACCCCACCGCATTGCTGCCTCCCCCGCCCCCCGGTCCCAATAGAAGTATTGTTCCTGAGTTTCTATGTCATGATCCCAATAGAACTCACCACATCAGCTTGCCCTGTGGACTAAAATAAGACAAATTACCTGGCATGCGGCAGGCACCCAGCACATTTATTGGTTTGTTTTATTTTGTTTTGAATAAAGGAAATGAGGCAAGTTGAGATAGGAAGAGTGGCAACATGGCATTATGAGTGAAGTCAGGGCAATTTTGGAAAGTCTGAAGTAAAATGTATTCCTAATAATTATTAAAAATATTTTACAAAGATTCTATATTTAGGCTTCTTGTGAGCTCACATTTACTGATCAAAGACAGTGATTTCAAAACTTTCTCTAGAACTTGAAGAAGCTTGAATTCTAATGAATAATTTCCTGTGTCACATCTTCTCTTCACCAAAAAAAAGGAAATGGAAAACACCAAGCGGTGAAATTTTAGGAACTAAAGAAAGAAAAGCCTGACATTGGAGTAAGTTAAAGGCCACCAAAGGGAGATGCTGGGGCAAGTTCGGGGATAAAGAAACAGTGAAGACTGTTAGTACTCATCTCTTGATTATTAAAATGTCCACAAGGCAAGGATGAAAATGGGGACTTTGGAGTTCAGGGAAAAAAAGTAAAAATAAAATTCATATGCCCTTATGACAGAAGAAAAGTGTTTATCTTCTTCATTAGAAAGATGGTAGAAAACACAGGTTTGGATCTGTGATGGCAAAACAGAAGAAGAAATATTAGAACTGCCTCACGATGATTCAGGAAGAGATTTGGCTCTATTTTTCAGTGCTCTGCACTGGGCAAAACATGTACAGTAGTTAACTTCTAAATCATTTCCTTATCTTGAATACTTACACTTCTATTAGCAGAGGATACTTCTTGGATTTATCAAAATGAGGAGGTAAGATCATCTGATACCAAAATTCTAAACAAAGAGAAAGATTAATTAGTGACTTAAGAACAATTATTAGCATATGGATTTTGGTTCCTTAGCTCTGTCCATGTTAATATGTAGAGTTCAGCAATTTGTTAAATTAGAATAGAAAAAAAAATGAACTGATTTGATAAGGCATGTTTTTCAGATATAAAGACATTCTCTTTCAAGTTAAATTATCAGTTTAAGTTTAAAACAATAAATTTGTTTCTAATGTATCTATTAAATACTGTGATGCCTTGTAAAATAAAAGTGCATCTTAGAATTGCTAATGTTTTGTTTTTAGGATTCTGTTCTCTGGCATCTGATCTACTTGTCTAGTTTGTTTATGGCTTATGTTCTAAGTTTGCCTCCAAAATGTTTTCCTCTTCTTGAATTTCCTTGAAGATAGTTGGGATTTTCAGTTGGCCCCAACTCTGTCTTAAAGTTCTGATTTAATAACATTTTTTGTAATTCTTATTACCATCCCAGACCGTAAAGCTGAGTTCCTCTTTTCAGCTGTGTTTCACAGAATGAAATCAGGTTTGCACGGGCAAACTGTTAGTATACTGTAAGATCTCGTGCAGGTCTTTGAATTCTCCAAGCTTAATTTAAAATGCGTTTAACAAAACTGGTCCCTAAATAATAACTCGGTTATCTTTGCTCCTAAATTCAGGCTAATTAGTTAGACTAATCTTTAAGAGAAGGAGAGAGAGAGCCGTTTCATACTTTAATAAAAATTAGTTCCAGCTTCAGTAGATTTAAGCTGTAAGGAAAAACAAATTTTTATCCCTAGAGCTGCTTCTTCCTTATATTTATCTTTCTTTTGTTTTTGTTTGTTGCTAATTATTTCAATTGAGGCAAAGAGAAAGGTTTAGGAATAAAATCGTTATAAAAACAGGTTTTTCTTCCATTTGTATTTTACTGGCTATTTTATATCTGCTGATTAGGTGTGCTTATGAGAACCAAAAAAATTTTTTTGTCTGTCTTTTAAGGCCGCACCAGCAGCATGTGGAGGTTCCCAGGCTAGGGGTCAGATTGGAGCTGCAGCTGCCAACCTACACCACAGCAACACCACACCAACACAGGATTGAGCTATATCTTCAACCTACACCACAGCTCATGGCAAATGCCAGATCCTTAACCCACTGAACTAGGCTAGGGATCGAACTTGAGTTCTCATGGATGCTAGCCAGATTTGTTTCTGCTGAGCCACAATGGGAACTACGAGAACAAAAATTTTAGCCTATTATATTTCAGTAGAATGTCAAACTATCAGTTGACTGTGATGTTTTAACCCCATCATTTGAGCTCTCCTTTTTTTGAGTCAGCACTAGGTGACTGTAATTGCTTTTGTTCCACCTTTTAGAAGATACAGCCTTTTCTTCTTGGGGGGGGGTTCTTTCTAATTCCCAATCCCACTGCCCTCTGCTTTCCTCTCTCCTCCCTGACTACCCCTCAGACTCTCCTTTCCGGGACTTTGAATGGTTACAACCAACTCCCTACTGGACCCTTCCCTTCTGGTAGCTCCATGCTTCATTCCCTATCAGGTTATCCATCCAATCATGTGGTTTCCCTGACCCTAAAACTTCAGAGACTCCCCACTGTTTTCCACCTGAAATACAATGTTCCATCTTAGTATGCAATGCCTTCTGCACCAGGTGGTCCAGTTAGCTCTCCAGAACAAGCCTGAGTCAAGGGCCAGCAGCACTGGCATCAATCACAGAGAAGCTTATCATACACTTAAAATCCTAAACCCACCCTGAGCTGCTGGCTTAGAATGTGCGTATTAATAAGGTCTCGGTGACACATAAGCACCTTCAGTGCCAGAAGCCCTGCTCTAAGCTGTTCTTCAGAAGTACCCTCCACTCGCCATGATTTTCCTGGCATTTACAGTTAGGTGAGCTGATTTTTTTCCCCATTATTATCCTGTATTTAAAAAATAATCTTAAATGAATCAATCCTGATAGATTTTTCCCCCTCCCCTAGTTGCTAGCCCTTAATGGAAAAAACAAACAAACAGGAGTTCCCTTGTGGCCCAATGGGTTAAGGATCCAACATCAACACTGAAGTGGTATCAGTTGCTGGTGGTGGTAAGGATTAGATCCCTGACCAAGGAACTTTTGCATGCTTCGGGTGTGGCAAAACAAACAAAAACAAATTATAAGATTTTCTGAGTAAAGAAACCCCTTGATTTTAGTGGTCCCTGAACATAATCCAGGATCAGGTCACCTGGCCAAGGGACCAGGCTAACTATCACAGGGAGGAAGTTAGGAAAAATTCAAGATTCTTGTCCTGAAATTGAAGTTCTAACACTTTATAGCCAATCCAAATTTTTTTATGCAAATTATTTTCCATTCCTTTGTATTTAAGGTAAAATGTATTAAGATATCATTAAGTTCATCTGTGCCATGCAGAAATTGGCACACTGTAAATCAACTATACTTAAATAAAAACAAAACAAAACAAATAAAAAAGATATCAAGGTAAAAACACAGTTAATACTTAAAGTAGAACAGACTTACTAATGGGATGAAACTGAACTAACAATAGTATGCATCTTCTCCAAATATTTTTTTCTTAACAAGATACATTTTATATAGAATGGTACTATATTTTTAAATTAAAAAAATGTAAAGCTAGTAGTTCTTGTGACAGAACATTTCATGAAAAAATAACCTTATGTTAGATTTATATATAGCATAAAATACATATTGTTAGATCATTATATTTAGTTTATTGGTGTTTCCATGTAAAGTTATGTCCCAAGAAAAATTTAACTTACTTGTGTTGTGCAAATTAATGACATCCAGTTTTTTTGAGGGCATCTGAACATCCTGCAGCATTTTATCCAAAGCTGAATTGTCTTCCAGGACTGTTAGTTCTAAATGAATATTTGAGATGGTAGTTAAATTACAACATGAAGAATTTGGATTGTGAAAAGCAATAACAAACAAATGGACAATTCACTGATGGGACTATTCACACTTCAGGTTATAAACCTTTTGCTCAAGTCATCGTCAAGACACTCTAAAGCCAAAGAAAATCCCACTGTGCTAAAGTACACATTGTTCCTAGTCACACACACTTTCCTAAAAAGCAAATGAAGAGTGAAATATGAAAAAATACCTTTATCCTTGCTGCTGCTATGCAGAGTATAGAGGGGCAGACCAGGGCCTGTTAACATAAACAGGGGAAAATGTATTTTATGTTTTTTTAAGAAGATAACATTTTTCAGGAGTTCCTGTTGTGGCTCAATGGTTAACGAATCCGACTAGGAACCATAAGGTTGCGGGTTCAATCCCTGGCCTTGCTCAGTGGGTTAAGGATCCGGCGTTGCCGTGAGCTGTGGTGTAGGTTGCAGATGCGGCTCGGATCCCTCGTTGCTGTGGCTGTGGCGAAGGCTGGCAGCTACGGCTCCTGTTAGACCCCTAGCCTGGGAACCTCCATGTGCCGTGGGTGCGGCCCTAGATAAGGCAAAAAAAAACCCAAAAAACAACAAAAACCCATTTTTCAAAAAAAAGTTACCATTTAATGTTGATATAATTTTGACACCACTTAATTTGATAGCATAAATATCACAGTGGATAAAAGGCTTACCAAGTGTTAGATGATTTTCCCTTTCTTTAAAATGAGGGCAATTTGAGTGTGAGAAATATTACAGGACAGGCACAAGGATCTAGCCAATAAAGCAGAAACTGCACCTCTGGTCCTGCTGAGTGCCTTGCTCCCATTATTATGCCAGAGCCCAACTTCCCCGTCTGTGAACTAAGCCAACATGGACTCAGTAGAAGCCGCTTATCCGTCCCTCCTCTAACTCCTTGGTCCAGCAAGGACCACACCAGCTCCCAAGCCCTGCCTCCTGAGGGCGGAGCTCCGGAGCCCATCTCCCCAGCTCACCCCCATCCCGACCTCCAAAGAAAAGGCAGATTTTCCTCTGCTGCTGCCCCCACTGCGGAGTCCTGGGCCAGGCGGCACATCTGCACTGTGCCTGACTTGGATAAGCCATTCCTTCCTGGCATGCAAAAGTGTTTTTCTCACACGCTTAGATCTTCACTATTTATCCCAACTGTGGTAGCTGCAGAGTAGAAGGTAATGTACAGAAAAAGCTATTTTGTGAACTCTTTAATTTCGATGCATTTGTTTCATCATATTAATTTTTACATTTGATCAGAACCACAGTGGAGGCATTATACAGATCTGGGTTTGAACCCCTGAGTTTCCTGCTTTGTGACCTAAGACAGGTCTATGCTTCAATCTCCTCACATATAAAATGAGGATAATAACGTTTACATTACAGAGTCTTCTTAAGGATCAAACAAGGTCATGAATACAAAACTTGAGCACGATCCCCAATATATATATAAAACACATGTCCAGGAAATGGTGACTGGAAAGAGCCATAGTAAAGAACTATGAAGAATAATGTGATATTAAAGAAAATATGCGAGTAAAGAAAGGTTCAGATAACTGATTTGGAGACCTTTTTTTGGTGACGGACAGTTCTTTTCAGAATGTCCAGATTCTTTCTCTCACTTTGAGAAGTGATCTAGCACAGTACTTAAATGGCAGAAGCCTGTGTTTGAATCCTGCTGTGTGTTATTAGCTGTGTGACTTGTGCCTCTCCTGATCTGGATTTTTTCATTTTTAATAAAGAAAATAATCATAACAATAACAATAGAAAATGAAGCTGCGAGAAGCTGAGTGACAGGCACCACTCACATACATTTTTCCCATTTAAAGGGGCAAGTATGTAAAGCTGTAATTTGCATTAAAAATATGTGCAATATGGGAGTTCCTGTTATGGTTCAACAGTAATGAATCTGACTAGTATCCATGAAATTGTGGGTTTGATCCCTGGCCTCACTCACTGGGTGAAGGATCTGGCATTGCTGTGGCTGTGGTGTTGACCAGCAGCTGCAGCTCCAATTTGACTCCTGGCCTGGAAATGTCCATATGCCCCAGGTGCAGCTCTAAAAAGAAAAAACAAACAAAACTACACAATATTTGTGTATATAAGGATGAACAGCCTGTGCCACACATAAGCTCTGAGGTGTGTGTACTTTCAACCTAAAGCAAGCCTCTTGGTTAAGAAGCCAAAAGAAAGGTGGTTAACTCACCATTTAAACACGAGTGAAGGGAAGAGGACTGATCTCAGAAACTCGGATTCAACAGGAGAGAATTGAGGAAGCAGAAAGACTATCTCCCAAACTGGACAGGCAAAGGGAGGCTTATGGAATGGAAACATGAGCCAGTGGGGTGGTGACAAGGTCCAGGGAGGGGAGAGGGGTGGGGGGAGCTACTTGCGAGGCAAGTTGAGGGTATACTCCCCACTCCCTCTGTCCCCAGTTCAGACTTACCGGAGCATCTCAGTTGATAATATTTTGCCTCTTTACTAAATGACACAGAATAGTACTGACACCTTTCTGGGTTCAGCTCACAACTAAGGCATGTCACTTTTGTGTAGTCATTAAGCTGGATCCTATAAAACCAATGGTGCAAATTTAGTACCTGATGAAAGGATAAATGGAAGAAGGAGCTGCATAATGCCATGTTCTAGTTTTAAAAATATCAGAATGCCTGAACAATACTCAAAAACTTTTGAAATGTGAAATAAATGCATGAATTAATTCATAGTAACCTCACCTCCCCCCATTGTTTAGAAATATCACAAAGGCATCTAACAGTCATTCTCTTCTGTGGACATGTGGGTTGGTTTACAGAGAAATAAAAGTGTTTGATAGTAATTCCAGTTTAACATATTAGGACTGGGAAAAATAATTAATACAAAAATAAAAAGCATAAGAGCTAGAAATTGCTCCTCAGCTAAAAGCTCCAGTCAACCACTTGATAAGAACTCTTACCTATAGAGATTTCTTCCTCCTGGCATTCCTTTATGTTCATTACTAATATAGTATCTGGGAAGAAATAAATGAAATATACATTAATGATGTTAAGAAAAGTCAAGTACACACCATTTACCTCAGCACCAGGCATTAGTGTTCATATAAAGGCATGTGCATTAGTGCTTGCCCTTGTTTTATCATTCTTCCCTCCCCCTCATCCTCAGAAGCCATATTTCCCCATCATCTCTAAATAAGGGGTTCTTTTTACAAATGACAAATACCTGAATACTGGAATTGCTCCATTAATTAAGGTGACAAGTAAAAATTCAAAGTCTTCTTTCAGAATAATATGACCGGAAAACTAGCCTGAAGTTGAGACCCTATTTATCTATACTGTGTTCCATATTTTATGCTTCATAATACAAACTACACAGTGGCAGGAGTCCCATCTTCTTGAGTGGCTGAGCCACTCTGAAAGAGAACCTTCAAAAACTGCTATGATGGAGTTCCCGTTGTGGCTCATCAGGTTAAGGACCTGACAGAGCATCCATGAGGATGCGAGTCTGATCCTTGGCCTCACTCAGTGGGTTTAAGATCTGGCGTTGTCACAAGCTGCTGCATAGGTCACAGATGCAGCTCGGATCCAGCATTGCTGCGGCTGTGGCATAGGCCGGCAGTTGCAGCTCCAAATCGACCCTTAGCCCGGGAACTTCCATATGCCGCAGGTATAGCCGTTAAAAAAAAAAGGAAAAAAAAATAAACTGCTTTGAGCAATGGCAAAACTCCTCCATGGGGAAGCCAATAAGGAATTATAAAAATGCCTAAGATTCTAATGAAAAATAACACTCCCCATCCCATCGACTCATGTGGTAGTGGACGGCTTCTGCAAAGCTTTCCATTTTCCAAACAGTGAGGCCAAGACATGGATCGATAAAATAACCTCTCCAAGCCTTCCAAAAATTCAGCATCAGTTGAAATTTAACAAAAAGCCCTGACTGTGGTATTCCAAGACTTTTAAGAAAAAGAGGCTTCAGCTCCTCTAATGTAAAGCAGGTAAGAGCAAGAGGTAGAGCTGCTTGGTGGCATGGTATCAAATCTGCTAAGCATATGTGAAAATCATTAAGGCTTCCGTATGTTAAAAAGAAAGAAGTACTGAACACATTCCAAATCAACTACTCTTCATTTGTAGAAGATTTTTCCCTATTTCTGGGCAGAGGAGGGCGTGATTATGACAAATGCATTGATGTCTTAGTGATTATTAGAATACTTACAGGTAATCACTGGTAAGAGCTTCTATCCCAATGACCTCCCAGGCTCCTTTTGTAATAAATGTGCAATTCTGATAGGGTTTTTTTTAAAAAAAGAGGTTTATTAGACTCGCTCTCTGATGAAAGTTAAAGGCAGGATTGAATCATTTATATCAGGAATTCAGATAATCTTTTCCTTGGTTCTGCCCACCCCATCCCACCTCTCTCCAGACACCACTGAAAGAATTTGAATTAGTCTGATTATTTGTACACACTGATCGACCTTATCAAATGATTTCCACTGCAAGTTAGTTTCAAAAAAAGATCAACCCCAAAATAAATTATGTAAAAAATACTCACACTCTTATCTGTTTGGAAATGACAAATGTGTTTATAGCCCTCTTCATTGCTGATGATCTTGTAGAAGCTATTCCCATCAGAGGTAAAATGAGGTTCTGCAGGCCTAAACTAGAAAATAATAGAAAAAAATGAAACATGTTAAAGCACATTAATCTCCTCTCGGTACCAACTTTATTTTCATAAAGTCCACCCAACACCTATGCTTAAAACCCATGTTTCATTTACTTGCCAAATGAAAACGGAATGTCTCAAAAGAAAAGTCTCCTCCTAGAAAATGCAGACAAAAAAGGTTTACATTCTAGGGAATTTTCTGTGGGGAATAAATGAGAATAGGGACACTGAATAGGGACACTCAGTGCAGAACAGTGGTCACTGTGACCCTTGAGCATCTTCTGTCTCTGGAGGAAAAAGCTGGGGCTTCTGGCTATTAAGTGTGAGAAAATTAGCGTTAGCCTTTCAGTTCTAACAAGTAAACTTCCCCAATGTCACAAAGGTGCTTTCTTGAAATAGGCTAATACTGTTTTTAACTGTTTCTGCTTGGAGAGGGCTTGTCATTTGAGGGATTTCCTAACCTCCACTCTGTTTCTCACATATAAGTCTTTCTGAAAGTCAGACTTAGAAACTCTTTAATCATTTATGGACTAGATACCATAAGGAATGTCTGTCGTATATTTCCTATGGGAGCATTCAAACAGGCATCGTCTTTATTATAAGCCTTTTAATTCTGCTTAAATAGGATCAACAATTTACCCCCCAAAAAATAGTCGTGTGGAAATAGAGAAAAAAAATTCCATTTTTTACAGTTCGAGAGAAGATAATTCTCAGAACATAATGTCGTTTAAGCAGAAGAGTATCTATCGCAGCCTGTAAGGAGTATGTCGTTTTACGACTTCGATTTCCTTACTATATTTGAGAGCAGGTAGGAGATGGTCTTTTAAAATCGGTGGTTCACTTCACCCTCGATGTTTCCTTTCTCATCAGCTCTCATTTGGGGAAGAAAGAAAAATGCTTCCCTCTTCTATTTAGTGATTCAAAACGAATTCATTTATGGAGCAAGCTGAGGCGTGCAGTACACTTGGTGTTCTCATTACAGAGCCCTGAAACACATTCCCCTCTCTAGACCTGTGTTCACAGCCTTATCTTTTTAATACATTTCCCTGTTTCCCCTGGATGGAGTTGTGCCTAGTAGAAATGTGTGAAAAGTGGCATCTGTCTGGTTAAATACAGAGAGGAAAAAACATATTTTTTTCAAAGAGTCGTGAGGAAGTGTAGCATGTCTCTTGCCATGGAGGAAACCACTTTTCATGTTGGCAAACCTCTTCCCTCTGCCCAATCAATGCCTGAAGAAAAAGGATGCATGAATGCTAGGGGAGCTCCAAGCCCGGCTAAAAGGGGTCGTGATCCAGGACCAAGGCACCACACCTCTGACCTCTGAGACGAGAAAGGCTGACATTTTTTATGTTAGTTAATTTTGCCCTTAAAGGGGCTTAATAGAAGTGGTCATAAAATTAGGTTAGATTTAGTCTTCATCTTCCACATGAGGTGCCACAATGGCTGGATTTGCTTCACTCTGTGATCTTGCAGCAGCGTGGCCGGTGATTCTGCATAAGGCATAGTGAGAAGCACAGGAAGTCACCAAGGGTCACCGTGCTTTCTTGGATAAAGTTCGCCATTGGGGTACAGTTAAATGTGAACCCATATGAGTATGGTTTCTCCAAAGTATGGTGTATACCAGTTGTGGTGTGCATGCTGCTGCGTGGCTGCTGGTTGCAGTCGTGTCTCCTTATACATTTGTGCAAGCTGTGGGTGGAAACCTTGTTTTCTGCCTCCTAAGCACCTAACTTTGAATATGAGGTCAATGAGGACATTTGGTATCTTGGCTGCCTTTCAGCAATGATTGCTTTTTAACTTTCCGGTAGCTACAGTTTGCCTAGAGTATGTCTTTTGTTTTGTCTCCTCTCTGGAATTTTCACTTGTCCTTCCACCTTTTTCAACTGAGCAGATTATATATTCTCTACAAAAAGATATCTCTCCACAGGGCATTTAAATATTATGAGAAATAGATCAACAGATAGCTCTATTAATATTAATAACAACACAGAGGCCTTGTTTGGCATAACTACTTATTAAATAGCTCCGAGCCTCTGATCCATACTGCAGAAAATCCCCAAACTCTTACAACTTACTCTTCCAACCCAGCCAGTAGTACTGGTTTCAATGTGTTGCCGGGCCTAGGGAGAGAAAAAAATAAAAAGAAGTAAGATACGAATTCTGTTCTTTAGCTGAAACTTGTGGCAATATAAGAAAGATTATGCTTAGCTGAAAACTGTCTCCACTCACGTTCATATTTATGTTAGTACCTTTTACATAACTACATTAGAATATTTACCTCTCTTGCCTAGAGCTCTGTCCTGAACAGGTAACCCATATGCCACCCTGGAAGCTCATCCAGAATTTTCAGTTGAACAAGTACAGAACTGAAGATTACATAGTTATCTTTTTCTCATTCCCACCAGCTTCTTACTCCTTCATTCTTCTCCCGATTAGTGGCACCATTCACCCAAGCCAGAGACCTGTGAATCATTCTAGATGTCCCCTCTCTTCACAGCTGCACCCCACCCCCCAGTCCCCATCTTCTAGTTCTCTGACTTCTCTTGCCCTTCTCCACTGTTACTGCCTTAGTTCATGTCAGGTTTCCCAGGTCCATCGCCCCATTCTCCTGGCTGGAGACCCTGCTGCTCTTTTCTCCTTTCAGTCTGCTCTCCACACTGCTCAACCCGCAGCTGACCTCATCAAGCAAACAGTTCCATCTCATTATGATCCTCTCCTACTTAAAACCTTCAAAGAGCTCGCCATGTCTTACAAGGCCAAACTTCTAAGAATGGCACCCGAACCTTAGTTTATATCTCAAACCTCAATTCTCACCATTTTGTCTCTTCCTCAACCCCTAGTCCTATGTACCCGAAGACCCCACAGGCTCTGAGTTCTTCACCCTGGGTGACTTTGCACTGTCTCTGCTCATAGGGTCCACATGCCTCCATCTGCCCCACATACAGTAACACACAAAGGCTGCTCTAAGTCTCCTCCGTGTCGTCTCCCATACCCCTGTGCCTGTCCCCAGTAGAGTTATCTTCTTTTGTCTTACATTTCCTTTGTACCTTGCTTATACTCTTTTAGGTCACAATATCCTGATATTAGGATTATTGAAATGGCAAGAAGCAAAGGGCTTGTTTTGTTTTGTTTTTTAGTTTGGATTCTGGCTGTCATGTGACCTAAGCAAGCTTCTTAACCTTTCTGAGCCTCAGTCTCCACAGTGTCTGGCTACTGTGAGTATTCAAGAAATGAATGAAATTGATTTTCATCACAGTATTCCCCACTAGAAAATAAACATTTTGGAGACAGCCACGCTGCCTAATTCTGTTTTTTTTTTTTTTCCCCTATCCAAAGCTATGCACAGAACCTAGAACAAAAAGGTATTCAATGATTGCTTAAATAATAAATGAGTGAATAAAGATACAGGGGGCCCATGATTTCTGAGGCAAGAATCTGCCCTGCACCTGACTGTGATGGAGCAGGGAGGAAAGGTGTGTAGGCAACAAAGCCCATTACCAGAAAAGGGCTTGAAGAGATGTCCTTGACAAATACCAGCAAACCTCTCCCAGGCCCTATCCCTCCCAAGGCTATTGGTCCCAAAAGGGCTTTAATTTTGACTCATCAGCTGCACCTTATGGTCTCTGGGCTGGAATTGCCCCCAGCACTTCAAGGTTGGATTAACAGTTCCCTTTGCCTTAATGTGGCCACCCTCTCAGTCTAGAAGTTATCTATTTACTTTCTAAAGCTGCTTACTGCTTAAAGATAGTCTAGGTACAGTAACAGATTTATGACCCCTTGATATTTGTTTTGTTTCACATATACTCGGCGAGTCACTCCCCATCCCCTGTATTTTCTCTATGGAAATATGCTTCCTTGACCTTGGAGCCCCCGTGGCTTTATCAAACTTTGTGAATTCCAACAAATTCTACTTTCTGGCTTTCCAGTCATCACCACCCCTTTCCCAAGTGATAGCACCCATGACTAAAACAGTATGGCTTGTGAGAGAAGGTGAAACAGAAATGCCACCGGGTATATGATTATCTAAAAATCCGTCAAGACTTACTGCTTCAGGGTCACACACAGAATCAGAAAGAATAGAAACTCAGAGTTTATTTCCTCTCCCCGTTTTCATACAGCACTCAGATCACATATAGCTCTGGAAATTGAACAAGTGGATTTCACTTTACCACTGAGGGATCCCATCTTCCGGTGGACTCGTTATAATCACAGATATCCATGACTGAATAGTTCTGAATCCTCCGGATCCACTGCAAAGAAATCCTTTCTTCGGTCACCCATGTCACGTCACACAAGTAGTGATCCCTGAAAGGAGGGCACGAAGGAAGGCGGGAGGGAGAGAGGGAAGCAGGGGGAGAGGGAAGGAGGGAGGTGGGAGGGAAGAGAGAATAACTATTTCTAGACCTTGGTACAAGCAGGCATTTTATTCCATGAAATCAATCTTAATGGAAATACAATTTTAAATAGTTGTTGAAACTATTTAACACAACAGTATTTTAACCTTTCTTAAAGCTTAAAGTGTAGTTAATTTTGGATGGAAATGAAAATATATCTAACTGGAAGAACAGCAGCTAACATCCCACAGGGTGTAGCATGCATGCCTCACACCTCGGCTCCGGACCTCACAGGTCCTCCACCGGCCTTTGGTGGGGCCAGGGTGTCAAGGGAGACGTCTCCCTGTCCCTTCTCTGCTGTCTTGAGGGAACATTATGGTGAGGCCAGGGACGCTGGTTGAGATTTGAGTCTTTTCTGGTAATTTGATGCGCTTCTCTAGAAAATGCTTCCTTGTAGGGAGAAACTACAGTTGACCCTTTTCTCAAGTTCATTTTCAAAGGGGGGGGGGGTAGAAATGGACTCACGTCTGTACAAACTTTGAAAACCAAATAGTTACACTATGCCAGTCTTTCCTCAAGAGTCAAAATATGAATCATGTGATGAAATTAAGGAAACTCTTGGTATTTTATCATAAATGTATACAAAGAGAGGTATCTCAAGCAGTGCAGCCTCCTCCAACATATACCTTTAGCAATCTTTTGGAATGATATTTTGAGTAACAGTGAGATGCATGGAATTCATAATTTACCTTTCTGCTAGCCTCCCTAAATATTTGCTCTGGATAATTGATTTTATTGGATTTTGTATGACTGTTCTTAAATCACTTCTTGACCCTATAGCCATATCCATTCCCCCTAAAATGCACCTTTGCTCTTTCCTTCACGGGCTGTACCCAACCTCTTCTTGTCACTGTGTTCTCCTTGCTTAACTGCAGACTCTCAGAGTCTGGGCCTCAGTTGTCTTGTTCACAGGGTATCTCCAAGCCTGCAGATTATGCGGCACAAAACTGGCCCTAACTGAAATTCTGCACAATGCAGCAACTGAATGGGGTGGCGGGGGGAGGGATCCTGTCCCATCCTTTGTGACCTATATAGCTCTGTTCTTCCTCAGAATTCACAGATCACAGTCCGTCTCCACTCCCTCCACAGACACCAAATCAAACACATATTTATTAAACACTTAGGATGGATCAGGTGCTGAAGAGAGCACTTTAAACCCCTACACTTGACTATCCCCTTTAGTGGACGCTTGCTGTGTTAACGTGCCCTGGGTACCCAGGCCTCCAGGCTGTCCCCGCTGCAGGTGGCAGGCACTAAAGAAGACCAAAGTCCCTCACCCATCAGGGAAGCATCGTATTCAGACCAACAGGGACTCCTCTCATTTCAGTTGTCTTGCGTATTAAGAACTGTGTGTGGTCCAGTTTGCAAGGCTGGGATCCCACGAACAACCTATGAGGTTTCCCAGCTGTTTCCCCTTGCCAACCTGCCCCACAGTCTGAAATGATAGCCATGCTCTACCTTCTCTGGGATCTACTCAAGTACCCCTTGCTCATGATGCTTTCTTGGAAACTCCCTCCTTTGTACCACTGCCACCAGTCTCATGGTGCTTATCACCAACTGTCAAGCTGCAGAGTCTGAAAGGGTAAACACCGCTTGGCCTGCCCAAGAGCAAAGGTGTCTCATCTAGGCTTCCTCTCCTGCACTGAGCCTAAGGCAGAGGCGTTAAATGAGAAAATGGAGAGGCAAATAAATCTTACCAGAGATTGGTTATAAATGCTTGAATGGACGAATGAAATGCAAGATAGAAACCAAAAGCTTTTGAAATTAACTTTCTCAACCAGGGATCAGAAAACGTTTTCAGAAAAGGACCAGCCAGTTAATCTCTCCAGCTGTGCAGGCTGCATGTTCTCTGTCACAACCACTGACTCTGTCTTGGCAGCATAAAAGCAACCAGAGACAATACCTAACAGATGAGCCTGGCCATGTGCCAATGAGGTGAAGTTCATGTAAATTTCACGTGGTCAGGAAATATTACTCTTCTAATGATTTTTCCTCCCAACCATTCAAAAATGGAAAAATCATTCTTATTTGTGGGACCACCCCAAAATGGGCCAGCAGGCCCGGGCTGCTAACCCCTGTTCCATACCAGAAGTTCTTATTGTTTTAGGGGTTCCTTTGTAACTGATGAAAACCATGGACCTCTCCCTGGGGGTGGGGAGCCTCTTCACCCACATGGGTTCCATGGGCATGGATTAGGATCGGAGCTCCAAAAGTAGCTTTCCTCTTTTCTAAAGTGGCCTGGTGAGAGGAAGGGGCAGGCGAGGTGGGAAGAGAACTCTTTAACACGATTTGTGGGTCACCTCGGACTAAAAACTTTCCCTACTAGAAGCCGTAAATTATGCTTCAGGTTCAGCAATCAGCTCTAAAAAAGTAACGTTTCCCCATCTGAAAACATTGAGCAATGGAATTTGGGAAATCAGCCAGGAAATTCACGTGCATCTGGCATCTTCCCTGCCTGTTTCCAGATCAAAGGTCCATGAACCTGGATCCTCCTCTACCTCCATCACTCGCTGTAGCCCAAGGTGTACCCTGCACCCTGTGAGGGCTCAATAAAGGTGATTCACCAGAGGAGCAGACTGTAAATTTTGAACTCATATATAAACACACTTCTCTTCTATCATAGTCTCTCTTTGGGATTTGGAATTGAGGAGAGACAGAATGAGGGTGAATAGCCAAGCCCTGAGCTGAGATCATGCTGGACCAAGAAGTCTGTGAGTCGTGAAAGCAGGTATAAGGAAACCAATGGCTTCAATGTACTTTTTAAGATATACCTAAGACCAGAAAAACCCAACAAGCAGGATCATCAACTATACTTGGCACTACATGCCGTTTTTATTTCATAAAAACAGAGAGGTGTATGTTAAATAAGCTTGTTGTAGTGGTTGGGAGAAGGGTAGAAGAGGTATCAGGGACCCGAGAGGCACCCTGGCTTCCTTTGAGTCACTGACTGTCTGACTGTTAGACATAGTGATTCAACAAGCTCTTCTAACTGCTGGAACAGGACTAGTCCAAGAGGAATACGGTTGATTTTAATACTAAAGCAATGAAGTAATTTCTGGACATGACAAGATTTCACACCCACGCTGAGTCTACTCTGTGCCAGGAACTGGTCTAAATGCTGCCATAAACCTCATGACTTCAGGAAGGAGCAGTGTTAGAGTTCATGTTTAGCAGACAAGTAAACAGAAGCACAGAGAGGTTAGGTCACTTGTCCAAGGTCACACACCGGAAAGGGCTAGAGTCAGGATTCAAAACAAGCAGTTGGCTTCAGATTTCCTGCTCCCAGTTGTTCCCTCTGTAGCACCTCCACCCATCCCTCTGGTAAACACTGCTGGTCAGTTTCACACTCTTAATTCTTTTCAGGATAAAATTCCTTGCTTATTTATTCCTAGAGAGTGTGTAGACTGAACAAGCGAATTTTATAAAGTAAATCACTTTTGAATGCACTGGGAGAGACTTGCTTTGGAAAGTCATATTGCAGGGAATCCCCTTGTAATGTGACTGTTGCCTTGCAAACAGTAGGCATTTAATAAATGCTGGGTGAGACTAATTTGCATAAATGTTTCTTTTGGTTTATTAATGATACTTAAAATAAGGTACCTATTACCAACTGTGAAGAATATTGGCGAGAAAACCGCTATGAAGAGTAACTACATATGGTGGAGGGATTAATTCAATGAACCACTCAGGCCGCAGGCTCCATTCCACACTCTGCTCTGCCAGGAATGCCTCCTGGGGCCACCAACAGATCACGGAGGACAGGAGCAGATCTGAAGGACGCAGTTTCGATGCATGTGAATGCCTAACCTGCCTCGTTTCTTACAGGTGATACTCACTTCCAGGGTATTTCAGTCCATGTCACTTATCTTCTAAGTGAAAAATCTCAGACCTTGAGGTCCCCACTTTACAGACCAAGAAGCATGGGCTCTTAGGAGAAGACATGGTGGCTTTAGCTATCGTGTCCCTCAGGAGCAGAGAGAACGGAACGGGGCAGGTCAGGAGCTCTGTGTGATGGGGCCCCAGAGTCATTTGGCAGTAGGAGCACCCCCTCCCCAGTCCTCTAGCTTCAGGCATCAGAATTCTGAGAGGAGAAAGAAAAGAGGGACTGCTGAGCAAGCTTACTGTGAAGGCTGTACAAACTCCTACCCCCTACATGTAAAGTCACACTCCTCAACGATCCACTCAATCGTCCATCCATCCACACTGAACTTATCTAGTCACTTATTCGACACACACTGGATGGGATACTTGCTGCATCCGGGAACCCTTCAAGGTACCAGAGGTGTTTCCATAGGCTTGGCCCGGCTCCTACCTGTAGTACTTGTCCTGCTTCAGTCCAGCCATGTGAGCCCTGCTCTAAATAAATGTTAGGAGATTGATGATTTTACACTATATGCTGTTTTCTCCCAAATATTCCAAGCTCTCAAATTCCCGTTATAGACAGTCGATACAAATGGACAGCTTAACTACTCTGATCAACTTGAGCTTTAGATCAAGGATGTCAGAGTGACACAGAGGCTGTCATCAGGGGAGCCCGGTCTAACCACATGACAAACCAGCCTTATCTTCCTGTAGGATTTTAGCTTCTGGTAGCTCTGTGATGAAAGGGCGAGGCTTGAGGAGAAAATTAGCGATGGGCACGTGCGGGCAGAGGAGAGGAGGCACTCCTGTAGGGCCTCGTGCTCCAGGAGCCAGTGGATTACAGAGAGGGTGACACAGGGAGGGTTTTGGGCAGCTGAAAAGGTATAACTGGCCTGGGTTAACTGGACCCTGCTTATCTTTGCACGAAGCCAGAAGACAGAGCATCGCTGTGGACCAGAAGGTTTTTCTCCAGAGGGGAGCTTGAGCCTGGTTTTAGCAAAGCTGCAGCTATACTGGTGCTAACAGAGACTGGAGCTGGATTGGCAGTTTCATACACAACACATTCCTGTAGCATTTCCTCAAACTATTCTTTGGTCAAATACACTCCATAGGAAATAACCGTAGTGAGTGAGGCAGGCCTCACCATGAGCGCAGCGTAAAGAACTGCAAAGAACAAAGACTTAAGGATTCATTCATATAGGGTGAAAAATAAGTCCTTAAACTGATTAAGTATCCTAAGCTCTGAAATTCACAGCTGCGCCCTGGAAAGTCTAAGTGGGGAAGATGTCATCTCGTCATCATCTGTGAAACGACCGTGAAAATGACACCACAGGCAGCATGTGGGTAATAAATGAGACAATGTGAGAAGAGCACTAAGCACAGTCCCCAACAGAGTAAGCTCCCAATACATTTTTTTTGCCTTTTTTTTTGGGGGGGGGGCTGAATTTGTGACATACGGAGGTTCCCAGGCTAGTGGTCGAATCGGAGCTGTAGCCACCTGCCACAGGCACAGCAACACAAGATCCGAGCCGAGTCTGCAACCCACACCACAGCTCATGGCAACTGATCCAACTGAAAGAGGCCAGGGATCGAACCTGGAACCCCATGGTTCCTAGTCAGATTCGCCTCCACTGAGCCACGACGGGAACTCCGCACCCAATACATTTTAACTCCATTATTCAACTATTCTGGCCCAGCAGGGGTAAGCCTTCATCCTGTTCCCAGCTCCCATGCTACCTTGCTGTGCGACCTTGAACAAACGCATTTACCTCTCTGGATCCCAGATCTCTCATCTGTGTCTCACAGCGGTATTCTAAGTGTGTTCTGGAAGCCCTGTAGGTTGTCTATTCTGAGACTCCTGAAGGAAGAGAAGGGCATGGGGGCCTGTCACCTGAGCAGCCATCTGCCATCTGCTCACTGGCACCACACCTCTGTGTTGTATCTCACTTGAACTGAGGTTTCTGGGTCCTTAACAACATGTGTAAGGTCTAAAGCTCCTTCCAGATCCAAAATCTTTCAGTGTAGGAGCTCCTGGCTCATCCTCCCTGCAGACAGATGCTGGGGGTGGACCAAGGGGGCACACAGGGTCTCCTGCTGAGCAGCTCCTGGCCTCTGCCTACTCCTTGATCCTTATGTCAGTGCTCATCTTCCCCACCCAGCCTGTCCAATCTTCTCAGTCTCAAGGATGCTTTCTTTGATCCCCCGGGGTCACGGAAAACCCATCACCCTTTCCTCAGAATGCTTCCAGCCTTTTGTCTATGCCTGTCATAGCTGGTCTGAGCATCATTTATTGATCCGTTTTATATCTTTCACCCTATCATAAGTGCCAGAAGGCAAACTCAGCCCTATGGATATCTGGGAGTGTCAAAAGTGGGTGCTTAATCAATGTTTCTAGAAAAGACGTTTGGACAGGACCGAACAGATGATTTTAGAACCGCCGGGTAAATGTTTGTACATCTTGGACAAACTCAGGGAAAAAAAAAATTAACTTACTGATAATTAATTTTCCCTCGGGATGAATGGGTTAACATAGACATTTCTAAGCAAGTCAATGGATTAATAACTACAGATCAAAGCCTACAGTGTGTTTGATGTAGTAAATGCAACCCTGAGAAGGAAGGTGCTTCCATATTGCTCTGCTGATGACTTCAGGCATCTGAGGGCATCAGCTGAATTCACCCAGAGGGAGAGACACTTCCCAGAGTGCTAACAAGCTCTTTCTTTGAAGTCAGAAAGGCTTGAACACAACTCCTACTGGGTCGTTTTCTTAACCTCTGGGTCTCTTTTCTTATCTGTAGAATATACATATAATTGTTGGGGTTACTTAAAGACTAATCAGATAAAGCATGTAATGACTTGTGTGTGGCACAGAGACAATGCTCAGTACATGTTAGCTGTCTAGAAGTAACAACAAAACCAACATAAGTAGGACAAGAATAGAAAGCAACCTGAAGGCCATAAGTTTCATGCAATTTGGTGTTTATCGTTACAGGAAAATAAAGGAGGGTCTGAGAATGTCAAACCACCAAGGATCATTCAAACAAGTGACATCTTGAGGCACATCAGTGTCGTGGGGGTCCCTAAAATTAATCTACTATTTCCCTGAATTTCTCTAGGTCTGACCAGGCCCTGCAAAGCCCCCTGTGATCTGAACTTACTCTCATCACTCCCCTCTCCATGCAAACCCTCTGGACTCTGTGACCTCCTATCAGGGCCTCGACTGCACCAAGCACGCTCTCTCTGCAGGGACTTTGCACCTGCTCTTCCTCTGCCTGGATACAGCTCTGCATGCTCTCCAGGTGGCTGATGGCTCCTTCCTTCACGTCACTGCTCACAGGTCTCTTATTAGAGAGACCGTCCCTGACCTCGCTCCCACCATCACCATCACATCTCTTCTCCTCTGATTGTCTTCACAACATTTTACTGCCTCACAGTTTATCTTACTATTTTATTTTACTTTGTTTTATTTTATGTTTCTGGCTGTGTTCATGGCGTGAGGAAGTTACTAGGCCAGAGAACAAATCCCTGCCACAGCAGCGACAAGGCTAGATCCTTAACCACTAGGACATCAAGGAACTCCATCACTTTTTATATCTTTGTTTACTTGGTTGTTGTCTGCCTCCCCCACCTTGAATATAGGCTCCGTGACACTGGAGATCTGGCTGCTCTATTCATTGAGCCACACCACCCCTGGAACTGTGCCTGGCATAAAGACATGAGGTAGGTATTCAGCAAAGAGTGGCTGAATGGTTGAATGAATGACGGGCCAGGCTAGGTGACAGCATGGAAGGCTGCCATTGATTCTGCCATTCATTTTGAAAGTGTTCTCCCTGGGAATTGTGGAACTGTTTACAACAAAAGCATTTTGGTCAAGAGTCTTACCCTGTTAACACAGATCCCGGAGGAACGATTTGGTGGGAAGTTGCATTGACGTTTGGGCTAAGAGTCCTGATATTTACAACAAAGAACTTTACCGTCGGATTCTCAGCTCCTGCCTAGGAAAAAACAGTCACAGAATTGGTATTGACAAAAAAAAAGATAAAACATCACACAGTTTTAAAGCTGTACAAAAATGTCTGTTAGGGCTATGACATTATAAGCAATCAGGAATTTTCAAACAATTTAATATAGATAAAAATCAAGATAAAAGAAAGTCATGAAATGCAACCTTTTCATGTTCAGGAAGAAATATCTACATGACGTGAAGGCCCAGAGCACTCCTGTTTAAATAGTGAATGCTCATAGTTTATGCACTTTGTGCAAATGAGAACAAATTTCTTAAAGTCAGTTCTTTTAAACTGCAAATATACCCTGACTCCAGAAGACAAGATGATTGATGGCTGACCACTAGGATTAATACGCTGGGTTCAGCCCAAGATACAATCCACCAGGAAAATTCGTTTACCTGAGCCAAAAGCCAAAACAGCTAATTAGGAAGCCATCATTTCCGCTCCAAATTCAGGTTCACTAATTTGGAGCTTTACAATAAATATTGTGACAGAAATCTATAAAATTGTTTTGTATGTATACATAGATCTTCAATTGACAAATTAGTTAGAAATAATATGATATTTTTAGCGAGAACATTCTATGGTATTTTTTTGCCAGTTTCTCTCTTCAAAAAATAACATTCCACTGAAAATACGTCTCCATATTTAGTCTGTGGTTTTTTTTTTCTTTTAACTTCCTCTGTCTTCCTAAAATGGCAGCTCTTCATAAGGCAAATGGAGTGAGCTGGTAAAAATAAAAATCCATTTTCCCAAACTGCTTATAGCAAAAACACTTTACTATTAGATTTTCCTCTAGGTGATAGCACGGCTATTATTATTATGATGCCAGTGAAAAATCCTGGTTCCTTTCCTTCCTAAATCTCCGTCTTCCTTGGCTTATACTGCTTAATAAAGCTCTTCAATTTTCATAAACATGCATCCCAGAAGGGAGAAACAGCCTTGAAAACAAAGACATGACACTATTATTCCAAATGTAGGACGTGTGAAATTTACAGTAGTGCCAAATCTATGCTAGAACCACTAAAAGCTAGTCATGTGTCTGTTAGTAATACAACCTGACATATAACCACGCTTTTCAACTTCATCTAGGGCACAGTCCAACTTCTACAAATGAGATGAGCTTGTGATTCAATTACAGCGTCTCTTTGCCTCCATTTAAACATTTTTATTCCCCCTACCTCTTTCAAAAGCATTTTTCCCCATCTTTTTCGGCTTGTCATTCCTCAAAGTTTTTGGAGAAATTACAAAACCTTAAATCACACTCTTTCCTGGGATAATAAAAATACTTTAAAATTGCCAGATGCTGTTGACTTCAGCAAGAGTAATCACAGCAAGCTGTTGAAGAGAGACTGACAATATTTTCATTAGCAGGAAAGGATTAAATGAAACCATTCTTTTCCCATCAAATCACGGAACCGCTATATGAACAGAGCACAGACCTTTGGGTATGGAATCCGCACAGTCTTTGGGTACTGCAGTGACTCATCAGAGTAGAAGGAGTATTCAATCAGCGGGACTTCTGTGTCGTTAAATTGGGCATATGCTAAAAAAGTGCCGTTTGGAGACCACCACAGAGCGGAGTAAGCACTGAAGACTTCCTCTGCAAAAAGACAGAAATGGTTCAGTTGCAAGAAGTAGCTGATAAATTGGCTTTGGCATTCAAAATATTGTTCTCATTAGCTTTAGTAATTACAGTAGAGTTCAACTAATGAACCACTTTGCATTTGCTGGGCTTCCAAAATCAGAGTAATACAAACGAATAAAAATAAAATCCTCAAGGATAGAACTGGATAGTAAAAATAAGTAACCCGTTGGACCATTTTAGAATATTTTAGCAAGCAATATTTAATATAAACTCTCCATGTTTTTTCCTTTATCTTATAATCCTCTAAATGTATGCTGCAAAACGTACTAAAAGTAAATTTCACACAAGGGAGTGATTCTCCTTTCTAATTTTCAAACAGTCAACATGCCAGCATACGCTCCCCAACTGGGTTTGGTTTGTACTGAGCCCACAGGATACTGGTGGGTGGTGTGTGGCTCCCGGCTATCAAACCAATATGGTGCCCAGAGTTTACTACTCTTGGCACAAAAAAGGGTGGGAAGGATGGATTTAGAATGGCAAGGAGCTCCATGAGACCCCTACCAAGAAACATCTCCTTTGCTGAGTCTAGCAACTGAAAATTTCCTTGGATTAAGTCCTCCACTGATAGCTGAGGGAAAAGGGTCAATGACTGCGGCAAATGAAAGGAAAGGTTTTGCTTTCTAGAATGACGTTGGACTCGTTCTCAATCTCTGGTACAGGTAGCCCCTTCCTACAATTATTATAGAGTCTATTCATGGCTCGTAAAATGCCAAAACCTCTTTTACCAACTGGGAATGGAGGGTTCAAGTAGCTCTGCTTCAATATCTAGCCTGGGAATTTCCATATGCTGCAGGTGTGACCATAAAAAGAAAAAAAAAAAAAGGATGAATCCTGATTTATCTGGTTGGAGTCCGTGGTCTACTGTCCCTTCCCTGCTTATTTCAGTGCTTTTGTAAATAGAAAACCTTCTACTTGGTCAGGCTCCACTCTTCCTGTGACTGCTTTACACTTATATCATCGAGTTACATTTAAGCAGCAATTTCAAATGTACACAACACAAATCTAATTGAACCCTGGGTGAGTATATTCATAGGCTATTTCACAGAAAAGTCAACTAAGGCTTAGAGAGATTGAGTGAATTGCTAGCAACAAGAACTAGGACACAGGCCTTGTGATTCCAAGCCAAGGGGGTTTCCCACTAAGTACTTCCTCATGTGCTGAGTTGGCTTCTTGTGGCTTCTACCCACTGGTTTAAATCTAAAATCAAGATGCAATTACATAAAATAAATTCAATTGCAGCAAGGTAATGGCTTACAAAATTACTTCTAAGGACAGATAGCAGGTAGCATTCTATGTTTTCAATGAGTAGTTCTTTAAAAAACTGAACATATTTTTCCATATGGGTGATATATCAAAACCACTATTATAAAACTACTTCCAGTCAAATGCAAAGTCCTAAAAATGAAGGGATTACGGGTAGGGAGAAGGGAGAACAACAAAGGAAGGGAAAGATTTCCAGCCTTTCCTGATGCAAAGCTGGCTGTGGGCATAGGTGTCTATAGCACCCCACCCACCACCATCCTGTGATATCTCCCATCCTGAAATTCCCCAGGTACCCCTGGGACCTAGTCTCCTCCCCCAGTAGGATAGTTAATAGGATACTGTCTCGCTCCGTGACAATTATTTGTTGACTTCTTTGTCTCTGTCTCTGGGCTGAATTCCCTGAGAGCAGCCATGGGGTAGCATATATCTCTGCGTCCCTAGCACCTGGCAAAGGACCTTATAGGTGGTGGCACTCAATAACATTGCACTGAATATATCACACCTGCACCATCAACACTACTACTTCAGGGAGTAAGAAGTACTGCATCCTCCAAAATTACTTCCTTCTCTATCCCTTCTTATCCTTACTCTCACCAAAATTCTCACTTTCAACTCTGGGTTAGATAAAACACCCTCATATCCAAAAGTGACTATTACATCACCTAACTTCAGACTGGGAGATACAGTATTACCTTTTCTTTAAGGAAGACACATTAACTAAAGTAAAATAATAATCAAGTAGAAAACCATGAAGCAACGTAAGAAGAAATTGAGAGAGACAGCTGTTTGGGGACCCAAAGAGAGAAATTGAGAGAGACAGCTGTTTGGGGACCCAGGGTCAGGTAGGGGCACGAGTTCCAGAAAGCAGGCCCCTCTGTGAGCGCCCCTCCCCAGTGTGGCACACAGCCCTGTTGAGACCTTATGGCTTTCTTTGTTCTTTTCCTTATGAACCTATGGATTCTCTAAATGTACTCTCCTTTGATCCCAGCAGGTCTTCACGGCCACAGTGGAGAGGGTGACTTCAATGGGACAGTGATCCAAGACATGGAGGAACAGGTGTGCCCTTCCCTAAGTACGGAGCACTCGTAAATACACAAACCAGCTGTAGAAATTTCCCTGTAGGGGCTGAAGACCTGTTTTTAGACACAGGCCCACACTGGAACTGTGAAGCCATTCTTCTGCTTGTGAATGGCTTAGTCATGAATAGGCAAAATGAGTCCCTGCAGCTATTATTCTACTTTAGAAAGGACCTTCGTGCTTGGATGTCTTTATCTTAGAGATGCCCAGCTGTTCCCAGGACAGGTCAGTCACAGCTCTGGGAAGAGGCTTTACCCAGTTTACACTGGATCCTGGAGGTTGTGCTGTGCTGTTCAGTGAGTGTTAAAGTTTTTGTTTTTTTTTTTTCCTCAATGTTTAAGTGACCAATGCTGGTAAATTTCATGATAAGTTGCTGTTTTGGTTTTTTATCTTTTTACGTCATATCCACGGCATATGGAAGTTCCCAAGCTAGGGGTTGAATCAGAGATGTAGCTGCCGGCCTACACCACAGCCACAGCAGTGTGGGATCTGAGCCACGTCTACGACCTACACTACTGATCACGGCAATGCCAGATCCTGAGCGAGGCCAGGGATGGAACCCGCATCCTCATGGATACTAGTCGGATTCATTTCCAGTGTGCCACAATGGAAACTCCCTCATGTAAGTTTTAATCAAACACTTGTTTCTGGGCCATGGGAATCAATCCTTCTTTTAAAGTGTTTTCTGTTCTTGTTCTTATAATATTATCCATTTAACTGAACTTGACTTGAATCAGTAAAAACCAAAATCAAGTCACGAAAAAAAACTGCTTTTTTTAATTATGAAGAAAAAAATAACAGGATAAAATAACGATGACTCTTTAATAAGCACGGGGCAATCTTGTGAGGGATTTGGAACAGCCTCAAAATGCCTTTTGCTTTGGCAACTATAGACACTAATAACGTTTTCCTAATATTTTCTAAAACTCTTTAAACTACAAGAGAAAATAATTCTTTTTAACTTTTTCAGTTCTGTTTTTTGAATCCATTCTTTTCCTAAATCTTTCTAATTCCTTTTTTTTTCTTTTTTAAAGACAGGAAATTACAATTTGCCCAAGTTCAAATTAACACAAATCCTCTATAAAAGAGGCATTTTCTTCCCCTCTCCAACCTCCAGAAGATATTTTGTCATCTTTTGGAATGTTGTGGGAGTATTTAGCTTTCCTTAGTGACTTCTAGGTTAGGTAGGCCCATTTTGAGAAACATCTGATGTAAGTCTGGAGGCTCTTATGCCCCAGTAAAGCAGAAAAGCTACCTGCACAGAAAGGCCCTTTGTAGCAGGAGAGTGAAGACAATAGGAGCTTTGGAGAGGCATTTAGAACAGAGCAGCATCAGTCACCTTGAAGAAACTCTTTGTCCCTGAGATACCTGGACTGTGGGTGCTGAAGGAGATTTGATGACATTTTTAAAAATGCAACTTATTTTGAATGTCACTGAAGTTTGCCATTTTCAGACGTGGAACTGTTTTTGAAAACGTACAGTGTTTCTGATTTGAAAAAAGCTTTAATGTCGCTACCTTCATAAACCCAGTCAGTTATTCCATTATAGATTACATTTTCTTTCCCACTCCACGTGATCCTCTGACTGGGTGAATTTGGTTCATTTTTCACATAAATATCATTGTTCCAAACGTATGCCTAGAATGATTGGGGAAAAAAAGATTGATAAAGAATATGTTATATTTTTATCCTGGAGTGTTAAGAAAAAGACCATTTATTAATTATTTTATCCTAAAGAAATAATGTAGAAAAAGATGTATATATATATGTATGACTGGATCACTTTGCTGTACAGCAGAAATTGACACATTATAAATCGATTATACTTTATAAAAATATTTTTTAAAAAATTCAAAATATTGGTATGCAAGTGTAATGATTACCCCTTATTATTCCATTTGAGCAGGAGAAAGAGTCATTTATGATTCCCCTCACATTCCCTTTTTTTTTTGTTTTTAGAGCTGCACCTGAAACATATGGAAGTTCCTGAGCCAGTGGCTGAAATGGAGGTGCAGCTGCCAGCCTACACCACAGCTTCAGCAACATGGGATCTGAGCCACGTCTGCAACCTACACCACAGCTCACGGCAACACCGGCTCCTTAACCCACTGCGCGAGGCCAGGGATCAAACCCGCATCCTCACAGATACTAGTTGGGTTCATTACCACTGAGCTATAACGGGAACTCCCTCTCCTCACATTCTTAAATTATAAGTACACAGGCTCTAACTGCCAAATAACTCTAAAACTACCTTTTATTTACTAAAAAGAAGAAGTCCACAACCACAGCTGTTTGGATGCTAAAGTGTATGTGAAGCCTGGGAAGACCGATCACTTCTACAGAAGGATGTGTGCTTTGCATTTCTCTTTGGGGGAAGTGAGCAGAGGAAGGGCAGCTTCATGCCCACTGGGTGAGTTTCAATCCCAGATAAACAGTTGTCTTCCTGTTTAGATTCTTTCAGACTTCTGACATTCTCCTACGATGACAGAACTTGAAGGTACATCTATAGTGCCATAAAGTCAGAGAACTAGCAAGAAGCAGGTATGCCTCAAAGAAACAACACTAAAACCAATGGGCAACAGAGTTACAATTTAAGAGTTTAATGAACATTTTCCCAGAAAATAAACAATTCCCTAATAGGAGTTCTGAAACTTTTAGGAATTGTATTTACTAATGTTAGACTAATAAAATATTATTTTAAACAATAACCTTCTATTTGATAGTGACGTTCTGGCTTCCTAAGTATGTGCTTTGTATCAGGGTTAGCAGCCTCTGCATATGAGAGATTTGAGCCTTATTTTTTCTTTTTTTTCTGACATGGGAAAAGACACACTAACCAATTTATGACCCACTGGTGACCACGTGATCCACTGTGTGTTGTTCGGGATTCTATCTTCTGTAATTAGCTGTCTGGAAAAAAGATAAAAAGAAACATTACCAAGTGAATAAATCACAACAGGATTTCTTTTCTTTTTAAATTATGAACTACACTAAGAAAGCGTAATAGATTTTGGGAGGAAGTTACTGACCTTTTCCTTAAGTCATAAATGTCATATGAAGCTGTGTAGGAATGTCTCCATTGCTGTGAAAGGAAGCAGACATTTCAGTATTCTGTGATTCTTAATAATTTGACCACTTGCCATAGGGGCCCAATATGCGGGATTAAGTCATACAGTATTGTATATTTAAATCTTATATCTTATTATTCCCTATCCAGATTCTTAGAATTTTGGAATTTGAAAATATCTTAGAAATCACCTAGGACAAACCCCTTTGGACTTTATCTATGACTTATCTCTAGTCTCACTTCCCCAAAGGAGACTTCCTGGACCACAGTGGGCTGAGGTGCTACTTCCTGGGCAAACATTATTCCTAGCACTTATGAGAGTAAAGCTAAGCTCACCTGTTTAAGAAAATGCAAATTTTCACTCTTCAGCCATCTTATTGGCAAAATAGCTTAAAGAGCTCTAATTTTTTTGTTGGTAGTGATATGGGGAAATGTTTACTTTCCTACATTGAACATGAAAATATAAAGTGTCACAGAATTTTCAAAAGCCACCTAGCAAGACATATTAAGATTGAACTATATATACCATCAATATTTTAAATAATCAAGAAGCTGAAAAATAAAAAAGAAACCAAAATAGAAGAAATAATAAAGGTAAAAGCAGGACTCAAACAGAAAAAACACACTAGAGAAAAATCAACAAAACTAAAAAATTGGTTCTTTGCAAAGACTAATTGCTAACATAGAGTAAGAAAAAAAGTGTGAATGAATAATATCAGAAATGAAAAATAGGATACCACAACAGACTCTACAGAAATTAAAAGATTAGAAGACTTCATTGTAACTATTTTAACAATAAATATTAAAAGTTAGAAAAAAGGACCAAATAAAAAAAAAAGGAGGGTGTTCTTATCATGGCTCAGCAGTAACAAACCCGACTAGAATCCATGAGAATGTGGGTTCGATCCCTGGGCTCAATCAGTGGGTTAAGGATCTGGCGTTGCCATGAGCTGTGGTATAGGTTGAAGATGTGGCTCGGATCTGGTGTTGCTGTGGTTGTGGTGTAGGCTGGCAGCTGTAGCTCTAATTAGACCCCTAGCCTGGGAACTTCCACATGCCACGGGTGCAGCCCTTAAAAAAAGCAAAGCAAAGAAAAAAGGACAAGTTCCTGGAAAAACAATTTATCAAAAGTGAGACAAGATAAAAATAAAGAACCTCAACAGTCTTACATCTAATAAACAAACTGGATCCATAAATAACTTTTGTACAAAGAAAATTCCCAGCACATGTAGTTTTACCATCAAACTCCTGTTATTTATCCAAATCAGTTGAAAACTTACACTCACACGAAAAACCTACACACAAATTTTTATAGCAGCTTTATTCATAATTGCAAAACTTGGACATAACCAACATGTCCTTCAAAAGGTGGATGGATAAACAAACCAGTGGTCCATCCAGACAATGGCATATTGTGCAATGATAAAAAGAAATGAGCTACTAATCCATAACAAGAAATGAGGGAAATGTAAACGCATATTGCTAAGCAAGAGAAGCCAATTTGAAAAGGCTACATATGCACGGTTCCAACCACATGACATTCCAGTAAAGTCAGAATTACAGAGAGTAAGGATCGGTGGTTGCTAGGGGTTCAGGTGAAGGGAGGGATGAATAAGTGGAGCACAGCAGATTTTTCGGACAGTGAAAGCATTCTACATGATACTCTAATGACAGATAAATGTCATTACGCACTATACATCTGTCAAAATCCATAGACTATACAACACAGAGAGTGAACCCCAATGTAAATTATGGACTTCCGTTAATAGTAACCTGTCAGTATTGGCTCATCAACTGTAACAAATGTACAACACTAATACAGAATGTTAATAATAAGGGAAATAACAGAGGTGAGAGTGCGGTGGGGTGGTGAAGGAGCATATGGGAACTCCCTGTACTTTCTACTCATTTTCTGTAAACCTAAAGCTGTTCTACACAGTAAAGTCTATTAATTCAAATATAAATGAATTAGAGCCACACCAGATGACTTGGAAGAAGTTCCACATGGTATCACTGAGTGAGAAATGCAATTTATGGGAAAGTATGGAAAATAGGATTCTATTTTTATAAAATAAGCAATAACTAAAAAGAATCTCTATTTCATAGAATAATATGAATAAAGAAACAAGTATAAATTATGGAGGGATACACAATAGACTATCAATGTGGGATACCTGGGGAAAAGACAGGAGGGTAAGGAGTAGGGAACCAAGCAAAAATGGAAAAAATAAGACTGAAGATTAAAAAACATATGATCATGGATTTGCATTTATGAAATTATGTTTATATTTTAAAAGAAATTACTTGTCTATATGTCTGTCTTCCCTACCATACTTCTAGACGTAAGAAACTATGTCCTACTCATCTTTAACTACCTGGAGCCATAGTATGGATTCAAGTGATAACCAAGCTAAGGTAATCACATTTTACCTCTGAGGCCAAAATAAATGAAATGAGTAACCCAGGAATCCCCAGCTGTATTGGCAGATCTGAGACACAAGTCAAGTCCCTAACCTTGAAGAATATTTCCCACTTATCATTTATCACCCTCCTATCTTTTCATGTCAACAAATATTTATTAAGTCTCTTCTTTTTGCAAGTCATACATTCCATTTTGAATCCTGGATTATTTTGACACACTCCATGCTTGTTTCTGGGAAACCTCTGAGTATAATACTCCCTAGAGCCAAAAGTTGTAGTACAGGCTAAAAATATTAAGAGATTTAAGAAGTTTTGAGATCATTTCAGGATGACAGATATATCATGGGTTGTAAAGGGAAATCCAAGATGTTTGTATGTTCATTTCGTCTTTTCAAACAGACTTATCAGTCTATTTAAGTTGTACACATTGGCACCTAGTCTCTGGATTAGGCATTGCTGGATAAGACAGGCTCCCTCTTTTTGAGGAACTCCTAGTGGTATAGGGGATATGGAGTCATAAACTACAAGAAAAGAATCACAAAGCACGCAGCAGAGGTGGGTGGGGAAAGGCAGGAATCATAAATTAGGCCTTGGGGAGGGAGAGAGCCTTATGAAAAGGTGATTCTTGGACTGAGACTGTGGCTGAGAACTGCCACATAGAGAAGGGCAAAAAGAGCATCGTACCAGAGAGGTTCAAGCACAAAGGTGGGAAAAGATCATGTGGAGTCTTCTAACCTGGATCCAAGTCTTGCTACAGACTGTATATTTGTATTCCCTCCTACTCCCAATTCATATATTGAAATCCTAATAAGGCGGTGGGGGGAGGGGAGTGATGACTAGAATCACGAGGGGGAAGTGCTTGTCAGTGGGATTCATTTTCTTATAAAAGAGACCCCAGAGATACTCCTTGTTCCCTTCCATCATTTGAGGACACATGGAGAAGATGGCCAGCTAGGATCAAAGAAGGGGACCTCAGCAGACACTGAATCTGCTGATACCTCGATCTTGGACTTCTCAGCTTCCAGAATATTTAGAAATAAATTTCTGTTGTTAAGCCACCCAGTCTACGATATTCTCTTATAGCCACCCAAGTGGACAAAGACAAGTCTCCAATATGTAATTTTACGCAAGTTTCTTTCTAAGCTTCAATTTTCTCTTCAGGAAAATGAGGACCATGACAGAAACAAGCTCAGGAGCATGAGTACACAGGTGAAGTACTTAGCAGGGCTCCTGGGACACTGTCAACATGACATGGAAGATGCAACTATTATTATCTCTATAGCATTAGGTAGTGAGTGGAGATGCTGTGAGAACATCTGTACTAGGATGTTTTGTTCACTCACTCACTTATCTCTTTGTAGCCATGCCTTAAAAATAGTCGTTGATCTTTCTGGATGCACTGGCTCAATCATGGAAAAGCCACGCAGCAGGATCTGAAGAACACAGGAAGTGGACTTCTGGGGAAATGGAATAAAACTAGACTTTTCTTTGTTCTTCTTATGTTTCTTGAGAGTTGATTAGTCAAACATTTATGCTGTACAGAAAAATTCTTTGGAGACTCCGGGAAGTAAAACAGAAGATGTAGTTCTCTACTTTCAATAATCTTTTAATTTAGTGCTTAGTAATAAAGTGTATAAAGAAAGTAAAACAAGCTAATGTGACAGAGTGAACGGTCAGGTGTGGGGGAGCAGAGTAGCAGGGGGCGGGCATTAGATAAAGTGATCAAGAAAACCTGGACCTGAATTACTGTAAAGTGGGAGCCACGTGATGATCAGGGTAGGATGGTTCCAGGATAAAGCAATAGCAAATGCCTCAGCCCTTAGATGGAAATAAAAGTGATGCTTGAGAAAAATAAAGAGCTGTGCACTTAAAGGTTTGTAACGTTGAATCATTGAATCACTTGGGAGTCCTTAAAACAATCCCCACCAGGGCCCCACCCATAGCTATACTGAGTTAGTTGGTGTGAGGTAGGCTATAGGGATCTATGTTTAAAAAACTTCCCCAGGTGATCTATGGTGCAGGCAGAGAGGGTGGTAGGAGGTAGGTTCAGAAGGGCCCACTGAGGTCCAGTCACACAGGCTTCTGAGGATGCCATGGTTGGAGCTTGTGTTTTATTCTGAGAGTGGTGGGAAGATACTAATCATGAGGGTTTAAGCATAGGCACAACATAGTCTAAATTCGGTTTTAAAAGGAGCACAGATACTCCTGGAAAACATGGGTGGTGGGGTGAAGGGGATAGAATGAAAACAGCAAAATCAGTAAAATGCACATGAAGATTCCAGCCACACAACAAATGCAAATTACCACTAATGACTACCCAGCTAAGGTCTGCCAGTGAAATACATCCACTAGTACACATCACATGACACTCGTTCAACTTGGCTGAACAGTAAACTGAGCTTGTATTTACCTCGATGTTTCTACCTTAACCTCACAGACTTTATATGTTTGCCTTTAACACGGGAAATTGTTCATCAGTGATTTTCAACCCTGGTTGAACTAATAACCTATGTTTTAAAAAAAAAAATACTGATGCCGGCTTCACCCCAGAGACTTCAATTTTTGGACCTGGACACTCAGAATTTTTTTATTTTTTTATTTATCTATTTTTTTTGTCTTTTTGCCTTATCTGGGGCCGCACCCGCGGCATGTGGAGGTTCCCAGGCTAGGGGTCTAACAGGAGCTGTAGCTGCTGGCCTACACCACAGCCACAGCAACGCGAGATCCGAGCCACGTCTGCAACCTACACCACAACTCATGGCAAAAGCTAGATCCTTAACCCACTGAGCAAGGCCAGGGATTGAACCCGCAACCTCATGGT
The DNA here is from genome assembly GCA_004024745.2 of Catagonus wagneri. Taxonomy (NCBI): domain Eukaryota; kingdom Metazoa; phylum Chordata; class Mammalia; order Artiodactyla; family Tayassuidae; genus Catagonus; species Catagonus wagneri. Next base: position 15,607,068 of record PVHT020000141.1, read on the forward strand.
TCCTAGTTGGATTCGTTAACCACTGAGCCACGACAGGAACTCCAGACACTTGGAATTTTTAAAAGCTTCTCAAATGATTTTAATCTGTAGACAGCCACTGAACTAAGCAAACAATAATCCCTTGATTGAGAAGAGATATGTTAAAGTTGGCATAGGATTCTGATTCCTTCCTGGTAGATTGGTTTAGAAGAACCTAGTCAATGAGTCTTCATGTCCAGAAAATGGAAACCAGCACAAGGAATCAGGGTAAATATTATGATTGGGAGTCACCATCCCCAAATGGAAAATGGCGTACAGGATGGTTTGCATGGCTGAGTACAGCAGCACTGGTGTGTGAGATTAAAGCCACTCAGTATGTACTATTTATTCTAGAAAAAAAAATGACGAGGTGGGGGTCCCCAGCTTTGTATTTTGTTTTCAATGCAGAATCTCTCCACAAGTTTTTAATCTTCTGCACATGTCTCAAAACTTCTGATACTCAGCAACTCTTGTCAAATCCATAAATAATCAAAAAGCTAAAGTTAAAGTCCCTGGTGATTTGCAGCCACCCTAAACATGAAGGGGATGTGTGATTAGGCTGTGACCTTGCCAGAATGTGTAAGAATGTGATGTTGGGCTGGGCGACCAGAAGAAGCTAAATGCTCTCTGTTGGGCATTGATGACCTGTGCTGAGGCTCCACCTTTGGAATAGTTTGCACATGGGGGGTTCTGGGGGCTGGGAGGTGGTCTGAGTCACCTTGCAGAGTCTCATGTGGAATATGGGAAGTTTAATTTTTTTTAAAGCAAATACTCTAGAGTTTTGCTATATATAAAGCCATGACAAAGAAAATAAAGGGCTCTGTTACTAGATGTACAAGTGAAACATGTAAACTTATTTTTGAAAAATACATGCTACTTTTTTTAGGGCTGCACCTGCAGCATATGGAGGTTCCCAGGCTAGGGGTCGAATCCAAGCTGCGGCTGCCGGTCTACATCACAGCTCACAGCAACGCCAGATCCTTAACCCACCGAGAGAGGCCGGGATACTTGTCAGGTTCATTACCTGCATCCTCATGGATAGTAGTCAGGTTTGTTACCACTGAGCCACAATGGAAATTCCTTGAATTATAAATTCCAGTTTGCTAACTTATATTTTTAGTATCTACCTATAAAATTACTTATACTCTTAGTATTTGACATCACTGAAAATAATTTCTTTTAAAACACTCTTTGGGTTTATCTTTTATGAATGAAAATGACCATTTCTCTCTCTGGTACCGAATTCATGAGTTTTTAGCATCTATCGTATTACTTAGCTATCAATCTTAAATATTCCTTGACTTGAAATCAGTTATAAAATAACATACTCATGGGATTCTTTAAAAGTCACAGTAAAAAAAATTCCTTTTACCTTCACATAGTTGTATTCGAAGAGAACAAATTGTCTATCAGGAGATACTGAGTAATCATTTATAGAATATCCAAGTTCATCCTGTCAATCAAGTAGAAGAAAGAGTAATTGAACAATTTCATCTTACTGCTGTTATCGAGCACTTACTGTGAAGAGGGTATGGGTCTAGACATGTGGCTTGCACCTTTAGTGGTTCAGTCTAGAGGAGGGGGTACATTCCCCCACACAAATGACCTGAGGTGGGTGACAGTCAGGGTCAGAGAATCAAGGAGGAAAGGAGTGATTCTAACCAAGGAAAGATGGCTGTGAGGGTGGGGATCAGGAACAGAGAGAACTTTCTCAGAAGGGGAAACAGCAAAAAGGAAAAACCCAGATGTGGAAAGGGCATGCATATTTTGGGGCTGCCTAAAGGTTAGGTGTAATCTGAATACAGTATACAGTATTTTATGTCAAGCCAAGAGAGGACATAAAATTAAAAAAAAAAAAAAAACAGCCAAGACCTCAGTGTAAGACATGGAGCTGTGAAATATTTTTCTGCATGCAGATGTGCCAGAATCTTATCTGTCTTTTACAAAGAGGCTCTGGTGATGCAGCGGCTGACCTGGGCTAAGGTCTGATTGACAGAATAGAAAAATGACACAAGTTAGCATACTCACTGTCCCAAGACTAATCAAGGGCCGTACAGCAGAAAGGGAAATCGGAGAGACACTTGACATGACAAGGGAGAACTGACAGGGTGTGCTGAGTAAGTAAATATGGGGTAGTGACAGAGGAATCAAGGAGGATTCTGGAGTTTCTAGCTGAAGTGAGTTGGAGGAGAGCACGATATACCAAGCGGGGGCATGCTGGAAGAGGACCTGGATGCTTTCCCCATGCTAGGAGAGGGTCGGGGAAATAAGTACTTGAGCTCTGGATGCTGAATTTCAAATGCTTGCAGGCCACCCATGAGCAGGAGCCAGAAAGCTACTGGAAAAACAGGTCTGGATCGTGGGAGGAGGTGAGTGTTAAAAGCATGTATTTGAGAAGTCAGGCCAAGAAGGAGAAGGCTGATGCAGTGGGAATGTGTAGATTTCCCTGAAGGAAAGCGTGCAGAGAGGGAGGAGGGAGGCCAGCAGTGAAGACAGGGCCCTGAGGGGCACTTACACTGTGAGTGTAGGCACAGGAGGAGGAATCGCCAAAGGAGACTAGAAAGTAGCCAAGGCAGGGAGCATTCCAAGAAGAGAAAGATCCACTGTGCCATATGCTGCTGAGAGAGTCCAACAGGATGAGAAACGATAGTACTCACGATTTGAAAGGTTATGAAAAAAAAATCCCCAGAATCCCTTAAAGCATGAATTAATTATGTGATTAAACATACAAATGTACTGTTCTCCAAGAAAATGGAGCTGTTTCCATATTCAGCATTGAATAGCATGACATTGTTTTCTTGTTTGTAGAGATATTCATGATCTAAAGAGAGAAAACGGCCAGATCAATATTTCAAGTTGCTATTAAACAAATCTTCATAAGCTAAAAAAAAAAAATCAGGCAATAAAAATTTAAGATTTAAATTCACACCAGTACTAAAAAGGCATTTCTAAGTTGGAAAAACATTAACTGATGAATATTATACTAGTATGGCTTTATTTTCCCGTCATCATCGTAAAGGGTTCAATTCATTTCATGTTTTATGGTACATATTAAAGAAATGCTAAGGTTTCTTTCTGTCTCATCTCCCTTTGCACCCTTAAGTAGAAAAAAAATGTACTCTCCCATATGGTGTAAAATAAAATCAAGAATATCTTCTCAGTGCCATAAAAGTGTCCCACAACCTAACTAGAATGAAAATAAGCATAAAAATCAGCCCCCCTCCCCACAAAAACTCCTTACCTGAAATCCATCGCAAGGTGTAGAGCTTCACTCTAAAAGTGCTTTTTAAATAATCGTTTAGAGTGTAGGTTCTGCGACTATCAGCTGGAGCATCACCTGCTCGTTGGAAAAAAGAGCCAAATGTTCAGTAAGATGGGGTAGCCTAAGTTTCGAATAAAACTTTTTTTATAAAAGGATATCAACAGTGCACACTGGTCATAAAATACAGAAATACACTTGTAGAACACATTTTGAAAGATTTCGGACTGAGTAGATGGCTAAATACGCATTTGCTGTTAAAGTGGATGTGAGCCTGTGTGTTTCATGATGATACATTCGTGAGCCTAATTATGAAGGTCTAGATCAGCAACAGTCAAGGGAAATACAGTGTGACTAGCAGCTTTAATTTTGGGGGGGAGTGAAATTAATTTTAATAGCATATTTTATATATCAAATGTATTATCGCAAAGTGTCATCAGTATTTAAATACTATTAATGAGATCTTTCACATTCGTTTCATACTAAGTCTTGAAAATTGGGTAAGTAGGAGCTCCCTTGTGGTGCAGTGGGTTACGGATCCGCCATTGTCACTGCAGTGGGTTACAGATCTGCCATTGTCACCTCAGTGGCTTGGGTCACTGCTTCTGACACAGGTTTGATCCCCAGTACAAGGAACTTCCACATGCCTCAGGCACAGCCGAAAAAAAAAATTCTGATATTTTATTGAGGATTACAGTATATCTCAATTTGAGCAGGCACCTTCCCAGTCAATGAAGCCACATAGTGGATGGTAGGAGGCTAGGACATCCTTTTTTGAGGCCCTGAGGTCCACTTCTAAGCTCTCTTGCCCGGCAGACCTTTAAGATATGCTGACCACCTAGTTCAGCGATCTTTGTTTCTATCATCACTTTTCCTTGAACTTGTTTAAGTTTATATAAAACCCTTCCCTTGAATTCTGTGATTACTCAGTCCTCCTCTCTGCCTGTTATTTTTCCATCTCCCACTTTGATGTTAGTCTTCAGCTTTCTGCTCTTCTTTCTCTACATTCTTCCTTCCAGAGAATCCAGAGAACGTGACTTTCTGGGCTCCGGGCACACTTTCCATCTAAATAAATGACAAAATCTCTGCTCATTACCTTAGCTACCACACCCACATTTCCAGTGCTGTGCTGAGGCTTCTCAGCGGACTTCCCCCACTCTAACCCTATATATATTTTGTCCAAAATAATTGTCTTCCTTCCAAAATTAGATTCCCATAGGAAATTTGTGTGGTTCTGTACTGTTACTGAAGACCCAGATTCAAAGTCTGAAAATCATTTTGATATCTCTTTTTCTGACCACCAACCACATCCAGTCAACCCAGTCGACTCTTCCTGTAAAGTCAACCTCTGACTTTTTTCCCCCACACTACTCACTGGGCTCCTCTCATTTAATAAGTCTTGTTGAGAACGCCTTTTCCATGCCTACCTGTGTCATATGCTCAGCTAGGCCATGTATTCTTTGAAGACAGTGCCTTGGGTTTTTGTTTGTTGATTTGTCAGTAGGGGTGGGGGTAGAGGGGTTGGTTTTGTTTTTCATCAGTCTTAGCATCTGGCACAGCTGTGTGCCATAGGAGAGACACTTTGTTGACTGGCATGGGGTATCATCCTACAGGCACAGTCAAGCCAATGTCATTCTTCTTCCTCAATCCCAGAGCCTCCACTGATTACAAACAGCCCAAAGCCTTTTTCCAAACTACATTTTCCACATACATGTAAACATACACTCACAAAATCAGCCACTGTCATAACATTCCTATAACTGCAGTTCTTTATGGGGATTTCAAAGCCAGGGGCATCTTCTCTTGTTAATTTTTTACAGCCTGTGAAAGGTAGTTCTCTTACAGGAAATGGTCTTTCAAAAAAATGTTAACATTTTATTTCTTGGGATTTGATCTGATAACATAATCTTGTTTCTCCCTATTAAAGCTTCAGTTTCAATGGATAAAATTGCTACAATTTACATTATATTTTATTGATTTTAAACCAAGTTTGTTAATTAAGTAAAAGAGATTTTTTAACTATTTTTTTTTCAATTCAGTCCTGCATTTATCCCATATGAAAGTACGATGTTTGCATTTGTTAGCAGAAATATAGCAAGTGGGTAAAACCACTCCTTGGCCTTAACATTTAAACAAGAAGTAAAGCCTTGTTTGAAACTCATACTATACTATAAAACTACAAATCTGGATTTGTTCACAAAACACCCTCAAACGTTTGTATTCATCCAATCATTCTTTCCATTTTATAACTATATATCAAATAGTTATAAAGTGAATATTATTATTGAGGAAGAGTACCCTGCTATCAAGAGTTATTAGTTTAAAATGGTTATAAGGAGTTCCTGTCGTGGCTCAGTAGAAATGAATCTGACTAACATCCATGAGGACACAGGTTCGATCCCTGGCTTCATTCAGTGGATTAAGGATCTGGCATTGCCATGAGCTGTGGAGTAGGTTGCAGACGTGGCTCGGCTCTCATGTTGCTGTGGCTGTGGCATATAAGGCTGGCAGATACAGCTCTGATTTGACCCCTAACCTGGGAACCTCCATACACCACCGGTACAGCCCTAAAAATGCAAAAAAAAAATAAAAATAAAATAAAAAAATAAAGTAAAATGGTTATAAAACATATGCCAAAGTTGGTACAATTCAAGGTATAAATGGTTATAGACACTCACAATCCTGATATTATCTGCCGATGTAGATGTTTAGGTAGATTTATAGAGCTAGAACAACTTACACACACACGCACACATACACGCCCACACACGCCCACACATGCGTGCACATGCACATGTGCATTGCAAATTGAATGAATGTGCCCCCCCACCCAATTCAAAAGTTGAAACCCTAACCCCCATATAATTAAGAGAGGGACCCTTTGGGAGATTAGGTCATGAGGGTGCAAGCCCTCATGAATGAGGTTAGTATCTTTTAAAAAGTGACCCCAGAAAACTCTCTTGCTCCCTCTGCCATATGAGGACACAGAAGACAGGTCTTTCCCGGACACCAAACACTGAATCTGCTGCCCTATTGACCTTGGACTTCCCTGCCTCCAGAACTGTGAGAAATAAATGTTTGCTATTTAAGCCACCCAGTCTCTGGTCTTTTTATAACAGCAGTCCACGCGAACTAAGACAAACATGTCTATACTAGGTCAGCCATAGCTCTTGGGTTTGTAAGAAGAGAATGATGAACTGGGTACCTACAGCACAGGTCAGATATAGTGATGTCTCCCCTGAGTGCTATCGCATGTGGGAGTATTTGCCCAGGTTTTACGGGACAACACACTTGCTCCGTAAATAATAAAATAACACAGGTGCAATCCCCTGCTGCCCAGGGCACTGCTCTTCCTCACTGGGCACTTACTTCTCTGGCTGCCTTCCCTCTGTCTTTGCTGGGCTGGCTCATCCTCTCATCAGGCCCCAATCCTTCTAAACCCACCATCTCTGCCAGATTTAGGCTCCTTCCTGATCATAACGAGCTCAAGTGATTTTGACCCATTGCTGACATTCAGATATTCACACCCATGCCACCCTCTTGCTGTAACCCAGGCTGCCCTGGGCTCAAGTCAGACTCACTCCGCTGTTTCCAAGGACCCTGCAAGCCGAGTTCCCAATCCTGGTTACCCAGTCCCCGAACACCACTGAGAAACTGGAGCAAGCAGAACAACAAATGTTCCTTGTTTTGGGCCTTGCCATTTGATAAGCGGTGCATGTTGGAAGACACTTTCTCGAAACATCTAGATAAGCGAGTTCTGTGAGATGTGAGTGCCAAGTCTAGGTTTTGACCTTTAGCAAGTTCAGAGTTTGCTGCCAAGTTACAATCTATTCTGTCAAACACGAGGACATGCTCGCACCTCAGTTCCCTGTCTGCTTGCTCATGGACCGGGCACTGCTCACTGACAGATGGAGGTCTCTGGCTGCTGTGTGGTTTCCCTGATGGGCCTGGGACAGTTGTTTATTTGACTTATCAGTCCAAAGCATCATGCTAACCAAGCAGAGCAGTTAATCAAGTTACCCATCAGCTTCTACAGAAATTCCTAGATTCACATCCCCTTGAATTTAAAAAGAAAGAAGAGAAAAGATGGTTCACAAATTTATACTTTACTTCTTTGGCGAGAGCAACTGTTAGGTTGAACCATATGAAAATGCCATTTTTTAATCAGTCAAAAGTGGCAAAACAGCAATTTTAAAGATGGTTCAACATAACAATAATTTCTCATCAAAATATGTGGTATCTTAATGAGTTTTATTGTGGGTTCAAAATCATTTCTGAAGAAAAGTAATTCCAGCAATGGTAAGATTCAAGTAAGAGTTCCACAGAATATTCTTGCTCTGATCAAAGATTGTTTTATGACAACAAGCTATTTTGTATATTTTTATATTCATTAATAATAAAACTTTTCGGCCTCTATGAAACTATAACACAAAATATTTCTACTTCAGTAAGATAAACTGTTTTGATAAATAAATGACTAATGAAATGCAACTAAAAAGAAACGTGCTTTTTACAGCTTATAGACTCAAAAAGTTGTTAAACATGGGAAAAGATATCTGGTTATAGAGTTCTTGCATTCCATATGGTAATCAGTTAACATTTTATATGGATGCTAAGGAAATGAGTGCTACTCTAGAGTTTGTTCTCGCAAAGTAGCAGCCTTGACATTGAGGCATAGAAAGAAAAATCAAGAAGGCCAAAGAAGAAATTGACCAGAGAGCTGCTCACATCCTTTATTATCCGGCAGCACATGCAGGCTGCCACCCATCTCCAGTGATTCAACAAATACCAATAAGTGGTTAGGTTCCTGGTGGCTTTGAAATCAGAGCACCTGGATTTGAGCCCAGGCCTCATTCTTGCACAGGAGCCTTGGGAAAATTACTGAATCTTTTAAAACCTTAGTTCTATAATCTATAAAATGACAATAGATTGCCCATAGGGGTCTGCTGTGATAAAATGAGATAATATATGCAATGCTCTTAGCTCAGGATTAAAAATTTAGGAAGCCCTCCAGATATATTACACTATTTATTATTGTCTTGTTCCAAGCATGTGCTAGGCAACCAGGATATAGAAAGAAAAGAATCTCTCACCTAGGAGTGCTGCTGAGATTAGGAATTTCACTGCAATAAAATAATAGCTAATTGTTTCACTGTGTTCATATCCTAAGTGATCCTCATAAGACAGCCTAAGAGCATCACGTTGAAAAAGCACCTAGGATAAGCAGTCTAATCGTTTGCTAAGTAGTAATGAGCATCACTTCTTCCTTGAACATGCTTAATATCATCCACAGCATCTGCGGTGGGAGTTGGCAGCTGACAGCATGGAGAAAAAATGTTGGACTCAGTGGAATTAGAGGATTTACGAAGAGTGCCATTTCTCTGATTGCCATACCCAGGAGGCATTACAATATAATCACTTTCACCAGACTTACCTTCTAAATAAGAAACACCCCCAGGACATCAAGTGCCTCTGATAAATGCACTTCCATTGAGCTGAAGCCCTTGTACCTGGGACTGTGTACTCTAAGCATTCCCCCTAATATCAGAGTGTCAGATGACCAAACTTTTGTTAGGGATGTAATTGTCGTATTTTCAAAATCTGTTCTCTGAAAGGCCAACCAGATGGCACAATGCACATTTTCCAGAGTAGCAACAATTTGAAAAAAAAGGAAACAACTTAATAGGGGGTTGTCCTGCCATGACTCTGGCCTCGCTTCCTCCCCTGCCCCCTTTTCTCTCTCTCCCACTCCACTCCATCCGCTCTGGCCTACCCCCTGTTCCCCAGACACACAGGCCCCACTTCTGCCTCAGAGACTTTGAATTTCCTATACCCTCTGTCTGGAATGTTCTTCCCCTCAGACCTGCCCAAGGCTTGTTCCCTACCTCTTTCAGGTCTTTATTTAAATGTCTCCTTCCTTGCCTGGACTAACATATGCAACCCTCCAGTTAAGACTTTCTCTTTACATTGCCCTTCCTGGCTCTACATTTTTTCCTTAGCAGTGATGCCATCTAACACACTATATTTTTAACTTGTTGGTCTTGTTTATTGCCTGCCTCCCTCATTTGAACTTGAGCTCCATGAGGACACTGATTTTGTGGTGTTTTGCTCTGTCTGCTATTACATCACCACAGCCTAGGACAGTGCCTGGCGTATTGCAGGCACTCCGTAAATATTTGTCAAACAAAAAGATAAGAGCCAGGCAACACAAACAGAACACACACCCAGGGATGGAGCTCTACACATGAGCGTTATGCCCTCTAAGCAACTGTAGCAGCAGGAGAGCAGTACCCTGGGCCAGCTCGGTCTAGATGGATCCAGGACAGGAATCTTGGGTTCCAGCCTGCCACTAGCTGTCACCAGGCCATCTCACTTCTCTACGCTTGCGACTGTCATTTACCTTTTGTCTTTTAGCTCAAACGTACACTTCTCTTTGCTCAGTAACGCTGGGAAGGGAGTCGACATCTGCATTTTTTTGCGTTTTTCCCTCAGGCCCGGCCATTAGGGAAACACGAGGAGTGGAGTCGGCAGCAAAGGAGGAGGGGGCCCTTTTTTCTTGCTGGTCCTGTCAGCTTGTGCCCAGAAGGAGCACCTGCCCCAGCTCCTGCTTCCCCTGTTACACCTTAACCTGATGCATCCTGCGTCTCAGCCACGTCAGAAGCAGCTGTGCGCCTGACACTCCTTAGAGATTAGAGTCCAGACCATATGGCTGCCTCTTCTCCTTTTGTCCCAAGCCCTAGGGGTGGCTCCTTCCTACAGCTCCTGTCTCTCAGTTCCCTCAGAATTCTTCCTTTTTTTTTTTTTTTGGCTTTTGAATTTGTATAACAAATTTTTATATCAAATTTCTCTGCTGAAACATCTAGTATGATTTCTGTATTTCTCATGTCTCCGTGAGGATTTACACATCTTACCTGTAAAATAAGGTCTCTTCTAGCTCTAAGAATACAATATCTAGACATCAGGTTGGCAAACGTTTTCCTTTCTTTTTTTTCTTTTCTTTTTTGCTTTTCAGGGCCACACCAGCTACATATGTAAGTTCCCAGGCTAGGATTGAATCAAAGCTGTAGCTGCTGTCCTACACCACAGCCACAGCAACATGGGATCTGAGCCATGTCTGCGACCTACACCACAGCTCTCTACAGCAACACTGGATTCTTAACCCACTGAATGAAGCCAGGGATCAAACCTGTATCCTTATGGATCCTAGTCCGGTTTGTAACCTGCTGAGCTACAATGAGAATTCTCGGCAAACTTTTTCTTAAAGGGCCAGAGAGGAAATATTTTAGGCTTTGAAACTCCTCGGGTCCGCAACTGTACCTGAAGATGGCTGCAGACCACATGCAAATGAAAGGACGTGGTTGTATTCCAAATAAAACTTAATTTACAAAAACACGCAGCCAGCCCTAGTTATAGTTTGATGGCCCTACCTAGACATTCTTCAGAATAGCAAATAACACACATAAAAAAACAAAACAGAAGTTCCCTTTGTAATACAATGGGATGGGTGATGTCTCTGCAGTACCAGGACACAGGTTTGATCCTTTGTCCAGCACAGTGGGTTAAAAGATCCTGCTTTGCACAGCCGCAGTGTAAGTTGAAACTGCAGCTCAGATTTGACCCCTGTGTTGAGGGTGGCCAATAAATAAATAAACCAAAAAACGAAACAAAACAAAACAAAAAAACTGCTCCTAGGATCAGTTTGAAAGACAGATGCTGAGACTGAAATTGTAATCACCTTGAAATAATACAAACACCAACATAAGACTCCAATCTATACAACAGAAACGTGAAAGTGGACAGAATATTCATGTTTCAAAATTTAGGTCAAGAGAAAGATACTTAAAGCTCCTGGTGAAGAAATGCAAAGCCAAAGGGACTGCCTGAACTAAATCCAGTTTACCTTGTCCAGTTCACTCTGCCCTCACCCCAGTGAAGAGCCAGGAAGTTCAGCAGACACAGGAAGCTGGCACTAAACAGGGCATCGGGACAGCTTTATTTCTTTTTCTCTTTTTCTTCCCTGTGCCTGCGGCATATGGAATTTCCCAGATCAGAGGTCAAACACACGCCACAGCAGTAACCAGAGACAGAACAGTGAAAACGCTGGATCCTTAACCCTCTGAGCCACCAAGGAACTCCAGCTTTACTCCTTTTTGAAGTGGAAATTGCTCTATTTCTTTTTTCTGATCATAGTCCCTCCATCGCTCCTTATTAGGAGCCTTCTGGGAATAAACTAGACTTGTATAACAGTGGCCAGAATTAATACTGACAAAGCTTTTATGTTCCACTATGTCAACTGACTTTAAGCCAGTGTAATGTAAGGAGATGCAAAACAGTTGAAAGGCGGAACCATCTTAACTGTAAAAATAAATGACCCACAGGTCTGTGAAACAAGCAACTATTTTAGCAAAGGGCTGGTTTCTCTTGAAAACATACTCAATAGTACTTGTAGTGAGGTCATCAATGCGAAGTTACAGTGCAAGCTAAAAACGATTCATTTATGTTGGAAAGAAAACTGAATAGAGAACATCAGCATTTGGGGAAGCTGAAAACTCTAAGACTGAATCACTGAAGAACTTTCCAGAAAGACTTACAGGCATCATCAACAAGGCTGCTCTCTGTGACAACTGTATGTTTACCAGGAAAATGATCACTGGAAAACAAAACTGCTACAGAAATTGCCTTTCCAGCCTTCGCCTGGCACACCTTTTCAAGAGTGTGGGACAAGTATTCTTATACTCCCTGTTAAAAGAATTTTTTTTTGAAGTTAAAATATATATAAAGAGTAAGCATTATGAAAGCTTACAGAGAACTTCCAGACTTTCCAGTGTGGTCAGCTAAGGCATCATACGCTCATTAACTTCTTTTCATCCCCATTTTACAGGTGAGGAAATGGAGATGCAGAGGATAACCAGATTCCAGTCCCATGACTTGTAAGCCCTAGGCCATAGGGCTCTGAAGCCTGTGGTTATAACCAAGGTTCTAAATAGCCTGAGTCTCAAGCAGGGTGACTGCACATGAGCAATGCTCGCTGGAAGTTTTTGTGTTAGCACAGTTGGATTAGATTTTATGCAAGTGTTTGGATTCAACGTTTGCAAACAATCTAAACAGGGAGCTTGATAGTAGCATTTGGACCTGGTACAGTTGATATGTTACAATAGAAGATAATTTTCTTCTAGTGCACCGAAGTCAAAGGGGCACCAATTCTTTCTAAAAACCCTAGAATTTTCTCTCTGGAGTGTTAGTAAGGATGGCAACTCTGTGGCTTCCCAGAAAGAAAGTTGTACCACCCTCCTCCTCCCTTCGATGGTACAACTTGTAAATTCTCATCATCGTTTCCCTTCTCTCATAAAAAGTAGTTATGTAAGCTTTATAACAGGTTTCTTTTCTCCTCCCTCTGCCCCTGACCTTTTTTTCTTGTTTCCTAGATTTTTTTTTTATTTTATTTTTTGTCTTTTTGAGGCCGCACTCGCAGCATACAGAGATTCCCAGGCCAGGGGTCAAATTGGAGCCATAGCCGCCAGCCTGCACCACAACCACAGCAAAGTGGGATCCAAGCCACATCTGCAACCTACACCACAGCTCATGGCAACGCCGGATCCTTAGCCCACTAAGCGAGGCAGGGATCGAACCTGCATCCTCATGGATACTAGTCAGATTTGTTTCCACTGATCCATGATGGGAACTCCTTATGTTTTTATTTTTTTGTGGCCACATCCGCAGTATGTGGAAGTTCCCGTCCAGGGATGGAACCTGTGACACAGCAGCGCCCTGAGCTTCTATAGTGACAATGCCAGATCCTCAACCCACTGTGCCACAAGGGAAACCTCTAGATTTTAACGATAACACATCCTGAATAACTCAGGTCCTGAAGTGCACATGTTCAAAAGTGTATGAAGTTATCTGGTGAAAAGGTTCAATGATTTCTCCTTTAGAGCAGAAGCCATCGCTGTAGGGACTAGGTTTATTACTCTGCTTTCTGGCCTCTGTCTGTCCCTCCCACCACTCTTTAACCCTTTCTTCAGCACTCAGCACTGACATGGAGAAGCAGTATCTTCACTTCTTCAGCATCTTCACTTTCCCCTGCTTACTTCTGCCTTGTCTGGAAGCATGCACAGGGCACTATATCAAAAATATATGCACTAGGAGTTCCTGTCGTGGCTCAGTGGTAACAAATCTGACTAGGAACCATGAGGTTGCAGGTTCTATCCCTGGCCTCGCTCAGTGGGTTAAGGATCCAGTGTTGCTGTGAGCTGTGGTGTAGTCTGCAGACACAGCTGGGATCCCACGTTGCTGTGGTTGTGGCATAGGCCTGTGGCTACAGCTCCAATTAGACCCCTAGCCTGGGAACCTCAATATGCTGCGGGTGCGGCCCTAGAAAAGGGAAAAAGACAAAATAATAATAATAATAATATATATATATATATATGCACTATATGAAAAAATACTTACTGATCCTATTGCCTCATGAAGCTATCTCCTTATTTCTCTCCTTGTATTTATCCACAAAATTCTCAAATAAACAATTCACATCCGAGGCTGTCATTTGTTCATTTTCCTTCCTCGTGCCTCTTGAACTACCCTTATCACGTACTCCACACATTGCTACCACATTATCTTCTTTGATGCCTGTTTTCTACACTGTATATTCCATACATTTTGCCAATGAATCAAGTAATCTTTATCAATTACTTAAGGATTTAAATGGTATAGTTGTCTCTTAACTAGACTATAGGTAAGCTGAAAGGATGAATTTATTTCGTCTTTACAAAACAGCTGCTAGCACTGTACTATATGAAGAGGTACACATGATCTAGTAGTGGAAGACCACATATATATGAATATAAGAACTTTAATCAGAATTAAAGAAACATCAAATAATGTTTATCAAAGAATATATTTTTATGTGAGCCCTAAGGTAATTTCTTTAATTCACCAAATATTTGTCAGGCTATACTAGGTCGGATAGTGTCCCCCCAAGATTCATGTCTACCCGGAACCTCAGAACGTGATCTTATTTGGAAATGGGGTCTCTGCTGATGTAATTAGTTAAGACGAGGTCATACTGGAGTAGGGTGGACCCAAAATACAATGACTGGTGTCCTTATAAGAAACCCATGTGAAGACATGCTTTTGCTGATTTGGAAAATGGAGACCATGAGGAGTCAGGGATGGAAGAAGGCCATGTGGACACGGAAGGAGAAATTGGTGTCATACAACTACAAGTCAAAGAACACCAAGGGTTGCCTGTAACCACCAGAAGATGGAAGAAGCAAGGAAGGATTCTTCCCCGGAGTCTTCAGAGGGAGGATGGCCCTGACAACACCTTGATTTTGGACTTCTGGGTTTCATAACTGTGAAGGAATACATTTTTGTTGTTTTAAGCTAATCGGTACATGATAATTTGTTACAGCAGTCCTAGGAAAGTCCCCACTGTATTCCTCAATGTTCCAGGCACCAGAGATATGGGTAAATAAAACACAAAAAATTCCTGTCCTCCTGAAGCTTACATTCTAATGGGGGGAGACAGAGATTCAAAGAGTAAATAAATAATGCCTTATGTTAAGAGGCTAAGCACTAGAGAAACCATGATTTTAAAGAGCTCTTGAGATTAGATTAGGCTGCCATGGGTGTAGACTTAAAAATATGCACAGCTTAAAAGTTAAAGTTTAGAGTTAAATTTTACTTGAGGCAAAATGAAGAGGATAGCCCGGGAGGCAGCATTTCTGATAGATCTGAAATACCGCTCCAAAGAGGCAGACGGAAATGTCAGCACATATGTGATTTTGATGAAGTGGGGAGGTACATGCAACCAAGCACACATGTTACAGATGTTACAGAAGTTTGCTGCTAGTCCTGCTAAGGTTACTGCTAGTCACGAGGAGCAGATTCATCATGAAGGATGTTTTTCTAGATATGAAGAGACGCAAGTGTTTTTCTAGATATGAAGAGACGCAAGTCTCCCAAAAATCAGAGTTCGCTTCATGGCTCAGCAGTTAATGAACCCAACTAGGATCCATGAGGATGAGGGTTCAATCCCTGGCCTTGCTCAGTGGGTTAAGGATCCGACATTGCCATGAGCTGTGGTGTAGGTCTGTGGTGCAGACTCAGCTCAGATCCTGCATTGCTGTGGCTGTAGTATAGGCTGGCAGCGGTGGCTCCAATTTGACCCCTGGTCTGGAACCTCCATATGCCACAGGTACGGCCCTAAAATAGCAAAAAAAAAAAATCTTCTCCTGAAAATATCTAACTATCTGAAGACCTGTTTTGCGAGTTTTCCCAGAGCAGAGAGTGCCTCACTCCTGATCTTCACGCTGAACTCCTTTCAAAGAGGATGTTGAGGGTCAGCAGCTGCAGCGGCTCATGGTTCAATCCAGACAGAGGCAGATGGCAAGTACTAATCTCAGTTCCCACAGGTAATCTGCCTTCTCAGTGTTGACTGTGCAACACAACACCCCTAACCACCAGGCTAAAATCCATTACATTCACAGTCTCAAAGATTGGGCAGAGATTAGCGCAGGGGTCAGGTAGGAAATTTGGGGAGTCAGTTTAGAATTCTGTCTACCACAGTCATCCTACCTGTTGTGCTGAGAATATGCAAAAGGGAGTAAGAAAAGAACTAGAGAGATTTTTGCAACAATTCAGGTGGAAGGAGATGGTATCTCTGGCTGGTAGCAGTGGAGGTAGTGAGATATGGCCAGATTCTGAAAGAACACGAAGGTCGAGCTATAGGATTTACTGACCAATTGGATGTTGAATGTGAACAAAAGAGAACACTGGAGGACTGCATGAATTTTGGCCTTGGCAACTGAAAAAAAAAAAATGAATTGCTATTTGCTGAGACAAGATGTATTAAGGGAGGAATAGGTTTGAAGGGAGAAACAGTTCTGGGAGACATGATATCGAAAAGGAGATGTCCACTTAATAGCTGCACACTGTAGGTCGAGTTCAGGAAAGAGGTCTGGTCTGGAGATATAAATGCGGGTATTGTCCGGTTATAGACGGTGTTTAAGGCTGTGAGAATGGATGAGATCACCTGGTGGAAAGAAGGCAGAGGTTCCAGGATGGAGTGATGGAGTCCAAGGTCGGAAGTTAGACAGGAGGAGGCATATTTAAGGAGAATGGGAGGGAGGCTGTGGTGGCAAAGAAGGAAAAATAGGAGAGAGAAGGGGGAGAAGAGGGCAATCAACTGATAGGACATGTGAAACTCAGAGTGGGAAGCCAGCCCTGGACTTATCAACATAGGGGTTAGGGGCCTTGATGGGGACAGAGCTCGACATTTTAGTGACGGGGTGAGGATAAGCCTCATTCCAGTGGGTTTAAGAGGGAGCTGGAAAGGAACTGCAGATGGTGATAACTCTTCCAGGAGTTCTGTGGTAAATAGAGCAAGAAAGGGGAGTTCCTGTTGTACCTCAGTGGTTAATGAACCTGACTAGTATCCATGAGGACACGGGTTCGATCCCTGGCTTTGCCCAGTGGGTCAAGGATCCAGCATTGCTATGAGCTGCGGTGTAGGTTGCAGATGTGGCTTGGATCTGGCATTGCTGTGGCTGTGGTGTAGGGCAGTGGCTACAGCTCCAGTTGACCCCTAGCCTGGGAACCTCCACATGCTGTGGGTGCAGCCCTAAAAAAGACCAAAAAAAAAAAAAAGAGAGAGAGAGAGAGCAGGGAAAGGGACTGGAGGTTTGGCAAGAATGTGGGGTCAAGAAAAGACCCATCTTTCTTTCCTTCCTTCCTCCTTCCTCTCCTCCCTCCCTTTCTTTCTTTGAGGACATGAGAGATGACAGTGTACCTGTAGAGCGAGAGGGGGAATGACAATGCAGTGGGCAAAGGAAACAGCTGCAGCCTTGTCTCTGAGTGAGCAAAGGGGAATGGGGTCCATGCACAAGGGAGGGCAGGTGCTGGGAGGGGCAGAGGCAGGGCAGTGCACAGGTGGGCTGGACCTTCTCTTTCAATGGCCTTAGTTTTCTCCTTAAAATAGGAAGCAAGGTGGTTCAGGAGCTGAGAATGAATGTGGGAGGGGCTGGAGGCTTGAGAAGAGGAGACACAGGAGTGGGCCAGGGAGCCTCGGGGAGCATGGGGCTGGGGCCAGCCCGGGGATCATCAGGCAGCAGGAAAGGATTTTTTAGCAGTTCTGGATTTTCTTTTCAGGATAGTCAAGCCGTTTTCATCTTAATGAAATCATTACCATGTAGATTACTTTAAACCCTACTTCCCTGGGTCAGCTTTCACAGGTCGAATTTTTACCACATAAACGTTTTATATTGACTGTTTTATTTTATGTTAACTCTTTCTGCCATGTTTTCCCTTTATGAATTGGATAAAATATAACAATTTATATGTGCTTTATAAAGTTGAGAGTAATTTCCCTCAGATATTTCTGACTGTGCTCCATTGTTTCAGATTTGTATCATAAATGTTGCAAAATCAATTCTCCCAATCCTGTTTTTTTTTTTTGTTTTTACTTTTCTTTTATTTTTCTATGGCCACACCTGCAGGATATGGAAGTTTTGATGCCAGGGATTGTATCTTTGCTTCAGCAGCTAACAGAGTCACCGCAGCTGGAGTCTTAATCTACTGTGCCACAGCAGGAATTCCACAATTCTTCCCTATTTTTAATTATTTTGGACGCAAGAGAAAGTGACTCCTGGGCTCAAAATGTCTTCAGGATCAAAGAGGTAGCATCAAAACACCCTGTTCTTCAATAAACTCATTTGATTAGGAAAGACGGTGAGAAGAGGAGAGAGTTATAGGATCAGATTCTTCAGAGATCAGAGCTGGCTTGACATCTATTTTATTTTGTTAGCAAATTAAAATTTTCCCAAGTAATGAAAAGTGAGCAACTATAAAATATCCGATATGCCTACTGAGACCTCCCATTTCTTTGCTTTAGAATTCCCAATTCAACTTAGATAATTCCCTTTCCCCTTCCAAGAGCTAAGGAAGGAGCTTCCTCCTGGTCCCAGAATGTGACTCTTGATTAACCTAGCTCAAACTTGGTAATCCATTTCCCTCTCCAGTGATTGGTTTAGAACGGACAACTGATACAAATCTGGTCAATGCCACGAGAGAAAGTCTGACTTGGGTCAGGGACTTCTGGAAATGGTTTTCCTCACTAATAGAACAGACTGTGACTAAGGAAGAGCATCCTTTCTGCCTTGTGAAATGGCTGTGTGAGCAAATGATGCAGGGTTGCAGCAGCCCGTGCTCATTCTGAGAGGATAAGTTCCAGAACAAAAGCCCATGGTGCGAGAAGGGCAGAGCTGAAAGGCAGAGACCCTGGGTCCCTGAGGAGGTTGTGGGCTCTGCATTAACAGACTCCAGAACTGCGCTACTTCATCTGCACTTCCAACTGTGGAAGATGATAGTGATAACACAATAGAAAGAGTCTAACTTGGGGTCAGGTATTCTGTTACTTGCAGCCAAAAGCCTTCTATATGACACAGTCCTTATACTGAACCAGGTGAAGATAAAACTGTTGAGGGCTAGACATGTGGGTGAACTGCATGCTGGGAGGAGGTCTCAAGGCTCCAAGACTCCCAAGGATTTCATTCAGGCCTGTTAATTATTAACCCTTTATGCTTGGTTGGTTTCCAGACGAACTTCCCTGAGCAGCATTTATCGTGTTCTCTGTAGAGCTGCTATGGCACTTTGGTCATTTCCTAGAAGGACATTTAACCCTTTTTATTTGTTTCCTTTAATGTTGTGAGTTATTTGAGGACAAGGGGCATGTCTATTAATTTTTATATTTCCAGTGACCAACAAAGGGACTGACGTAGAAAATGTTCAATAAATCTTCACTGAATTAGAGAATCACCTTCTGTTGACAGGCTGGGTGCGTGGTACAGAAGGTTCTCCAAAGCTCTGCCTTGGAAAACAAAAGTGCACCCCGAAGGACAAGGGAGACAGAGGCACCCCTGCAGACCAGTTCTTTTTTTTTTTTTTTTTGTCTTTTTGCCTTATCTAGGGCTGCACCCGCAGCATATGGAGGTTCCCAGGCTAGAGGGTCTAACAGGAGCTGTAGCCGCCGGCCCTCGCCGCAGCCACAGCAACGTGGGATCTGAGCCGCGTCTGCAACCTAAACCACAGCTCACGGCAACGCCGGATCCTTAACCCACTGAGCAAGGCCAGGGATCGAACCCACAACCTCATGGTTCCTAGTCGGATTCGTTAACCACTGAGGCACGAAGGGAACTCCCCCTGCAGACCAGCTCTTGTAGAAGGAACAGAGCCATAAGGGCAAGAGAAGGTTTCCTACTGGGGCTAGCCAGTTAACTGTTCAAGGAGTCACTTTTATCTGTGCTCCACCCTGTCCAAGCAGTCATCATCTCTCCCCTTGATAAACTGTTTCCCACCTCCCACCTTCTATCTACAGAGGAGTCAGAGACATTTTAGAAACGGAAACAAGATCATGTCACACTCATACTTGAAACAGAAAAAATCTTTTCTGTTTCCCTCAGTCCTTTCTATTACACTTTTTTTCCCTTTAGGTTTTTTAGGGCCACACCCACAACATGTGGAAGTTCCCAGGCTAGGGGTCTAATCAGAGCTGCACCTGCTGACCTATGCCACAGCCACAGCAAGGGGGGATCGGAGCCACGTCTGTGGCCTATGCCAAAGCTCATGGCAATGCTGGATCCTTAACCCACTGAGTGAAGTCAGGGATCGAACCTGCATCCTCACAAATACTAGTCAGGTTTCTTCACTGTTGGGCCACCATGGGAACTCTGATCTCATTTTATTTTTATCCTAGCACATATCTCTGTCTAAAATCACTCATGTGCTTGCCTACAACCTACCTGTCCTGTGACTGTAGAAGCAAAGGGAGCAGGCTCTTTGCTGCTACTGTTTAGGGCCACACAACAGCTGCCATGCAGTCAGCACTCAGTACATGATGGAGAGTTAGTAAATAATGCCTCTGGTCAATATGGGACCTTAGCCTTACTAGAAGATTTTGTGCCTGGAATAAGAGAATAAAGGAAAATAACAGGGAAATGGATCCATCCATGATATTCATGGACCCGAGCAGGTCTGGCTTTAAAACAGCCAAGGAGGAGTTCCCATTGTGGAGCAGCGGAAACGAATCCGACTAGGAGCTATGAGGTTGAGGGTTCGATCCCTGGCATCGCTCATTGTGTTAGTGATCCGTCATTGCTGTGAGCTGTGGTGTAGATTGCAGACGCAACTCTGATCTGGCGTTGCTGCGGTTCTGGGTTCTGGCATAGGCCGGCAGCAACAGCTCCGATTAGACCACTAGCCTGGGAACCTTCATATGCTGCAGGTGCAGCCCTAAAACAAAACAAAACAAAACAAAAAAAAACAAGGAAAAGAAGAAGGTGGGTCCCAAAAAACAAAAAAACAAGGAAAAGAAGAATATGGGTCCTAACCCCAAAGAGTTGGTGTTAAGGCTACAGAGGTCACCTGGCAGCTTTGGAGAGACTCACTGTTGAGTCAGGTAAGGGGTGGGTGGTGGTACTCATTTAACACTCACCCCCTTGTTCCTCTTCCTCTGTTATCCATCCGGAGCTACCACAGCCCTCAGGATGCCAGGAGCAAAATCCCTACTGGCTTTGGCTCTGCCTTAAGTTGCCTCTGCTTCTTGGGCCTATCCATGCTGAAATACATGGGTCTACTTGCTTCCCCAGTGGACCAAATCATGAAGAAATGTGCTCATTAACTGGAGAGTTAACTAAAGCAAAAGGTTTATCATGAAGTTTTTAAAAATTCCCTTGAAAGTTATGAAGTATAATACAAAACTGCAAGTATAGTACTTGGCAAAAATAAAACAGCTAACTCAGAAGTGTTAATTTTGCAGTTTCAGTTTACTCTCAGATTGAGAGACACACCCTCTTTTGAGGTCATAGTAGACCTTTGAAGACTAAAGGTAAAAATATTTACAAGATAATTGATTTACAATAACACAAGGGTTAGTGTCAAGCTGTAAAGCAATGATTAATCATTAAGTGATGAAAGATTCCATGAAGCATTTCTTTAAAGCAATTACTTATGGAAAACAGCAGGTTCAGGGAAGGCTAGAGGTAAGAAGATCCAAATTCCCAAGTTCTAGGACTTCTTCACGAAGCCCTAAATTTCTATGCCCCAGTTTCTTCATTGCAACAAATCAAGAAACGAATACCTTCTCTGACATGGATTGTTTTGTGAAGATCAAATGAAAAAACACACCATGGTTACAAAACATGTGTAATTCAGCTCAAGTACTGAATCTGTACCTACTACTACCCCTGAAAACAATAAGACCAGTCAAAAGGATGGGAAGTCAGTCCTGGGCTAGAAGTTGTTGACTCTCTACAAGGTTTATGTAGGAACAGAGGCAGCAGCAGCAGCAGGCACTTATCCCCAGAACACTCAGCATCTAGGGATTCACAGTCATGCAAGTAAATATAGGCATATGAATGGGAAGTTGTAACATTTACTCTGATATGGCTACATTAATTTTATACTTGATCACAAGCTAACAAAATTGAGTTTTAAAGTACCAGTTCTAGAGTCATAACTGTCTGAGCATGAATCTCAGCTCTGTGGAACTTTGAGCAAGGTCCTTCACTCTTTTGGTAGCCAGCATCCAAGATGGCCCCCAATGATCTCCACCCCAGAATGCATACTCTGGGGTAACGCCCTCTCACTCTGTGTCAGGGTTGGTTTTGTGACCAAGAGAACACAGCAGAGGCAACGGCACATTAACTCTGAGGCCAGATCACAAAAGGTTCTGAGACTCTCTACTTGGTTGCTTTCCTCAATCCTTCATTTCTAAGGGAAGACCTTTGCGGAAGCCCGCATGATGGGGAACTGAGACCTCTAACTAGAAGCTACATGAGAGAGCTCGGAAGCGAACCCTCCAGCCCCAGTCAAGTTTTCAGATGACACCTTAACTGCAGCCTCATGAGAGACCTGAGCCAGACCCACCCAGTCAAGCCTCTGACAAATTTCTGACCCACAGAAGTTGCGAGATAACAAATATTTGTTGTTTTAAGTTTAGAGACAATTTATTATGCAGTAATAAAGAGCTAAAACACCCTCTCCAGGCTTCTGTGAACCTTCTGTAAAAGGAGAGAGAATAACCTCTCTCAAAGGATCCAATGAGATGTGCACTGAGAGCCCTCAGCCCAATACCTGGCTCATAGTAAATCATGCCGTCATCACTACATCTCTGTACCTTCTCTTCCACAGGGAAGGTGGTCCTACATATACTCACAGTCACATTCCCTAGGCTCAACAGTTTGCCTTTTTTTTTTTTTTTTTTTTTTTTTTTTGCTTTTTAGGACTGCACCTACTGCATATGGAGGTTCCCAGGCTAGGGGCTGAATCGAAGTTATAGCCACTGGCCTAAGCCACGGCCACAGAAACTCAGGATCTGAGCCTCGTCTGCGACCTATACCAAAGCTCATGGCAATGCTAGATTCTTAACTCACTGAGCAAAGCCAGACATTGAACCCACAACCTCATGGTTACTAGTCAGATTCGTTTCTGATGCACCACAAAGGGAATTCCACTTCGTTAAGTTTTAACATTTCAAGTACACTGATCCAGCTCTAGTCAGCCACTTCATACCATTTTCCTCTAACCATCAATTGGGCAAACAGCCTTCCCTTTTTCTCTCTGGGCCCTTTTAAGATGAGAGGCAAGATGTCTAAGATGGAGAAATTTAAGGCACATGCTATAGCCAGGGAACCAAAAGTCAAAACAGCTGATCTGAAAAAGACCAACCCACTGACCTCCAGAGCACTCAGCAAAGGTTGATAACAGTTAACTGGGTGAGCTGGAGTCAACTCCAGCTTTTACAGGGCTTTCTGTTTAGAAAGTGGCCTCTGAAATACACAAAGCTTTCATTCAGGCTCCTTTATGTGCTTTTAAACCTGGAAAAGATCCTGGACTTCCTCAGGCAAACTTCATAGATGTTATCTTTCTTTCTTTGATTATTCCTGTCTCCTCCTTCACATTTGGGTTTTATTTTATTACTGGTGGATGGCAGAGCAGTCAAATTTCCTATGCACTGAAAGAGGATATTGAGGACATTTACTGCTACAGCAGTGAAAAGAACAAAAAAAAGAAATGTCTCTATCCCATAACAAAACCTAGTAAGGAAACTATCTGACAAATAAAAAAAGCTCAGTGAAAACTATGTGACAAAAATTTTTTAAAAACCAGCCTATAATATAATGTAAAGAGGGTATTAAAAGGATCACAAATATTGAGTGAGAAGCTTTTATTGCCTCTAAGCCGTGAAGACAATTCCATTATGAGTAAAGTATTTTTACATATTTTACCGCTGATTCTCTGAGAAATTGAATGTTTAAATGTGCAGCATCCTTCCTAATAGGATATTTAAGGGATTTAAAACAAAATACAACCCTTTTTATATACATAGGAGGAAGTGACTTTTAATTTTATTTGGTGAAATGCACGATTCCTGACCTCAAGGAGTTTTTATTCTAAAAAAAAAATCAACAATAGTATTCATTAAGCTTACACCTCCCTAGGGCTCCCTCTGTCTTGGTCTCTCTCCCTGCTTGGGGTGGATCTGCTAAAGTCAGCTTTTCATATGGAAACACTTAACCTTTTAAACCAACCTCTCAGGGGGATGAACTTGAGCTTGCTCATTTCTTCCTCCTTTTTTCCTTTGTCTGTTGATTTCTTTAAGTTCCACATAATTTTGTTGTTCTAGCAACATCTTTCATCCTTCCTTCCTTTTTTTTCTTTCTTTTTTCCCCCTTTCCTTTCTTTTCCTTTCCTTTCCTTCCACTTATATTTCCTCTCTCCCACCTCCCTTCCTTTTCTCCTTTCTAGTTTTGTTTGACTTTAAAACCTAGAACGCCAAGATGGAGGACGTTTCTTAGATAATGACTCTGGATCCTTTGTAAAAAGGACTGTCCCTTATTGTGGCACAGCCCAAGAATGGTATTGCTGATTTAGTAAAAATGCTGCATTCCTGAGCTTTCATCTTTGTCCCTTATGATAAGGCAGAGTTGAAACAAGAGAATTTCCCTTTTCCCCTCAAATATACATACATGACAGTTAAGAAATCTGAGAAGACAAATAACTTGATTGTGTAAGCATAAATAAAGTGCACAATGAAACCACATCTCCATCCAGTAGCTCAAGAGGCTTTCTTGTAGTTCCCATCGTGGCTCAGCAGAAACGAATCCAACTAGGAACCATGAGGTTGCGGGTTTGATCCCTGGCCTCGCTTAGTGGGTTAAGGATCCAGCATTGCCGTGAAGTATAGTGTAGGTCGCAGACGCGGCTCGGATACTGCGTTGCTGTGGATGTGACGTAGGCCGGCAGCTACAGCTCCTGTTAGAACCCTAGCCTTGGAAACTCCACATGCTGCGGGTGCGGCCCTAAAATGACAAAAAGACAAAAAAAAAAGAGAGAGACTTTCTTAGCCACCTTAATCCTTATCACATTCCAAATTTCCAATTCTAATCATCTGCATTTCTGCCATAGCCTTCAAATTCTGCTCTGCACCATCAGTCTCCTGGGACACTTCCCCTGCTTTCCCTCCAGCCTTGCCCCACTTCAACCCACCTTCCCACTGTCATGCTCAAAGGCATGCTAGAACTCTCCCTCATCCACAGGTTAAAGTCTTACTGCCCATCCACCTCTCTTGCTGGGAGTCCTCTTATGATCCCAGATAGGGGATGTGATCTTGTGCCTCTGTGATGACTCACAAGTCATTTGTGTTTTTTGGAAAACCTTATTTCCAGGAACTGACATTAACTATTCAGGTTTCCCTATGGAAGAAACCTCTTATGAGAAGTCTTCCCAGAATTTTCCAGAAGTGCTCCTTCTAACACCCAGAGAGGTTTGCTCAAGCCTCTCTAAATTATCTCATTGGGTTATAATCACAGTTATTTAGAGACAGGGAAACCTCTCTGGAGGCCCCTTCAAGAGGACATCCTTGACATCTTTGTTCAAAGATTTGAACTAAGGCTATCCAGGTTACTTTGATTTGTTTGCATTTCAGTTTCCCACTAGACTATAAACTTCCTGAGGTCGGGGAGCTTTATATTTATAAAATTTAATCTTTGGATTTGCAGCAGCTAGCGCAATTCCTGGAACATAATTCAGGCCATGTGAATATTTACTGATCCTATGGGTGACCCATCCTTTTGTGACAAGAAGGCTTTGTGTTTGTGGTTGTTTAAATATACAAAGTTACACTTTATGAAAACAGTTATATGTTAACAGTTCACAACAAACAGTCAAAAATAAGTGGACAGATACCTGTCTTTTAAGAGTCTAAAATGGTGGTAATCATTGCTTTCTGAAATAACTAAAAGCCATTATCAATAGGTCAACATAATCAGTTATTAAAACTTTGGCACCTCTGCCGTGGCCCTGAAATTGTCAGCCAAAGCCAAACATGGTTTTTGATAGTTCTACAAACTAATTCTGAACTGTCACTTTGAAATCTAGCTAAGAGCCCTCAGTATGTAAGCACCTTCTACACATTTCCTAGTTGACTAGACCAAGAGAGAAAACACTACAGTTGGCTGACCAGATGTGTTAACACTGAAATGACATTAACTATTGAAATGGAAAGAAGGGCCAGAGAAGACCCAGACTAGTTATTTGTTCACTTCCAACAGTGGGTATTTCATTATATGAGTTGAGCTGGGACAAAAGTGAAACAGTGAGACAAGCTAAAAGAAACCAAGGTGGCTTTAAATGAAATAATCCACCAAACATCACTGATCCCACCCTCTCTGAATATTACCATGGACACCAGACCAGAAATACTTACTTCTATAAGTGGTCAAATAGTTACTTTCCTGCACCCCAACTCTCCAATCGATGGATAGTCATCTCTCTGAAGGAAAACACCTGGACTCCCCATGCACTGTCCTTTCTTAAAAATGTATTTTGGAGCTTGCTTTCTAATTTTTTTCCCCTTCCCTATGACATCCTTATGCTGTGTGGGATTTTTGAACACTACGTCTTTTCCCTTGAAGACCATAGCCACTAAAGTTTTTTTTCTTTTTAATTTAAAGTCAAAACGTACTAAATTTAAATTTAATAAAAAGAAAAAATCTTAAAACTTCCCCTTATTTTCAGGAAGCATGTATTTGCCATACATGAAACGTGGCGGGCTCAAGGCTCTCGCAGCCTAAACACTGGAGACCAGGAAAGTGAATCTAGCGGCTACACTAGAAGCAGCAACCACGCCGGCGAAGCCTCGGCGACGACCTGGTACACTGGCCCCACCAAATCCCTACTTCTCCTTGGTGTGGTAAAACAGAACCTGATCCCAGTCTCCAACTGTCTTATCTTTTCCGAATGCTTTAAACTTACTGCCTTTGTTCAGCAGAACCACGGGCACGGTGATGACGGTGACGAGCACAGCTATCCCCAGCAGTCCCAGGAGCACCTTCCAGGGTGTCTGCAAGCCGGGCAGATCACTTCCAGTTAGAGCCAGTCGCTTGGCCTCAGTCTGGGTAAGAGGGTCGGGGCCTGGGCTACACCCGAGGCACCGAGCTTTGCCGCCGAGCGCGCGCTGGGAGAGGGGCACTGCGTGCTGGGTGGGTTTCCAGCGCGCCAGTCGGAGGCTGAGAGCGGTTTCCCTTGAACTTTTGGCCTTTGAGCACTTTAATGTTTGCTTTTCTACGCCTGAACGTCAGAAGCCAAGTGTGGGTTCGGGCGGGAGTTTTGCCGGTGGCTTTCCGGGTCCTCCAAGGCTCGCAGCCTGGGTTTTAGCAGAAACCCCGCGGGTCCGAGACCTAGGCGAGAGTCCCTGGGGCATCCTTTCACCTGTCAGAGGGTGGCCCTGGAGCTTCCGCCTGGTAAGAGGCCCTAGTTTCGATCAGCCAAGTTTTGGGGCAATCTGGGGAGAGTTTGGTAAGAGGCATCTACAACTCACCCCTGGCGCTCGGGGGTGGGGCGGGGGACGGGAGGCGGGAGGCGAGCTACTCACTCACCTTCATGGTCGGCGTCTCCTCGATACTTTCAAAGCTGGAGCGCAGGCAGAAGTCAGGCGAGCCGCCAGGTCGCGCGTGCAGCTCCGCGGCTCGGGGCGCGCAGTCACTCGGCGCTTCCAAGTTTCGGCCCCGAGTTAAACATTAGTGAGCGCCGCGCAGGCTGGGTATAAAGGACCTCGGGCAGGCTGCGGGCGAAGGCGCGCTGGCCCCGGGCACTGTTATCCCGGCCGGGGGGCGCCCGAGAGGCACCTCCCCACGGGCAGGGCGGCTGCCGGGCGCGCCGGGAGCGCCGGGCGCAGGGCCCCGGGGACGCGCGGGAGGGGTGTGATAGCCCAAGCTCCGTTCGAGCCGTCCCCTGGCATCTGACGCGGAACCCAGAGGCCCCAGCCCGGGAGACCATGGTCCTTCTTAACTGAAAGGGACCTTTGCGCTCAGATTCTGCAGCCTCGGGAGGGGAGGCAATGTGACTGAGTCCAGAGAAGGCACTGGGCTCTGCAAACTCAGACAGCTCACTGCTGGCAGCTGGAACTAAATCTCAGGCCTGTCCTTTGCCAGTGAATGATATTTTGGGAAGTTCTGGGGGGGGGGGAGGTTTAAAGTTTCTGGAGGGCCAAGAGAAAGAAAAAGTGATCGTTCACTTGTGGATGGCACTTAGAGGTTAAGTGTCTGGATTCTTTCTCCGCAGATTTCTTGCACGCTTACCTTCTCATCACGATGCCAAAAATAATAACACTAACACTTATGTTACTTTTCCCCAGGAACTGCTCTAAGCATTTTTGTGTTTATTTTACAGGGAGGAAACCCGAGTACAGGAGGTTAAGTCACTTGGCCAAGTCGAGGGAGCTAGGAAGTCGTGGAGCTTGAATTCAGAGTCCATGTTCTTAACCACTACACAACATGGCCTTTCATCTGTCAGTCTTGCAAAGAGGATTTGGAAAAAAGCAATAGCTTAGGTGTGGCTTCTTTCCCCGGGTCCCCACGATGCCCTGTAGGTTCCTCCATCATTCCTTTTTTTTCCTTCATTCATCCATCTCCACATTCTCCCATTTATTTCACCCATGCTTCAGAATATTTGAGTGGATACAAAGTGCCAGACTCACCTCTAGATGCTGGAGGTAGAGAAGTGGGATGAGATCCATGAGGTTTGTGCACCTGGGACTTTCAGTATGAGATACATGGGTGAAACTTTGCAGGGAGGGCCCCTCTATGCTTACTTCCCTCTTGTGGATAAGTACTCCTCCTCCCTAAAAGGCTTCTACAGCTATTTTCAGCTGCAAAACAAAGCCTCTCTGTCCAAAGTTAGAGGTAAAAGATTAAAAATGCAAAGTCCTGGGGGGCAATTAACACATGATTATGAATAAATTCCAGTTTCCATCCTTCATCTCCAATCCAGATATTGCTTCTGAATGCAGAGATCTTTTCCCCTCTGCCTACTAGTTGCTTATGACACATTCACTCGTCAACACCCACTTCAGAAGCTCAAACTGAACTCTTCATCCTTTCCATCAGCCTCACCCAGCCCTTCTCTTAGCATCTCTGTCGTCATTAAACATGTCCCCCTTCACCAGTTACAGAAACTAAAGGCTTTAGCCGTCTCAGTTTTCCTTCTTCATTCACCTGGTGCATTCACTTGGCCATAAATTAATTCTTTTCAATTCTCCCTTTATGAGTATTTCTCAAATCCAGCACTTCCTCCCTCTTCCAGCTGCTGGGGAAGGTGAGTCTGTAGAGTTATTGCAGCCTGGGATCTGGACCTGGGAAGAGAGGCCCTCCAGCAAGGACTGCAGGGAATGGTGCCATATTGGGTGTTCGCTATTGGCCTCTGCTGTCCCTGGTTTGTACACTCAGGAATGGAGGAGGAAAGTCCGTAAGGTTGAGCACATGCTTCACCTCCATACCTGCACCGTGACCTTATACATTCAGCCACCCCTGGGGAAAGGGTGGGGTGAGGCTGGCTGGCATCCATGGGGCAGATAATCTTGTTCTCTGGAAAACACAAGTATTTGTATTCCAGGAAACACAAATATCTTCACACTGCCCACCTCAAGAGATTCTTTCCTAAGTCTCCCCGACCCTGACCTCTTTTTCACTGGTCTTTCGATCTTGTTTTTTTCCAAGTCCCCAAGGAACCAGCTGGCCAACACATTAGCCACCACCTACGAGTCAGTGTAGATCTTATATCAGGCCATGGCTCTTTTCATGCGAAATGGAAAGCAGATGTACTGCTCCAAGTTCTGTTTGTAGGAAGGTTTCTATTTCCACTATATTTCAGAGCGTCCCTGATTGGGGCTGTAATGTAGCAGTCATCCACTTATTACTGGTGCCAGATTACTTTGCATAAAGCTGACTCTTCCCTCCTCAATTTCCTCCTCATGTGGGGAAACTCCCATAAAGCTATAGGTGTATGTTGTGGGAGAGACACTGAGTAGTGGGAGAAGCACCGGGGAGTCTTAAGTTCACGGCTGATGTGATTTTCTTAGGCCATCTGGACCACTTGCATGCTCATCTGATGTGTCTCTTATAGATACCATTTTCACTTAATCACGTGATACTGCAGAACACGCCCAACTTTATGATTTGGTGGATCAGGTAACAACAGATTCATTATCATAGCTCAGGTTGTATAGTTATGGGCTGAATTGTGTCCCCTCCAAAAAAGGTATGTTGGAGTCCTAATCACCAGTGTTTCAAAAAGTGACCTTATTTGGAGAGAGGGTCTTTGTAGAAATCATCAGGTTAAAAGGAATCATTAGGGTGGGACCTAATCTAATATGAGTGGTGTCCTTATAAGGAGAGAAAATTTGAAAACAGAGAAGACATACATAGAGAAAAGATGATATGAAAAGATGATAATAAGAAAAGATGATGATAACTATCAAGAAGAAATTAGTTATCTATAAGCCAAGGAGAGAGACCTGGAACCCATCCTTCCCTCTTAGGTCTCAGAAGGAGCCCAGCCTGCTGACCCCTTGATTTTGGTCTTCTGGCCTCCAGAACTGTCAGACAATAAAATGCAGTTGTTTAAGCCATCCAGTCTGTGGTACTCTGTTACCGCGGCCCTAGTGCACCAGTATACTGGATGTTCCACGATCACACTTTCAGTGTCTACCAGGGCCCTATAGAAAGAGAGGAGCTGATTTTTATAAAGCAAATTGTCATTGACTATTGTAGATAACATCTAAGACAGGCCCCAGAGTTTGGGGGTACATTATTACACATCACTAAATAGCTAATAAATTGGCAAAAGGCATGAATTTGTTCTAAAAACCCTCGGCCTATCCTCTGTGACTCTCCTATTGGGCATGGCCGGAGGCTTTGGCTGCCACACACACTTCCAATAACTACTGTCTGCTAGGTCGTTAACATCCAAGGATCAGGGCAGCTTGCCCTATAAGCTGGACCTCAGTGACCCTCTCTTGCTCAAGGTTCCAGTCAAAAGAGGCAGCCTACTGAGCAAACAGGCTGGAGAAGCACATCCTATTGTGGTACATGGTGTCTCAAATGGGGAGTTCTGGCAAATATAGTTCCTCTTTGTGATGGGTATATAAGGGGTAGTGAATTATATTTCATTTTAGGAAGGATATCCTGACATGCTCTAGACTTTGAAACTGCCAAAACTTTCATGGGACTTATCCTCTCTTCTGTGGTCATATTTGTCTTGCTGAAGCATGTAAAATACTTGTTACTGGAGTTCCAATTAGCACAATGTCACCAATGTAATGGGCCCATGTGATGTTCTACGGGATTTCAAGATGATCAAGGTCTCGGGAGACTGTGTTATGATAGAGAGCAAGAGCGCTGACATAACCCTGAAGTAAGATGGTAAAAATATACCGCTGACCCTTCCAAATGGTGGAAAATAATTTTTTTTTTTGTCTTTCATCATTTGAGGGCCGTACCTGTGGCATGTGGAAGTTCCCAGGCTAGCGGTCTAATCGGAGCTGTAGCTGCCAGCCTGCGCCAGAGCTAGAGCAACGCCAAATCCGACCTACACCACAGCTCGGCAATGCTGGATCCTTAACCCATGGAGCGATGCCAGGGATCGAACCCACAACCTCATGGTTCCTGGTTGGATTCGTTAACCACTGAGCCATGATGGGAACTCCCAGGCAAACAATTTTGGTTGGTGTTTATTAGTTACCACTCAAGAAAAAAAATAGCGTTCTTCAGTGTAATGGCCACAGATAGTGGACCTGTATTGTTCATTCCAGTAAAGTAACCACACTGGAAATGGCAGCTGAGTTTGTTCCTTAATCCTTCTTTTGCACAAGCTGACCAGGGACGCTGAGTATAGGATGGGGAACCAGCACTCTTGCATCTTTCCTGTTCTTATATAGTGACACCCATCTCTGTCCTTGCCAGGGATGCAGGAGTACTTTTGCCTTAGCTTGGGGATGTGGAAGGACAGTTGCAGGGCCTTCCACTTAGCTTTTCCTGCCATCCCCTCTCTCTCCATGGGCCAGGGGATAGATGAGCCAAGGAATGCTGGCAGACTCTACAAGGTGGAAAAAGAAAGGAAATGGATTCTTTCCTAGAATCTCCAGAAGGAATGTAGCTCTGATGATACCTGGACTGTAGCCCAGTAGGACTTATATCAGACTTCTGACCTCGCTAAATAGGAGACAATACATTTGTATTGTTTCAAGCCAACAAATGCAGTCATTTGTTATAACAGTAATGGGAAACAAATATACCACTGGACAACAGTGGTCTTTTAACTCCATGAATATAAACCTCGGGCCAGGATTTAATAACTCCTGGGAGGTCTGGGCATATCCCTTTTTCTCACAGAGCATTTTCAAACTTAGCTGTATGTCACATGTCTTTCTGAGGAGAGTTGGAAGAGGACTTAAGGAATATACTGAGGGACTATGGCAGGATCTGGCCTCCATTTCAAACAAGGTATTCTGGGTCTATGAACTGATCTGAGCCTGAAAGTGATGAAAAGCCACAAGTTTCTATTATGGCAACTTAAGTGAGATTTCTGTCCTTGTTCTAGAATTTCTCTGAAGGCTGATGTCTAGCCACAGTTTAGAATACTGCCCACACACATACTTGATTCTTAGGTACCCCATGATCAATGAGCCACCTTTGCAGCTTAAGCATTTTGATTACCCTGTTATTCCTGTCTTTGTTAATGGTAATAGCCTCTTTTAAGAACCTGAGTCTTGGAAGTGGGGTCACCTAGAGTGAGCTGTTGCCCTGGAAGAATGTAACCAATGCCAGATTGCAGCATGACACGGATAAAAAGCAGAAGGAATAAATACTCTGGTCTTTTTCTCCTTGTTCTCTACGTGATCTTTCTGGTGCCTCCCACTAGCTGAACCAAACAAAGCAATCTGGATAACAGAGGATGTTATCTGCAGGAGTCAGCCTCCAAAGGCGCTGGGCAAGGAAGATGAGGGTGAAGAATGGATGGGAGGACCCAAATGAAAAAGAACCAAGATAACAGGTCAACACCATTACAGTACATATTATTTGCAAAATTGTCTCCTCATAAATATTGGAAATGTTTCCTTTATTCTTTTTTTTCTTTTTATGGCCACATCCACAGTATATGGAAGTTCCCCAGGCCAATGACTGAATCTGAGCCACAGCTGTGGAAATGCCGAATCTTTAACCCACTGCACTGGGTGGGGTTGAAAGCATACCTCTACAGGGACCCCAGTCCCGGCAGTAAGATTCTTAACCCATTCCACCACAGCGGGAACTCTTCCATTTATTCTTTTTTCTTTCCCTCTACCCTTCTTCCGTGCCTAGTAAAAAGCCTAGTAGTCAATGTGTTAGTTGAATAAATGAAAAAATTAAATCAAATGAAAAAAATAACGTCAGATCTTTCTCTGCCTTCTTGGAGGCTGGAACTGGAAGCAAGGAAAAAAATGGGATCTCGCATGTGGGAAGAAAGGAAAGGCAGGTGATGGAAGGGCTGGGGTGCTGGTTAAGGAGCTGAAGAGATCTCGCTTTTTGCCCTCTGCTCCATAAGATAAGTGAAGAAATTACAAATGTATCTATTCCTTTGATCACTGGGCACCTTGCCCTCCACCTAATAGGGGAAATGTCACCTGTGTGGGAATGACTTCTTTTTGCATATGCCCTTTGGAGCCAAGATCAAAATTCACTCCTAAGTTACTTTCAATAATAAACTCTGTTTCTGTCCAGTTTCCTGCTTTCCTTACCAGCCATAGCTTGGAAGATTATTCTTCTTGTGTTATTTACAATAAAACTAATTTTTACCAAGAGATGCATAGATGATGGATAGCTAGCTGGATAATCCTATGGATTTAGATGTATGGGAAGAAGACATTTCAGGCTAGAGAAGCAACAACACACAAATAACTACACACATTGGCAATGAGAAAACGGGAGATCTTTAGGGAATATCTATTAATTTATTTTTACCAGAATATAGACTGTTAAGAAATAAAAGTTGGTCCTGGTCATAGTCTTCCAGTCTTAATTTCAGTATTAATTCTGTAGTAGGAAGCCACTGAAAGTTTTTGCCAGGGAAAGGAATACAATCAGACTTGAATTTTAGCTATAAGAAGCAGGCAATAGCATGGGCTGGATAGTTGATAAATGAAAGAACTAGAGGTAGAGTGAGAATTAAACTTATTGTTGCAAAATTAACTGGGCAGGTGCTTATCTGCGTAGAGCTTGTCATAAAAGAATTTAAATCACACTGATTTGTGTTTGTTTACATACAATTCTCTAAAAACTGTTTCCTAGCTGTAGTTTGGAAAGTTTTTCTTGCCCCAATTACCAGTAATACCAAATAAGGAGTTCTTATACTCCATACTCAATAAAGTTCTCTTGCTATCTGTTGAAACAGACATTAGCCAAAGAGAGAGCGGGTTTTTGTGCTGTTCTTTGATTGGAGTCCTTTGGCTATTCTGTGGGTTTATAAAAATTTAAACAATCTGTTATATTAACCACCAACTTAAAAAAATTTTATGACTTTATAGGAAAATATGTTGAAGATCCTTGGAGCCAGATTCTCACAAAATGGCTGTGGCTATGATGACATCTCCTTCTTAGTGTTTTCCAAGCTGTAAACATGAGGTGATGTGATGGTGATGGTGCATGTGTATGAGGCTGGGCAATGGTTTGCTCTGATTTAAGGAAAGAAAGAGCAAGGACCAGTAGAACAAAGTTAGGGGTTCCAAACTAAACCGAGAGATCTAATTTGTTGTGGGAGGGACTACTTATTCTCTTTTGAGTGGTAGATCAAATAATCACAAAGTTATATGTAAGAAGGCCTTCAGATCCCTTGCTATTTTATTAAGAACAATAATAAGAGGGGGAAAAGAATTCATGCTTGGTACTGTACTAGAGTAAAAAAAAATATGTCTGTTTGGAGTTCCCGTCGTGGCTCAGTGGTTAACGAATCCGACTAGGAACCATGAGGTTGCGGGTTTGATCCCTGGCCTCGCTCAGTGGGTTAAGGATCCGGCGTTGCCGTGAGCTGTGGTGAAGGATGCAGATGCGGCTCGGATCCCGCGTTGCTGTGGCTGTGGCCAAGGCCGGCAGCTACAGCTCCTGTTAGACCCCTAGCCTGGGAACCTCTACATGCCACAGGTGCGGCCCTAGATAAGGCAAAAAAAAAGTAAAAAAAGTCTGTCATTTTTTTTTAAATTGTGGTAAAATATATATAATGTAAGATTTACTATCCTAACCAATTTTTTTTCTTTTTTTGGCTATACCCACAGCATATGGAAGTTCCTGGGCCAGGGATCAAATCCAAACCACAACTGAGACCTATGCCACAGCTGTGGCAATGCTGGATCCTTAAGCCACTGCACCACAGTGGTAACTCCCCATCTTAACCATTTTTAAGCTGCAGTCATTTCTTTTTGTTTGTTTGTTTGTTTTTGTTTTTAGAGCCGCACCCACGACATTTGGAAGTTCCTAGATTAGGGGTCGAATTGGAGCTGTAGCTGTTGGCCTACACCACAGTAACATAGGATCTGAGCTGCATCTGTGACCCACACCACAGCTCCCTGCAACACTGGATCCTTAGCCCACTGAGCAAGGCCAGGGATTGAACCATGGATACTAGTTGGGTTCATTACCACTGAGCCAGAACAGAAACTCCATAGTCATTTCTTTTTTAACCAAAATAGTCTAACAATTTTAATGTAATTTTAGCAGATTAAACATACAGCTTAAAATTATTTATGTAGGATTCCTTTTTCTTGACAAGATGATGGAGTAAAAATTGACTGCTCTCACTGTATACTTTTTGGACTAGTATCTCCTTTCTGGGGCTTGATTTTCTCAATTTTTTAAAAATATTTTTAAGGCCATAACTGCAGCATATGGATTTTCCCAGTTTCCCAGGCTAGGGGTCAAATCAGAGCTGCAGGTACAGTCTATGCCACAGCCATGGCAACACTAGATCCTTAATGCACTGAGTGAGACCAGGTTCGAACCTGAATCGTCACAGAGAAAATGCTGGGTCCTTAACCCACTGAGCCACAAAGGAAACTCCCGAATTTCTCTTCTTAAAGGCGATAGAGGTTGAGGAAAAAATGACTACATGGGAATTGGATCTTTTTAGTGATATTACATGAGGGTCTTTGCTGTGGGTGTACCCAGAGAGCTTCATTCTGGTGATATTCCTCATGCTTTGAAAAAAGGGACAGTAGTTGTAGTATTTCCAACAGAAAGTAAACCAACTGGGAATAAGTACATAGAGCCAGAAATTACAAGGCAAATGCAGTCCAAGAGGGGTAGTCAGATGCTATTTAGCTCCCTGGCTGAAAAAGCATAGTTTTAGGTATTTATCTAGGCTCTAGAGCACGTTTCTCAAACTTTTTATTTTCTCATTTTCTCCCCCACTTTCCTCACTTCTGTTTTAGGTATTTTTTCTGAACCATCTCCCCCCCATTCAACTTAAATACCACAGATATACTGTATACCTGTTTATGCATTATATGAACTATATAAATCGGTGCTTCATACATCAGAATAGTACATTGTTTTGCCCCCAAGAACCACTCCATAGGAGATGATATTGGCTTCACTGAGAATGCATGCTCTAAGTTACCCTGGTTCCAACGTGGAGGTGAATGTGGCAGTTACTGAGGACTGTCAAAATATCATTATTCTTTTAGAGCACTGGTTCCAACATATGATAGAAATACTGACTTCATTCTGGGAAAGCTAATCTTTAAATCTCAGTGCTGAGAGATGGAATTTGCCAGCAGACAATGGCCAGACCATATATGACAACTGGACTCTGATTATCAAAACTCTACACCAATCTGCTCAAAGTGGTCAGGACTTGACCGTGACTGCCAGCTTCCCTATTTTTACCCTTGCTTGCAGCCCAGAACCAACAAGAAAAAGACTAATATGCTCCTCAATCCAATCTTGGAAGATGCTCCACTTCTATTAGGCTGCCTCCTGTTCCCTCATGCAAATAATTTCAAATCTGAGCATACTGGAAGCCCCTACCTCTTTTCACTATAAAGCACTCTCACTCCCCTGCCAGCCTTTGAGTCCAAATGCCAAGTCACGGTGACTGACTCCCTTGATATTTTAAGCTCTGAAAAAATAGCCTTTGTTTGTTCTCATTTGGGTGGCCTTTGT
This sequence comes from Catagonus wagneri, assembly GCA_004024745.2. Lineage (NCBI taxonomy): Eukaryota > Metazoa > Chordata > Mammalia > Artiodactyla > Tayassuidae > Catagonus > Catagonus wagneri. The sequence goes on from PVHT020000141.1 coordinate 15,643,869, forward strand.
TTATTTCCATAAAACAGAATGAGGATGCAACCGAAGACTTTATATGTTTAAAAAGACACCATAGATAATAATTCACTTCTCCCTTCCAGTGTTTCAGTAGCATGCTTGGCCATTCATTGTTCTCTGTTTTCTTCAACCACCCCAAAGGCTGTTATAACATTTTTTAGCTTGTCCTTTATCAGTCATACTATTTAAATAATTCAAATGATGTGTCTGCATTTTTTGGCCATTTGACTACAGCAGTTATAATATTCAAAGTTGCCTGAAAGTACAGGCAGTTGCCAAAAGAATTAGATAAGTCATTCAACAGGAGTCTTATAAGGACACTGTTACTAAGTTTCTTAATACTTACATGTTAACTTTGATTTTGATATGGCCCTGAAGACTGCTCAGTGCTCAAGTGACTACTTCTTGGGGATTTCATTATAAATATCTGTCTTTAGAGTTATAACTTTCTGTCACATCTACCAGTGTTTTGGCATCAATACGTTGGCGGATAAACTAAAAAAAAATTCAGAATTAATTGAAAGATGAATTGTGAATTTGATTGGGAGACTGATTCTAAATGAGGTCATAAGGTTATAAGTACCCATGCAAACACCACCCAGAGTCTTTTGGTAGAAACTAGGTAATGGACACAAATACTGAGAAGAAAACTTAATCAGAGGCTCCTCAGTTGGGTAACTTAGGATTCTGGCTTCTATCAATGGAAGGCCAAAAAATTTCAATATGTCAAATCTATTATGAAAAGTACAATATATATTTTAGATTTTTATTTTATTTTTAAAATTTGTTTTCTTGTTGTCTTCTAATTTAATTTTGTTATGGTCAGAAAACAACTTTTAAGTTTTAAGGCCTATCTTATGGCCTAGTATGTGGTTTATTTTGGTGAATATATAAAGGAAACTGAAAAAAAAAAGGGTAGTCTCCAGTTTGTGAATATACTGTTCTAAAAATGTCAACGAAATCAAGGATTTGCCAGTCTTCTTCAGATCTTTCAGACATTTTTTGTAATTTAATTTAACTTAATTTTTTTAGGACCACACCTGTGGCATGTGGAGATTCCCAGGCTAGGGGTCCAGTTGGAGCTGTAGCTGCTGGCCTACACCACAACCAGAGCAACATGGGATCCAACCATGTCTGCAGCCTACACCACAGCTTAAGGCAATGCCAGATCCTTAACCCACTGAGCAAAGCCAGGGATTGAACCCGCATCCTCGTGGATACTAGTTGAGTTTGTTAACCACTGAGCCATGAATTTTATTTTATTAATTGGATGCTAAAATTTTATTTCACTTATTGGATGCTAAAATAGTCTACAGATTTTTAAAAACTATTTTGAGTGCAACTAATTTATTTACATTGAACTTTAATTCAATCAAGGTTGTGCTTCCTGAGATGCTACTTCACCAGGCAGTGCACTGAGAACATCACAGTGAGCAAGTCAGATCCAACAGGAGGATCACAGTGTTCACCAACATTTTGCTAATCCATCCAGGCTTGCTAGCAAAACTTAAGACCAAACATCAGAGATGATTAAGCTTTCCTGGCCCCAGCAAAAGCATTTTTGGTGAGAGACTGGTGGAGGAGATAGGACCTCCCCCATCCCCGGGGCCACATGAATGTGCTGGGTTATGGATCTGATGTTTAGAGTTTGGCAATCTGTCCTCTTGGCTTCTTCCTGTAGGTGCCCTTCCTTGTTTTTCCTCCCAGGTCTTGCTGCCTCTTTCCTTATCTCTTCTGTGCCACAGCATCCCTTCTGGAATATTTCTTTCAAACCAGTCCCCTCAGGTGAAGGCCCTGCCTCTCCACCCCCTTCTCCTGTCTCAAATTCCGTCTATTCTGTGAACTGCTTTGACTGGACATTGACAGACTTAACATAAACATTTTATCAGGATTTTTGAGGCCAGAGGCCTTTCCCTGATTCTTTAAAGTTTTGTCAAATACACGCTGTGTATAGCTCCATCACTCCCCTTTCCATTAATGAAATAAAAGTTTGTATACTAAGGCGAGTTAAGGAAAATTTAAACTTTTTTTTTCTATGCCTTTTGGCCACCTCTCTCCCCTCTGCTGTGCATTTGATATGATATCTGTATTATGCATCGACCACAGTTCCCCATTGGCAGGAAATACCTGCTCGACCATTTTTCTAACATCGATAGTTCCCTAGGAGAAAAATTTCTTAATCTTGTAAGAGGCCACGATGACGCATGACCCACTACTGACTTTGTACGGCAAATCTGGATTGCACAAACTATTGACATCCTTTAATGTACAGCCCTCTGTCTCAAAACTGCTTTGACCTCTAGTGGGAGGAATAGTTCTCGGAGCTTTCTGAGAGGCTGTTCTTGGCTAGAGTAAAATTTTCTATTCTTCCTTAGATCGACTGATTAATTTTTTTGTCAACATTGTATTATATTAAAATGATCTCTTGGAGTTCCCGTCGTGACTCAGTGGTAACAAACCTGGATAGTATCCATGAGGACAGGGGTTTGACCTTGCTGGGCAGGTTAAGGATCTGGTGTTGCTGTATGCTGTGAGCTGTGCTGTAGGTCACAGATGTGGCTTGGATCCCACATTGCTGCAACTGTGGCAAAGGCTGGGGGCTGAAGCTCCAATTCGACCCCTAGCCTGGGAACCTACATATGCTGAGGTACAGCCCTAAAGAGAGGAAAACAAAAAAGAGTTCTCTGGACTTTCTTTCTTACCCTGCTTTCACTGTGGCAGATGTGTGTTGTTAATATTTGTATTTCCGGAAACTACAACAGTGTTGGGCTTGGGTGAACTCAGCAAAGTACCAAGCTAAAAACACAGAAACACCAGCTCTTCCAGCCAGTCTGCACACGACCTGGAAGGCAGCGTGGAGAAGAGAAAACAGCAAAGAACAAAGATTTTAAAGTCAAACAAGCCTGAGTTTGTCCTCCAATTACAATATGCCCATGGGTCTTTTTTCTTTTTTTAAAGCTACTTTACAGAGTTGTGGAGATTTAATGAGATAATAACTGAGTAATCATGGCTACTCCCTGAAACTTTCAAATTTATCTACATGCTGATGATTCCTTCATGGACCTCTAGTTGGAATCTCTCTGCTAGGTTCTGAGCCACCTGGATGTCCTGACCTGGATGACTCAGAGGCCTATCAAGTGCAATTTAGCCAAGAGTAAGTTAATTGTTAATTATTGCTTGCACTACCCCCACTCACCCCCGACCCCCTTACAAAGTTCATTGTTTGCCTCCCCCTAACCCCCAGTGAGATCTATCACCACCCCATCGCATTGCCCAAGCCAGAAACTCAGGGTCCTCCTGGCTCCTTACCCCCCACACAGACTTACTTAGTGTCTCTTGTATTTGTCCACATCCTTCTAAGCTCACTTCATCATTTTGAGGCTTTCCTCTCTCCTAGTTCAACTCAGCCCACTAGCCTCCTCTGGCCTCATCTTGTAATTTCACTCCATTGTAGCCTCTGTTACTTTCCTGTTTAAAACTAGTGGCTTCTACTGCTGTAGGATAAAACCCAAATTCCTTCATAGGAGCTAGTTTCTGCTTGACCTTCCCTCTTGCCTCTGCTCCCCAATCTGCCACTTGTACCCAGAGACCGGACATTTCTAATCCTTGCTGTTTTCTCTTTGGCTTCCAGGATCTTCAAACACAATGCTCCCTTTGCCTGGTGTTCCATTCCCCTTGTTTTTCATCTGGCTAAATCCCAGTCAACCTTCTGTACTCCACTGCAGTCTCCTCTCATAAGCCTTGTCCACCCCCTGAGAGAGGTATTTTGCCTCTGGGCTCCCAGAGAGCTTTGTGCCTCATCTCTTTTTAAAAAAGCACTCATCACTCTGTAACGTAATTATCTAATGTAATAGATAGATAAGATTTATGGGCCCTATTTTTTTTTGTCTTTTTGCCTTATCTAGGGCCGCACCCGCGGCATATGGAGGTTCCCAGGCTAGGGGTCTAACAGGAGCAGTAGCTGTCGGCCTTCGCCACAGCCACAGCAACGCGGGATCCGAGCTGCGTCTGCAACCAACACCACAGCTCATGGCAACGCCGGATCCTTAACCCACTGAGCGAGGCCAGGGATCAAATCCGCAACCTCATGGTTCCTAGTCGGATTCTTTAACCACTGAGCCACGACAGGAACTCCTTATGGGCCCTATGTTACATGCTGGACCTTTTAAGTTCTTGTTTGGCCTCATTTAATCTTCATAACAATCCAATGCAAAGATGCCGTTATCATCCTTCCTTCGAAGATGAGGAAATGGAGGCACAGAGAAGAAAATATTCCTCCTAGTATTATACAGCCAGCATTTGAACCAAGAGGTCTGACTCCAGAATCCATAGATTATCCACTCTGAAGTTTTGTATCTAGTAATCTCCGAGGACTTTTGTCTCTCTTGTTCACTGATGTACTCCCGGGGCTTAGAGAAGTCTGGCATGTAATAGTCACTCACAAAGTGTTTCCTGGTTCACTGAAGGAGTAAATGCTAATTCATTTGTGTTCCTTGCTTCCAAAGGGCCGGGCGCTGGGTTTTATTCTGTGCATTCCCAACAGCTGGCCCGGTCCCTGGCACCTAATAAAATCTGTAAAATTTTCTCTTTGTCTAGGTTCACTGCCACTCTGAGTTCCAAGATTCCACTTCTCCTCTGAGCTTTTTGTGAGACCTTGCATCCACCCTGCCACACCATAGCACACTTTGCTGCATGGCGATTTTCAGCATGTTGGAAAAAAAAATCTGGTCAGCTGCTGCTTGACAGCTGGAAAAACAGAGCTACACAGGAGCCAAACAATTTTGTATCTTGGGGAAGCAGGGAGGAGAGCCTCCTGCCTCCCGTGGGTATGTGGGTGGAGGGCTGAATCATTGAGTTCTTGGAATTCCCTGAAAAAAGGCAACTCAAAGGAATATTACACAACATGGAGAAACAGGAGAGAATAAGCAGAGACATAGCAATGATTTCAATGTTGAAAAATATGATCTACAAGGCTAAAAATAGTTGCAATCAGTTTGGGGGAGAAGAAAGCTGGGGTCGGAGTTCCAAAGCCCTGAGAACCGTGCATGACTGAGCTCCAGTTTGAAGGCTGCTGAGCAGATGTTCCCAGGCCTCACGGAGGAGAGGAGTGTGAAAAAGCCCTGGACTGACTTCAGAGAGGCTGAGACTGGGGGAAAGGGACAACTTTGCTAGAGCAATGACAGCCTGAGCTCCTTCAAAACATTATAAACAATATCCCCTAGTTCTATGTGACACCCTTCTGACCCCCACCAAGGGAAGGGACATGACAAGTAATGATGGTATTTACTGGGAAGTAGGTGTATTTTGTATTTTTCTCCCTAAATGAGCACTTTACAACTCCCCTAGATTTTTTAAATGCATTGCAGAATTTCTCTAGAAAATTTGAAAATCTGGGGTGAGATGGGGGTAAGGAACAGGTCAGATTCTCCTGGTCACGACACCTAAAAATAATCAGACAATTCTCATGTCTCAGTCTCTGACTTCTTAGGTGGCTATTATTTGAGAGATAAGTTGATACAGTAAGAGCATGGGCCCGGGCTTACACAGGCTATGCCTCATTGTCTTTTTCTTTTTCTTTTTTTTTTTTAGCTATGCTGGAAGATGTGGAAGTTCCTAGGCCAGTGTATTGTAAGGATTAAAGAGGTACAGAAAATAAAGAATACACTTAGGAAAGGGCATGTGGTAGGTTCCACAAATGGGAGTGTGTTTATCTTTAGTATTATAATTTGCTAGCAATATTTGCTTAATTTTCCAACTAAGATTTCGGAGATGTTACATCAGCATGAGGAAAACTAAGGTGGATCCTGAAGTCAGAGGAGATTATGATTAGAATGAAGACACTCCATTGGTTTCCCGGATGGGCTCACTGACAAAAAAGGGATGCAGTTTGCTCCACAGCCAGTGTGTGGGCTACTGAAAAGGGAGATGCTAAAATGTATTGTAATAGTGAATGCCCTGCCAGAGAAGGGAAATTGTATGAGAAGATGGATTTTCTAATTCTTTCGTGTATAGTTCATCATTTCTACCTGAGAAGTGTATACACACAATGGGCAGGGTCCTTGTCTTTTAACTTGAATTTATAACCTTCCTTTTTCTTTCTCGGAGTTTTCAGGAAGTAAGAAGGCACAGATGGATAAACCAAACCCTGAAATTCAAGTTACTTGTATTGCTAAACAAGTGTAGAGTTTCATATAAATACAATTCATAAAATTATATTTGGCAAGGATTTGATATGATTGCCAAAGATTTCTTTCCATCCAATGATTTTTGCACAACACCTAACTATGCACAGAGCAAAATATAGCAATCCTTGACCCTGCAGAGACCTCCACCTGGCAGGTGGCGTCTCCTTCCTGGATCTCAGAGGTTCCAGGATGTGGTGTGTCTGCCGCTGTACCCTGAAGTCCCGCTGTCCTCTCCAGAACTGGCAGCTGCTTTGAGAGAAGTGTGGCCAAGGCATTCTCACTTTTTTTTGTGTGTGGGGGGGTCTTTTTTAAGGCATTCTCACTTTTGAAGAGAGTGAAATAAAACAACCTGGACAAACCAGCTTCTCCAAATAAAGTACATGTTTTCCTAAGAATAGCCTCTGTTCTTTCCTGCACTATTCTACTGAAGGCAATGCTGGTGGAGAGTTTGCTGTAGCTTTCTCCTATTGTTTTAAAATGTATTGACTAGTAAGAGATCAGTTATGTTTAGCAACTGCACTTTGAAGTTTCAGTCAAACACAGCATTTACTGTAAAACAAAGCAGTCATTATTTTAGTGAAATTCATAAAGTTAAACATACACAGGCTCAGCTTTCTTCCACCCGGTTTTCTCTGTGGGTAGTTGATCCTTCTGCATGGGTGAACTCCTTTTAGCAGGTGGTTAATGAGCTATATGCTATATGGGTATGACTTACTAAACATTCACTTCATGGTTGGGTGACCATTGTTAATTCCACATGATAATGAAAAAGAGTAAGAAAACAAAATATGGAAAGATTGGATTTGAACCATAGAAACTATTGATCCTTTACCATTTTTGACCCACGTAACTATACTTTCACGTAGTACAGCTTAAAATGTCCAAGGTTTATTTATAAAACAATACCTTGTATCTTATGTCCAAAGTAAAACTGACATTTTAATAGTTACACAGAACGCTTAAGAAAAGTTCAAAAATTATTTTAAACACAGCTGCAAAATGGGAACATGACACCATATTCCGAATGATAATAAACGAGTAACTGATGAAAGAAGATACAATTATGTTATTTTTATATCCAGCAAGTAAATATGAACCTTGTAATTATAAAAACATATTAATTTACTATAAACCCTGAAGTCAACAACATTTTGTGGAACAACTCTTTATTGTGTTCTTTGAGTCAGACATGAATGGTGTTGAGGAGGTTTGGGAAATATTTATCTCACTAAAGTCTGTGTTTTTTTATTTTTTTTATTTTTTTATTTTTTATTTTTCTGCCTTTTGTCATTTTAGGGCCGCACCTGCGGCATGTGGAGGTTCCCAGGCTAGGGGTCTAATTGGAGCTGTAGCCACTGGCCTACACCACAGCCACAGCAACGCAGGATCCAAGCCGCATCTGCAACCTAAACCACAGCTCATGGCAACGCCGGATCCTTAACCCACTGAGCAAGACCAGGGATCGAACCCGCAACCTCATGGTTCCTAGTCGGATTCGTTAACCACTGCGCCATGACGGGAACTCCATGTGTTTTTTTATTTTTAAATGCTTTTATTTTTTTAAATTACTCTCTACCTAAATACAATATGTTAACACATAACATTAGTCAAATATAATTGATAATAATTTTAGTGAACTGTTACAGTGAAAATTTCAAGAAATGTATGAAACAGTTTGTGGTTGAAAATTCTGACTAAAGTTCAAAAGTAAACCCCTCCCTTATATTTCAGTCCCAGTATGGTAAAAATTCATCACTCTGAATTATACAAAGGAGCTAATGCTCTTCTTCAGTTTGTGTGCATCAAACAGTCTTAACGAAGGAGATAATGAGTGTCTGATGGCATGGTACGGCATAAACATAAGGAGGAAACTAACAGGCTCGGTAATCACAGAGTAACTCTTTATATGGAGAGCAAGAAAACGTTTCAAAATCATAGAATGACTGCATCTTGACTAGAAAGGAAATAATTACTTCTCTCTTATTATAAGAATTTAAATTAGGACCATTAGCCCCTTCACTGATAAACTCCTTAAAATGTTTGAGTCCTTCATTATTAGAGATTTCTCCTTGGATGCTACAGTTTAAGATTTTTTTTTCTTTCTCTCTCTCTTTTTTTTTTTTTTTTTTTTTTGGCCACAACCATGGCATGTGAAAATTCCCAGGCCAGGGACTGAGCCTACGCCACAACAGTGACAAGGCCAGATCCTTAACTTGCTGAGCCACCAGGGAACAAAGATTTTTAATGGAAGAGCTATACTTTTATTTATTTATTCATACATTCATTCATTTATTTATTTTTGTCCTTTTAGGGCTGTGCCCAAAGCATATGGAGCTTCCCAGGCCAGGGGTCAAATCAGAGCTGTAGCTGCCAGCCTGTGCCACAGCCACAGCAACACCAGATCTGAGCCACGTCTCCGACATACACCACAGCTCATGGCAACACCGGATGGATCTTAACCTACTGAGTCAGGCCAGTGATCGAACCTATGTCTTCATGGATACTAGTCTGATTCTTTACCACTGAACCACAATGGGAACTCCCCAAAGAGCTGTACTTTAGAGTTCATAAGAAGTCTCCACTTTCATCACCCAAGAGTGTTCATTATTTCCCATGGAGTCCCGTGAGATGGGATGTGACCTGCATTAATTATCTTACTCCTTTCTTCTCCATATTTCTGAAACTTCACAAACCTTCATGGGCAGCCCATAACGTGCTCTCCTTCCTTCACCTCCAATCCCCAGACTCCAGCCTTCTCACTTCCCAGTCCTCAGAAGCACTTCAGAGCACAGGCCATCACCCTTCTCTTAGAGGCCCTCAGACTCCAGGTTCCTTGTCCTCCTCGTCCCCCAGCCCTCCATCTGCTCTCTAAACTCTGCTTGGGGAGATTGTCCTCAAATGCAAAAGTGGCCCTTTCATTTCCATCCTTTGACTACGTCTATAAATTTTTTTTGTGACATTGTCTGTCTTCCCCTTCAACCCTGCCACCTTCTCAGGGTGGCCTTGTTCTTCATTCCAGGCCTTTGGTCATTCAGCACCTTTTCTAGGAATTCTCTCTCCCGAGTGACATCCCCGATTTCCTGCACCTGGGGAATAATCTCTACTTGTTTGTTAAGTCTCTGCTTAGATGTTGCTTTCTCCAAGTTACCTTCCCAGAGCCCCCAAATCTAAATCCCTTTCACACCTCTCCTTCTCTCTCCCTGAAGGAGTGACCACGCTATATTATCACTGCTTTTCCTCTTTTCTGTAGTCTGCACACTCCTTCAGGGCAGTTTACCTTGTTTGTCTTGTTCACCATCGTGTTCCCAGGGCCTAGCACAGTACCTGGCTCAAAGTAGACACTCAGTGTAGGCTTACTGAATGAATAAATGAAGCAGACAGACAGACAGATACACATGGTGCTTTGGGCAGAGCCCCCTGTCTTTGAAGAGCTCATAACCTTAAAGACTGCAGAGTAACAAGAAAAACATGCTTTTTAATGAGATCTAGATTTATATTCCAGTATTACCACTCACTAGCACTGTGAATTTGGTAATATATCCAAACTTCCTGAGACTTAACAAACAAATCGGAACAGAGATAAAAGATGTCAGTTTCATGGGGTTTTTGTAAGCAATAAAATAAGAGATATTAACAGACCCTCAATAATGTTGGCCTTGTTTTTCTCCCAACATGCAACACTGCTTCCATTTAACATAAATCTCTACTCACCTTCCCAGTGGGTTTGAGATCTCCTTTCTCATGTATATGATCAGAAGCTTATGCAGTTAAAAAAAAATCGTATCAAGAATAGGGTGAGAGAGTTCATATTTATTAAAACATTCCTAAATATAACACAGTAAAATAATGTGTATATCGAGAATTTTAAATGTTTAAATGCTGTATGTGAAATATCTCTCCCTACTGTATAGGATAAGTAAATTTAAAATTAGATTTTAATGGATAGAACTCAGTTTTGTGGTGCGGGGCTCAAATTCAGTTTTACAGTGCATTGTATTAAACACTATTTGTAATCGAATAAACTCCTAAAATTTTAAATTTTGAATGTAAATCAGTAGAATTATATTTTTTTAACTTGGTAATAATGACAAGTTTTAAATCAAAAATTTTTTTTCTAAGTGATAATAGTAATTATTTATTTTGCTTGGCTCTGTAATGATTTAAGAGAAATGCAGAGAAAGGATTTAAGAACTCCTTTATTGTGATTACCTTTTCAGCAAAAGCATATAACCTAAACTAATTCACAACCGAATGTGCTGAGATAGCATTATTTCCACAAAATTAACAACCCAAGGGCTAGTTTTATATGTTTTCTTCACCAGCTGGATTGTGGTTGATCATGGCCAAGTGTTTTGATGCTGTTGGTTTGGCTCTTAAATGAAAGTGGATCCTGACAACAAAGTTCAAGAATTATTGTCGGCTTCTCTGCATAACTTAGAAACATCTCCAAAGGCATATGTACTATTGCCCTGGCAGACATATATACATGAGTACAGTATAACACCTCCATCCTCCATGCTTGGCAAGTTAATGTGGATGTTCATTTTTATAGCCGCTAACTTATTAGCTGTGGATTACGTTGTCACTCTGTGTTACATTTCCAAGCATAAGAAGTGTGAGTGAGTTCTAAGACATGTGAAATGAAGGATCAACTCGCAAAAGCTGGTCTTGAAGGCATCAGAGAGTGGGGATAAAGACTTCATCAAGCAGTTCATAGCGCTTGCCAATTCCTTGATTGACAGCTCTCTGTATGGCAAGTCTTGAGGGATTGGGTATTTAAATCTTAATTACAAAAAAGTGTTACAGAATACTAAAAATCATTCAAGGAAACTGGAAGGCTTATAATGTAGCATTCCTCTATTAATCTCTTATACAGAATAAATTTGATTGACAAGATCCATACAAATAGTGTAAGAGAGTTTAGGAAATCAGTAAAAAACTGAAGGGAAAATTTTAAATCATGTGCCATAAATGGGTCCTATTTTATAAATTAAAATCGTTCCACAATCATATACACAAAAATAAAACAGATTAAAATGAGTTTTATTATAAGAAACAATCCTAACTGCTTTAAAGAACTGAAATCTCAGTAACAGTATTCAAACAAACAAAAATACAATACAAATAGCTACTTTGCTTAGAAAAAAAAATCACAAGAACTTATTTTAGGGAAAAAAAAGTGGATTCCAAAAGACAGAAATAAGATAACTGTAGAGAATTTTTTTTTGAATAAAAACTGAGAAATATCCAAGATCACCAGTAATGCTCTTGGTGTTCTCATCTATATCGTTCCCTTACTAATTCATCAGTTCAGTAAATACTTATTAAGAGATTACTCTGGTCGAAATCCTCAGCCAAGCCAAGAGAATATGGAGATAATAATGGCAAGGTCAGAGTTCAGCAGGACAGCCCTCAGCGAAATCAGGTCATAGCAATAGAATATCATTCGAGTGTAATTAAAAGCCTGGATATCTTCTGTTCCTTGCCACCATATTCATTCTCTGACTTGCACTTTTCCCTGGGGAGGCTGATTGGAATGGACTATATCAGTGGATTCCTTTGCCCTTTGGCTTCTGATTAGGCTCAGCCAAAGGGGGACAGATCAGAGGAAAAGATAAGCCTGAGGTGAAGGATTGAATCCCCCTGCTCCTTCCACACGGGCTCCCTGCATCTATCGGCCAGTCACATTTCCTTTCAGGAAATGTCCTCAAATTATTCTTTTTACTGTGCCGTCTGTTTCCTGCCAGGCCCTGACTGATACACTGTGGGAACACAGAGAGAATCCTTTGGGGAATCGAGAAAGACTTCACAGAGGGAGTGGCACTTGAGATGGGTCTTTAAGGAAGAGGAGGAGTTCCTGAAGATACGGAGGAGAAACTCAAGGTGTCCAGAACATAGGGCAAACGGATAAAGGGAAGAAATAAGTCAAGAGGATTTGGGGGTAGATTGTGAAAGACCTCATGTGTCCTTTAGAGGTGTTTGAACTTAACCCAAAAGGCAACAGGCAATAGGTTGTTTTGGTTGGTTATTAAGTAGAAAGTAGCTGATAATAGTTTAAAGCAAAGTTTCTCAAATCTGATTATTACATACATCCTTTAAATAGAAGTATTTTTGAGGACTTTTTCAGGATTGGCTTACATGTGTTTATTGTGATATGTATCCTAAATGTATCGGTTTTAACTTGTGATATTGAAATTCCTTTTATTTATAATATTTATACAGCTGAATAACCAAAATTGAATTAAGTAATAAATAAAAACAAAACCACATGAATTCTATAATTCAAAGTGACATTAATGTGAAGGATTTGCTAAAATAAATTCTTAAAAAAATGAATTTCTTCAATCACAAAGGAGTTCAACATGCCTATAGAACTTTATGTTTTAAGGTAATTCAATTCTTCCACTTCATTCTGTTGTTCAAACTACTGAGCATCTTTCATCTGTACCACATGCTGTGATGTTATTTGACCTTCATCAAATATGTTTTCCTCAATACTTAGCTGCTTAAACAGCCACTTTTTTTTTTTTTTTTTTTGTCTTTTGTCATTTTAGGGCTGCACCTGCAGCATATAGAGGTTCCCAGGCTAGGGGTCTAATAGGAGCTGTAGTCGCCGGGCTATGCCACAGCCACAGCAACGCCAGATCCTAGCCACGTCTGCGACCTACACCACAGCTCATGGCAACGCCAGATCCTTGACCCACTGAGGGAAGCCAGGGATTGAACCCGCAACCTCATGGTTCCTAGTCAGATTCATTAACCACTGAGCCAAGTCAGGAACTCTTTAAACAGCCATTTTATTATGCTAATAGATTCTGAGAGTTAGAAATTCAGACTGACTGAGCTAAGAATGGCTTCTCCTTTCTCCAGGACATCTGGAGCTTGGCTGAGAAGACACTAGAGCTGTAGGTTACTCGACACCTTCAGTCTGGTAATTGATGCTAACTCTTGGCCAGGACCTCATCTGGGGCAGTTGACTGGAGCTTCGAACATGCCATTCCAGGCAGTCTGAGCTTCTGCACAGCATGGAACCCACAGGATAGTCAGTCTTCCTACATAGCAGCTCAGAGTTCTCAAGTATCCTTAGTTCACAACGTAGAGCTTGCCTCACATTTTCTAACCTGGCTTCTGAGGTCATGCAAGGTTATTTCCACTGTATTCTATTTGTTACAGTGAGGCCACAAATCTACCTAGATTCGGGGGAGGGGGGCGTGAACCCAGGTCTTAATGGGAGGAATGTCAAAGAATTTTCAGCCACATTTTATAGCTACCACAGGCTATGATGATAGTACAAAAAACAAACATGGTACACTAAAAAAGCGTATTTTTAAAATTATATATGGAGGTCATCTGGATGATCCAGAATATGCTTATTTGTAGAATAATAACTAAGATTTTTTTTTCTCTTTAGGCTCTAAAATTAGAAATTAAGTTCCATATCTGAGGACAAATGGGTGGTATCTCTTGTTTTGAAGGGTTTACTGTTAGGCATTAGATACACTGTTAAGGAGTAAAGAAATTGCCAAAATCCTTTGTTTTCTCCTTTCTCATGAAAAACAGATTGACATGAGGACCTAGGAGAAACATATATCATTTGCTACTCTGCCACCATACTGCACGTTCAGCACAGCCAAGGTGACACTCTGCTCTCTGGACCTCTACCTGTCTACTTTGCCAGCCAGTTGCAGACTACACACCCTGCACAAAATGCCAATGCACCATTCACATTTTCATAGGAAATAGTAATATTAGATTTCCTAAGAAAAAAAAATGCCTTTTTGATTATTTATCCTTTCAGCTGTTGGAAATATTTGATTAGTTGAAAATAAATGATTTTAAATTTCTGGAGTTCCCGTTGTGGCTCAGCGGAAATGAATCTGACTAGCATCCATGAGGACGCAGGTTCGATCCCTGGACTCGCTCAGTGGGTTAAGGATCCGGCACTGCTGTGAGCTGTGGTGTAGGTCACAGATACAGTTCAGATGGATACTGTGTTGGTGTGGCTGTGGTGTAGGATGGCAGCTGCAGCTTCGATTCAACCCCTAGCCTGGGAACTTCCATATGCCGTGGGCACAGCCCTAAAAAAGACAAAAAAAAAAAAAAAAGGATTGTAAATTTCTTATATTCTTAGGTGAATTAAGGTTTGTTGATGTCAGATCCCAAGACTGTGAAGAGATAATCACTTAGAAACCTTATTCGGGGCTGGGGAGGTGTGAGGAAGATCAGGAGGTCACTGCTAATGAGTATGGAGTTTCTTTGTGGGCTGATGAAAATCATTAAAACTAGATTGTGGTTATGCTTGCACAACTTGTCAATATATTAAAAGTCACTGAGTTGAACAATTTAAACGTTTAAATTATATGGCCTGTGAATTTTAACTCAATAAAGATGTTATTCAGGCATAACCAATCTATAAGACTAGAAGTCAGAAGATGATTTTTCCTGCTCTGTGTGAGTAGGAGGAGGCACAAGATGGGCTCCGATGTTGGCTTCTTAAACTGGCTGCTGAAGCATCCATGTTACACTCTATGAAAACTTATCAGGCATTTATGATGTGTGGCTCTTCTGCATGTATACTATACTTCAATAAATTTTACTTCTAAAGAAGCACACCAAAGAGCCAAAGTGGTATTATGCAGCAAGTGTCTATGTGGTAGATCACTGGAGAGAGGAGATGAAAGCTGTAGGCATTCTAGTTAACACTAATAAATGTTTAACAAATGGTTTTCCAAAAGAAAAACAACAACATCAACAACTGATTTGTAGTTTTTCCCAATCTCTGTGGTGGGAATTCTCCCACCATAGCTGATTTCAAACTACCAATGAATTAATAACTAGCTCACAAGATTTCTTGTCCAGTGTAAGTTGTCCGGTGTAAGCTTGTTCCAGCACACAACTCAATAAAGGGGTTGAAATAAGTGGAGCTGGATCAGCTCTCTTACACCCAGAACCAAATGGTGATATGGGACCACAAACAAGAACACTCTGTGCCCCAGACTCATACTCTGTCCCCACAAAAGGAGCATCAGCTGGATTCCTGCCACAGTGAGGGAGAGGATAAATAACCGGAGCATCCGGGAGAGAACCACAATAGCACCCTTAGGTAGGACCCAGTCATCCCTTTGCTTAAATCCTATTCCCCGACCCTCCCACACTTCCCAGAGAAGCGGGGATAATCAAAGAAAGGTGAGGACCACAACTCTGTGCCTTACAGGTTTCAGGCCATGGGTCAAGCGACAAGAGCTAGGAGTGGGAGGAGGAGAACACTATGAGAATAAAGTTTTAGCTGGATTGGAGTTCCCACCGTGGTTCAGTGGAAACAAGTCTGACTAGCATCCATGAGGATGCAGTTTCGATCCCTGGCTTCACTCAGTAGGTTAAGGATGCAGCATTACCACAAGCTGCAGCGTAGGTCACAGAGACGGCTTGGATTTGATGTTGCTGTGGCTCTGGTGTAGGCCAGTGGCTTCAGTTCTGATTTGACCCCTAACTTGGGAACCTCCATATGCTGTGGGTGAGGCCTTTAAAAAGAGAGAGAGAGAGAGAGAAATAAATAGTTTAAGGTAGGTCTTCCTTTAGAAAAAAAAAGTTTTAGCTAAATTAAAATGGACTGGACTGGAAATAACCTGGAAATAATTGAAGAGGAGTGTTTACCCTAATACAAATGAATGTGGCAACTGGAGGAAAAAAAATTTTTCCCGGAATAAACTCCTGCCAAGTTCATACTGTTTGGTGAGTCAAATTTTCTCATTATTAATTTAATTTAATTTAATGATAATTGAAATAAAAACCAAAAAAAAAAATCTTCCGTATAACGCATAGAAACATACTCTATGAATACACTGAAATGGGAAGGTGAATTTGGAAATGATTAAATTTCAGAATTCAGATTTGAGAGATCTGATCTATAGATATGGTAAGATTGGAACTTGGATGCAGACTGGGGCCAGATTCAAGAGACAAAGGTACCTGATTGGGTAATCAGTTTTATATGGTAAGCATGAAACAAAAGGTGTCAAGATTGATTCTATTTCCCAGCTTGGAGGAATAAACGCAGTTTAATGGTTTGGGAACTAAGAGTTTTTAAAATTGGCATGAAATTTAGAAGACATTATTTTACATGCTTGTTGAAGCTGGAAGAGTTGTCTCTGAATAATAAACTAAGAGGAGGAATATGTCTCATAATGTTAACATTTATTAAGATTCATGCTAATAATATTGTATCATTGTTTTGCTTATTTTAGAGTTTTATATAAATGGTATCATATTCAGTTTGGTCTTCTGGGACTTTATTCCACTTGCTATGTTTCTAAGATTTAGTCATGCCCAGTTATGTGTTGCTATAATTCATTTATTTCCACAGATGAGGATTCTATGGGGCAAATATATCACAATTCACTATCTATTCTTTGTCAAGTATTTGTGTTATTTTCACAAATAACACAAGTTATTTTGTTGTAGTCATGTTTACTACTAGGCACTGTCTCCTGGTGCACAGACTGGGGTTACGGTGAGAAAGAGGACAGGGTATTCAAGATGTTTTATTTCTTCAGTTGTGGTGAATTTTTATTTTATTAACATGATTCATAAGTTGTATATATTTCATATACATTCTTTTGTATGCATCAAGTATTACATTTTAAAAGAATAAAATAGGACTTTTGAGAAAATGAGTGGAAAGAGGGAATAGGGGATTGGCAGTTTAGAGAGGAAATGGCTGCAGTTTTAAATGTGGAGGTCAGAAGGTACCTTTTAGACAAGACCTGAGGGAGGTGACAAAGTGGCCATGAGGAGATCTGGGGAAAGAGTATCAAATTATACATGTCACATCAAAAAGTGGGTAAGAAGACTAACAGCTAGGAGACAGAATCTTCGGGGAGAAGTGAGGGGCATAGTATCGGTTATGACAGCTGTTTCCACCCTTCCTTTGGAGTTTCTCCCCTGCCCATCCAGTAGGAGCAGCTGTTGCCAGTGGCATTTTATAGCATCTAGAAACAGATCCCTTCAGCTAATCTAAGTGAGGAAGATCCCCTTTCCTGTTAACTTTTGAGAAACACACACACACACACACACACACACACACACACACACACGACACACACACACACACACACACACGACACACACGACTTTACCAGAACACTGAAACATAGAAATGGATCCAGTTACAAAACACAATTGATTTTTTTCTGTAGAAAGTGAAAGGCAGACCTAACCAGCTTCAGTATCACTTCCATACTGCAAGTCAAACCTGTTTGGGAAACTCTACCCCAAGTTCCTCCTTGGAGTCTTTGGAACATCTCCTGTTCTAATTTTTACTCCTCCTCATTTTCCTTCAGGCTTCACCCTCTTCAGGGATGGGGCAAATAGCTAATGTGTGGATCCCTCGCTCAGATCAACAGGGGCTTAGTGAGTTTACAGAGACCTTTCTGAAGAAAATATCCTTGCCCACATACACAAAAAAGAAATGTATCCTGGCTTTTTCCTACATCTCTTCACATCATCTCCCCTGGTAAAGATATTTTTTCCACTTAGTTTACTCTTAAAAGCTCGATATTTTACGGTTTTTATAAGTAAGCTTACCATAAATAAGCTTTATGATAAATGATATTTTAAAATAAACTTTAGGAGTTCCAGTTGTGGCTTAGTGGGTTATGAACCTGACTAGTACCCATGACAATGCAGGTTTGATCCCTGGTCCCGCTCAGTGGGTTAAGGATCCGGCATGGCCATGAGCTGAGGCATAGTTTCCAGACACAGCTTGGATCCTGCATTTCTGTGGCCACGGTGTAGACCAGCAGGTACAACTCTGATAAGACCTCCTAGCCTGGGAACTTCCCTATGTGGCTCCTGTGGCCCTAAAAAGGAAAAAATAAATAACATAAAATAAACTTTTAAGAGGTTACCAAAATCATAATGGCTCCCTCCAAAAAGCCAGATGATAAGGAATTTTCCATAAAACCATATTGGCACAGTTCTGTTTCCTTAAAGATGTTAAAGTTGTCCTCGTTATTCTTTAATAGCAGCTACAGTGCTTCTAGTAGTAATAAGACATGGGAAGACTCATGCAGTTCAAAGTCATAATAAGGAGCCCATGCATTTGGTGATGGTGGAAAAATACTCCTGGCAAGAAAGCATGTGCTATGGCAAATATAATCTATATTAAGTGAATGGAAGGTAAAGTACATGTAATGTTTCTCAGGCCACACCAGCCTTGTGGAGAATGTCCAAGTTGTGTCCCACCCAACTCAATGGGATTTCTGAGACTCTAGAGCTCCTGACCCCCTTCTCCCAAGATGATTCTTAACTTTACCTTGGAATCTGGGGAACTCAGAATTTCCTCGGCAGCCATGGCAAATGCAGTTGATGCCCTGGGAAAGTTCTGGCCTGGATACTAGCTTTCTTAGTGATGGCTGCTTGGACCTTGACAAGATATCTGTTGGTCTCCCTTCTTTAATTCAGCCGAGCGATGAGTAGTCTGTTCCTTGAGAGCTGTCGAGCACTTTCAGTCTTAGAAATAATTAAAGAGCTAATTTTTTTCCCTCTCTCTTACAAAGTTGATGGGATTAGGACAAAGCTGAGAAGCAGAGAAGTCTCCTGGGAAACTATCCTAGTCCTCTAGGCCACCCACGGAGTCAGAAGCTGGTTTAGTGATAATGAAAGCGAGAGCTCATTGGTGAAGATCACAATGAAGGCCTGTGACTCCTGGGCCCTCGGGAGCACTGGATGCTGGCCATGAATGGTGCTGTGTTGAGGTGAAGTTAAAACGGCCTGACAACAGGCTTTCTGGGAAAAACTCTTTCCTGGCCTGGGATGAGAGGCTGCCAGGTCCAAATACAGCATCCTGGAGTTCCCATGTTGGCTCAGTGGGTTAAGAACCTGAATAGTATCCATGAGGATGTGGGTTTGATTCCTGGCCTCATTCAGTGAGTTAAGGATCTGGTGTTGCAGTGAGCTGTGGTGTAGGTCGCAGATACAGCTAGGATCCAGTGTTGCTGTGGCTGTGGCATAGGCCAGCAGCCACCGCTCCAATTTGACCCTTAGCCTGGGAACTTCCATATGCCATGGGTGCAGCCCTAAAAAGAAAAAAAAAATGAAAAACTGGTCAAATATAGCATCCTTCCTTTCATTACACTTCCCAGATACTATGTTTTCTTTTTTTTTTTTCAAAGCACAGTTGACTTACAATATTGTATTAGTTTCAGTTGTACAAAATACACATCTCCCACTTTAAATCAAAAGTTAGAATGATTAAGTTTAGTTAGGAAGGCCTGGTGAAAGCTGAGCTAGGTCAAAAGCTAGTCGTCTTTCCTAGTCAAGCTGTTAACTGGAAAAGGAAAATTTCTTAAAGGAAGTGGAAAGAGAACACATGAGTGATAAGAAAGAGAAACAGCCTTATTGCTGGTATGGAGAAAACTTTAGTGATTTATATAGAAGATCAAAGCAGCCACAACATTCCCTTAAACCAAAACCTAACCCAAAGCAAGACCTTCTCTTCATTGTTAGGAAGGCTGAGAGAAGTGAGGAAGCTGCAGAAGGAAAATTTGAAACTAGCAGAGGTTGGTTCATGAGGTTTAAGCAAAGAACATAACACAAAATATAACATAACATAACATTGCATAACATAACATAACACTAGTGGAAGGGAAGCAGCAATAGCTGATATAGAAAATAATTATAGCTAAAATAATTCATGGAGATGACTACACTAAATAGCAGATTTTCAATACAGATGAAATAGATGAAATTTCTTATATTGGAAGAAAATACCATCTAGGATTTTCATAGCTGGAGAGGAAAAATCAGTGCTTAGCTTCAAAGTTTCAAAGGATAGACTGACTCTTTTGTTAGGGGCTAATAATAGCTGGTGACTTTAAGTTGAAGCCATTGCTCAGTTACCATTCTGGAAATCCTAGGGAGGACCCTTAAGCAATACGCAACATCTATTCCTCCTGTGTTCTCTAAATGGAACAAAGTAAATTGAAAATCTTCTGGAAATAATTTATCATTCTAGATGCCATTAAAAGCATTTGCGATTAGGTCAAAATATCAACATTACCAAGGGTTTGGAAGTTGATTCCAACTCTTGCAGATGACTTTGATGTGTAACATTCTAAGTCCTTTGCTATTTCAACAATTTCCACAGCATCTTCCCTGGAAGCAGATTCCAACTCAAGAAACGACTTTCTTTTTCCCTCCATAAGAAACAGCTCCTCATCCATTAAAGCATTAACGTTTTATCATGATTGTGGCAATTTAGTCACTTCCTCAGGCTTCAGTTCTGGTTCTAGTTCTCTTGCTATTTCCACCACATTTGTAGTTACCTTCCAGGGAAGATGCTGTGAAAATCGTTGAAATAGCAAAGGACTTAGAATGTTACATAAATTTAGTTGATAAAGTAGCCGTAGAGTTTAAGAGAATTGACCCCTATCTTGAAAGAGGTTCTACTGTGGGTAAAATGCTATTAAACAGCATTGCAATCTATACAAAAATCATTTGTAAAGGAAGAGTCAATCAATGTGATAAATTTCATTATTGTCTTAGTTTTAGAAATTGACACAGGAGGTCCCGTCATGGCTCAGTGGTTAACAAATCCGACTAGGAACCATGAGGTTGTGGGTTCAATCCCTGGCCTCGCTCAGTGGGTTAAGGATCTAGCGTTGCCGTGAGCTGTGGTGTAGTTTGTAGACGCGGCTCGGATCCCGCGTTGCTGTGGCTGTGGCAAAGGCTGGCAGCTACAGCCCCTGTTAGACCCCTAGCCTGGGAACCTCCATACGCCACGGGTGTGGCCCTAGATAAGGCAAAAAGACCAAAAAAAAAAAGAAAAAAAGAAATTGCCACAGTCGCCCCATCTTCATCAACCGTCACTCTGATCAGTCAGCAGCCATTAACACTGAGACAAGACCCCTCCACCAGCAAAAAGATTATGACTTACTGAAAGCTCAGATGATGGTTAGCATTTTTAGCAATAAGGTGTTTTTTAAACTAAGGCATTACATTTTTTAAGACATAGTGCTGTTACACAGTTAATAGACGACAGTATAGTATAAACATAACATATCATTGGAAAATCAAAAAATTCACATGCCTCACTTTATTATGGTATTCATTTTACCACCATGGTCTGAAGTCAAACTAGCAGTATCTCCAAGGTCTGCCTGCAGATTGGAGAACTTCCCACACGGGAGAGGGAGGATGAGATTGAAAGTGGGTGGTTGCCTACAACTCCTTCAGCTCTTTGGGTCCTGCTGGAATTCCAGGGGGCGCTAAGCAAATGCTGAGCTGTCAACCCCAGGACTTTCATTCACTCACTTTTTATATAAGTCACCTTAGTCTAAGTTATATGACTGGAATAAATGACCTGCAAGTAAGCATCTTGTTATTTCTTTCTCCAGTTACATGTTCATTGTGCATTGGCTGTGGCTAAAATCAACATGTTTGATCAATGACCCTGAAGCTACCTGGGGCACACAGGTCTGCAACAGGGAAAAGAGTAGAAGAATTTCTTTAAAGCTTGTGTTGGGAATTGGCCCCCAGGCCTCTATTTCAATGGCCCAAGCAAGTCACACATCATAATGGATGTCAAAGATGAGACAAGATCTAATTCTACCATAATATGGGGCAGGCTGGAGTTCCTGTTGTAGCTCAGCAGTTAATGAACTCAACTAGAATCCATGTGGATGCGGATTCGATCCCTGGCCTTGCTCAGTGGACTGAGGATCTGGTGTTGCCATGAGCTGTGGTATAGGTCGCAGACTCAGCTCGGATTCCGTGTTGCTGTGGCTCTGGTGTAGGCTGGCGGTTACAGCTCCAATTGGACCCCCTCGCTTGTGAATCTTCACATGCCACGGGTGAGGCCCTAAAAAGACAAAAAGCCCCCCCCCGAAAAAAAAAATATATATGTATACATGTGGCAGGCAATATTGGAGAACCATAATACAGCATGGCATATTACTGAAGTTGAGCCAGGTCCTTTACCTCTGTGAACCTCAGGTTTGTCCTGTGTATAGGGGATGGAAACAGCATTTTCCATTTACCCCTTAGGGTTGTTTCGAAGGTAAAAAGAAGCAATGCATTCCAGGGTCATGTAAGGGTGAGAGCTAAAAGAATTTAATTGCTGCCCCAAGATTGCTTTGTCAGATATTATCTGTGTGAGTTTTCCATCTTCAGTTTTTTTTTTTATTTTATACAGAAAATAATTATATGGAAAAACATGTATTTTCAGTACAGATATCTGAACATGCATAAAAGGTGTCTTGTCAGTATTGACATTTTTCCTTAATTGTTTTACTTTCAAAAGAGTTGTCTGAAATTAATGTATGAGTCTTTCTACAGCTTTAGGCTCCTACCCCCTTCCTCCTAAAGGGAGATTCTGGTGTGATCGCTTGGTGCCTTCCCCTCTCTGATCACTTGGTGTCTTCCCCTCCTGCCTTCTAACAGTCCCCGCTGTTGCCCACCAGGCATGTGGGATATAGGTTGCAAATTTGAAAATAAAAGCAGGCAGCTAGAACCTGGGGGTCAGGAGGAAAGGGGAGGATGGAATGACAAGAGAAGTCATAGGATAGGCAAGATGTTTTTCTCTTGGGAGAGGAAAGAAAAGTCTCTTGGGGCTTGGATCCTGGAGATCTTATCTAGGGAGGAGTTCCTCCCCTCCCCTCATCCCCCAGGAGATTTTCAGAAAGGAAGATGCAGAGAGTGGAATGTAAGGGATTTGACTTTGAATTAGTTAAGATTACATTTGGCAGCAAGCAAAAACATACATCTGAATAATAGTAGCTTACATAAGACAGAAAAGTGTGATCACCTTAAAAAGTCAAAGTGTAGGTAGTTCTTTGTTGTTTTATAGAAGTTCCATGACCATCAAGGACTCAGATCTTTTTCCTGCTCTATCATCCTTAGCATGCTCTCCCATGGTTCAAAATAGGTGCTTCCGTCCCAGCCAAATCATCTGTGTTTTTGCCAGCATAAAGGAGGAAGGAAAAAAGAAGTCCTTCCGACAATCTTTAAGAAAATTTCCCAGGGGTTATACCCAACATTTGTGCTTAAACTCGTTGCCCAGAACTTAGTCACGTGGCCACACCCGGGAAATATTTGAATTTATTCTAGGTGTCCAGCCAAACCAGGGGTTCCACTTCTAAGAAAGAAAAGGAAAATGATAGTGGGGCAAAAGACTAGCAGACATTCCACAGAGGAACGAAAGAGAATTTTAAGGTGTTGTGGTGGACTGTGGGTTTCAATATTTTTGACAGTCCTTGAGATATGAAGTGAAGATTTGGCATTATTTTGAAATAAAATCTTGGTTTCTGTACTGTGTTTCACTGCCTGTGACCCAGACTTGAAGTTGAGCCACATGAGCTATGGTTCGCTACTCATCTGACCACGACAATTACCACTAAGTTTGTATATTTGGTGACCACAGATGGGCTCCACCCACTGAGATGGCTTCCTGTCCCATCTATATAAAAAGGACTTTCTCACCAGTATTATTCCAATGTCTTGATGGCTTGTTCTCATACACTGCAGAGATATATATGTTTAATTATATTTACACTTTCACCTTCTTTTATTCTTATACTTTTTTTTGGAAATTTGGGACAAACTCTCCTGAAACAAGGTCAGATGGTATTGTACAAGTATCATGTTCAAAGCATTTTTCTCTGAAGAACCTCAGGGTTCTAGGACAAAGCCTAGGGACCTTGGACTCTTCCCTTTGTCAGGATGTGGTTTCTGCTCATAGGAGAACTGAGGAAATACCCTGTAGCTTTACTCCTCTTACATGAAACTGTTAACATTGAAGTCCTGGCCACCTTGAAGTCTTCATTCTCATTTTTCGCCAAGTATCATATTAGAATTCTTTGCTAATCTGCCATCCTCTCTGGTTTCGTCTTGGAAAGCTCAAGTTCCAAAAATAATTGCAAAGATTAACTGTTCATTTTCTTTTAGCATGTTAGTTATAAGTATATTTAATATAATTTTTGTGGAGTTCCCATTGTGGCTCAGCAGTTAATGAATCTGACTAGCATCCATGAGGACGCAGGTTCCATCCCTGGCCTTTCTCAGTGGGTTAAGGACCCTGCGTTGCTGCAGCGGTGGCATAGGCTGGCAGCTACAGCTTCAATTCGACCCCTAGCCTGGGAATTTCCATATGCCGTGGGTACAGCCCTAAAAAAGCAAAAAAAAAAAAAAAAAAATATATATATATACACACACACACACACACACATATTTTTTGTTATTAAAGCAACACATATTCTTTGCAGAAATTTAGGAGAAGATGACTTACAAGATGACTTGTGCACAAAGACACATACACATCTTTGTGTGTATGCAATTAAAAAAATCTTTATAATTAGAATGCTAAACAAAGTCACTTTTTATTTTACTGGGTTTTTTGTTTGTTTCTCAGTCTCATCTGTCACTGGACTGGATCAGAGAGTATTGATTTGGTATTTGTAAAACAGAGTAAAGCCAAGTGTCATAAATGGTTGACTGGAAAAATTCCTTTCAAGATCACTTATTTTTGTGGTTTGGGAAACTTGCTTTTTATTAAGTGCAATTTTGTTTTGCTCTGAAACTTCAAAATTAAAAAGAAAAGATAATTGTGCATCCCCAATATGTGGAGATGGTGTGGGGTCTGAGCATTTCCCTCACAGCCCAGGGAGGATGGGTGAGATGCATACAGTCCGTGTGAAGTTCGGTGGAATAAGAAAGAACATTAGCCTTCCCAAGGTGGCAGAAAAAAACTGGGACTTTGGCTGATGGGCAGAAGTGTGTTCCTGCTGTGTCCCCAGCCAGGTAGTGTGGGGACAGATTTTCAGGTGTGGCAATCAGGATTTGGGTACTTTCAAATCAGAAAGTCCTGCTTCTCTGCCAAGATAGGAAATAATTAATGTGAAGAGGCCAGCAGAGAGCAAATACTCAATAAATCTTTGTTACCTCTTATTACCTCCGTTTAGAGTGCGGCCCACAGGAGCCCTGGCACAAAAGCAGTCAAGCTTCACGATGTCCAAGGAGGTGATTTGCAAGTAGGAAGCGTCGTCTACAATAAGGAGCATCTTGTGCTCTTTGATATCAAAACCCCTTCAGAAGTTAGAACAGAACCCTGTCATGTTGTAGACCACCCTGAACTTGTGCTGTCTTGCTCCAAACACTTAAAACATGCCAAGCATAAACCAGCCTTAGAACTACAACATATGCCCAGGACTGCAAAGTTTATCCCTAGAGATAATTTGAGGAGAAATTACCAGCACCCATTCAAGACTTCTGTATGTGTTTCAACATGAATCACACTGAAAAAGTGGCCCTACTGAGGTTGTTGCCAAATTTCTCATTCACGAAGGGGTGTGCTTTTCTCACAATTCTTATGAAGCCTGGCTGCTTGCTGTGGCTTAAGCATTAAGGCATTAAGTACACCCAGAGAAGCTTCTTCTCTCTGAAATTTTGTCTAACTAACCTCATTCTGACTTCTGCTTTGAATATTCCTCTGCTCAAGTAATCTACTTTATTTATTTATTTTTTTTAGGTTTTTGTTTACTTTTTTATTTATTTAATTTTTTAATGGGTGCACCTATGGCATATGGAAGTTCCTGAGCCAGGGATTGAATCCAAGCTTCAGTCACAACCTATGTCATAGCTGTGGCAACACTGGATCCTTTAGCCCACTACACTGAGCCAGGGATCAAATCCACACCTCCGAAGAGCCACTGCTTTGGATTCTTAACCCACTGCACCACAGCAGAAACTCCAGCTACCTTTTTTTTTAGTTTTGATATTTATATTATTTAATGTTATGACATCAAGAAATCTACGTTAAACAGACAACCAGTTGGCTCTCTTCTCAGCTCTCCAGGGAAATGTGGTCGTTGAATGGCTTTCTGTGGTATGTGCTACTGGGTTTCACCCTGGAGCAGAGCTGATTTTGCCTTAGACAACTCCAAAAAGCATCTTTATAAGTCGACTTTGGTTTCTTATTTAAAGATCGAACAATCTCGCTTATTATCACCTCTCGTGTGTTTTTAAAATGAATTCTTTTTTTTAAAGCCACACCCAATAAATTCAACCAAAGAACGTCCAGTTTCTCCTTAAGCAAATAAGAAAAGCTATCCAGAGGGAGTTCCCATTGTGGCTCAGAAGGTTAAGGACATGACGTAGTCACCATAAGGATGTGGGTTCAATTCCTGGCCTCGCTCAGTGGGGTAAGCGTCTGGCATTGCCACAAGCTGTGGTGTAGGTCACAGAGGCAGCTCGGATCTGGTGTTGCCATGGCTGTGGTGTAGCTGGCAGGTGCAGCTCTAATTCGACCCCTAGCCCTGGAATTTCCCAATGTTGTGGATGTGGCAAAGAAAGAAAGAAAGAAGGAAGGAAAGAAAGAAAGGAAGAAAGAAAAACTACCCAGAATCTGAGTTCCAGGGAGCCTGAGAATTGCAGTGGGATGCAATGACACCACCTTGTTTAATGGTCTTGTGCCTTAACCCTACCAGAACAGTCAGCTGTGAGGCCACCTGTGGGGTCTTATGGCAGAAATGAGCCAGATCATATTAGGCTAATTCTGAATGATCAGACTCAGCAGGCTCATTGGTGAAACAGTGGCTGACTTAAATCATCTACCATGACTGAGGTGCTGGGTCCTGCCACAGAGCAGCTGCTGCTAATTGGGATATTCCATCATGCACAGAATATTTATTGATATTAAGGCAAACATTAATGTTCTCTCAGGCAGAGCTTGAGAAGTGCTGAGACAGAGAACACGGATTGAAAGAATTTCAATAGATTGTCTCTACTTTAGGATTCAGCAACGTATCACATCCTCCAGGGAGACTTACTTCCCTGACTCCACAAGTTTTCCTCTGTTGTACCACTTACCCTGGAATGCAGGGTTCAAGTCCCCTGTTTCTGTTCCCCGATGGGACAGTGTGCTCTTCAAATGTATTAACCACAAGTTTGACTTAGAAGAGCAAGCGAGTGAGTAAATGCATGCGTGAGTGCAGTGTCAGATGGCTGACGTGTTGGAAGAGTACTGGACACAAGAAGGAGTTGTGTAAGTCAGGACTTCCCTTGAGTAATAGTGACAGAATCACCCTCCTTGCAAGGCTGGTGAAGACAAAAAAGAAAAATGAGATAAGCAAGATGATTTTATGCAACACGCTTATGATTGAACAAAATACTGTGAAAACATTCCAAGTGCTTAAAAAAAATGATACTGTTTCCATTTATTTCAAAACAGAATTTGGTTGGCCAATCGCTCTAACTGTACATACACCACTAGGCAGGGCAGGTTTTCATTGTTCTCTCACATCCTGTTTTTGGATTTTCCAGCAAGGAGCTCACATTTCCTCACAGTTTACTGCTGCTTCTACTTTGTGGTGCTACAGCGATAGGGTTGGTCCCTTAGGGAATCTGAACTGTGAGAGTTTGATACCCGGTTTTATGATCCTGCTTAGTTTGATTTGGACATGGTTCAGGAAAAAGAAAAAAAAAGGAAACAGAAAAAAAGAAAACCTGCATAGATTTGTTTTTTGAAAATTAAATATAATCCCTTAAGGATACCATGCCATTTCATTTTGATTTGCAACTTTAATTTTCATTATGTTTGGCGAATTCTAATAATAAGAGAGCACTTTTATTTATTTTTTATTTTTTTATTTTTTTTTGCCTTTTGTCATTTTATGGCCGCGGGTTTATGGCCGCACCCGCGGCATGTGGAGGTTCCCAGGCTAGGGGTCTAATCGGAGCTGTGGCCACCGGCCTTCGCCGCAGCCACAGCAACGCAGGATCCGAGCCGCGTCTGCAACCTACACCACAGCTCACGGCAACGCCGGATCGTTAACCCACTG
>PVHT020000141.1:15671992-15811632 GCA_004024745.2 Catagonus wagneri
AGAGAGCACTTTTAAAACAAGCTTGATAGATATATAAATTTTTGTTTCTTAAGCAAGTGGATGCCAAAGAGAAGTGTAAGAAATATTTTCAAGATTGGAGACTATTTTAAGTATGTATTATGTAAGTTAATGTTTACATGGTTCTGAAATGATATATATACCAATATATGACTGACAGGAAAAACCAGGAGATAAAAGGCATGTTCACCTAGTAACAGCTAAATTTGGATCGTGGCTCAGTGGGAACAAATCTGACTAGCATCCATGAAGACACAGTTTCTACCCCTGGCCTTGCTCAGTGGTTTAAGGATCTGGCATTGCCGTGAGCTGTGTTATAGGTAGCAGATGCAGCTCAGATCCAGCATTGCTGTGGCTGTGGTGTAGGCTGGAAGCTGCAGCTCCAATTCAACTGCTAGTTTGGGAACCTCCATACGCACAGGTATAGCCCTAAAAAGACAAAAAAAAAAAAAAAAAATTGGGGAATTATCAAGAATAGAGCAGATAGATAATTCAGTAAATTATTTCATGGCATAAACTTACTATGGTCAAAAAAACAACTGACTTTGAGAACATTCCTATATTTTTGAAAACAACTCGTAACATCATTTTGTGTAATGGATGGCTTTCAGTGGTCACGGTTTCATAATTTGTAAAACCTAAAAAATGTTTAACCCCCTAGTTAGAATCTTTGTTTTCGTAGGTCTTTTGTAGAGTTCTATGACATTAAATTGCTTTGGGTTGAGTGTTGTAAATTCCGAGAGATATGGCTCCCAGAGGCTCTCAAATAAATAGGCAGAAAGACAGAGTCATCAGTTTCCAACAGCTATTTAAGTCAAATAATGGATTGTATGTGATTACAGACTGGATTGTGGCTTTTAACTAATGAAAAGGTTGGGTTTCAAACACTTCGAGGTTTGGGTCTCAGATCTTTTTTTTTTTTTTTTTTGTCTTTTTGCCTTTATGTAGAGCCGCACCCGCGGCATATGGAGGTTCCCAGGCTAGGGGTCTAACAGGAGCTGTAGCTGCCGGCCTTCGCCACAGCCACAGCAACGCAGGATCCGAGCTGCGTCTGCAACCTACACCACAGCTCATGGCAACGCCGGATCCTTAACCCACTGAGCAAGGCCAGGGATCGAACCCACAACCTCACAGTTCTTTGTCGGATTCTTTAACCACTGAGCCACAAAGGGAATTCCCGGGTCTCAGATCTTAATTTGCATAGAAATCCTGATATAAATATAATTATAAATAAAACCCTCTGACATAAGTTCTGAAGCCACTCCAGGGGGCAAGTTTGATATACACAGTGGCTGGAAGGGAAACCCCACATCTGTAGTCGGGGAGCTTGCCTCATTGGTGAGTATACTCAAAGGGCTGCCCGTGAAGCCAGGGCTAGGTGGTCTTGGTGGTCATCCTGTCCTGAGGCTGAAGCCCTCTTAAGGGAGCTGCAGAGCCTTACCTGGAGGGTGGATAAGCTTCAAAGAGGCAAAGGTGGCAAAGGTAGGGCTGCTTCAGGCAAACAGGAAGGTTTAGGGTTCTGTTGCTGCGGCGTTGTGGTGGTGGCAGCTTTTTCAGCAACACTGGGGAGGACTCTGGTGTCTGAGGAGACAGGTCGTGGGCAGATGCTTGCAGAACAAGGCGAGGACAGGTGTGACTGGGCTGTGTGTCCTTTATAAGTTGTATCTGTAAATCAAGTTGTTGTAGTTACCATGGCTTGGTAACAATCCCAAAATATAGTAGCATAGAAAAAAGCATTCATTTATGTTCATGGGTTTCTTTGTGGGGTTTTTTTGTTTGTTTGTTTTTGGTTATGCCCATAGCACGTAGAAGTTCCTGTATCAGAGAAAGAACCCGCACTACAGAAGTGACAATGCCAGCTCCTTAACCTGATAAGCCACCTGGGAACTCTGTTCTTGGACCCTTTGGCCAAGGCACAGTGAAGGCAGTTTGTTTCCACGAGGTTGGGATCCCATCCAGAAGTTTGGAAGTTTGAGGCCTGGAATCGCCTGAATGCTCACATACCTGGTGGTAGATGTGGCTGCTGACTGGAAATATTTCCAGGACTTTCATCTGGAAGAACTAACGTGGCTTCTCTGTGTAGCCTGGGCTTTCTCTCCACATGGTGCCTGGTTTTCAAGGGTAAGCATCTTCGGCAAGATCAGCCTTATGGTCTTGTGACCTGTGCAGTCACATAGGGTCCCACACTCAGAAGGACCTCATGCTTGGTTTAGTGTTCTGCCATCCTTGCCTCAAATTTCTAATTTTTGATTTTTTTCAATAAAATTTAATTTTTAATTTAATTTTTAATTTTTTTCATTTTTTACTGGGTCTCATAACTTACCTAGCTGGTCCTGATTGAGAGAGGGAAAGAGAGAGCAAAAGAACTAGCCAGAAACTATGTTGCCCTGTTTGACCTAGTCTAGGAAGTCAGGCTCCCATGACATTGTACTTGCTAGAAGTGAGTCACTGAGGTGTCCCATATTTGGAGAGAGAAGGAGAGATTCTGTTGCTTGATGGAAGAATGTCAAGGTTCTGGGAGAGTATGTGAGAACATAAATATTGTCATGGCAATTCGTGGAAAATAAAATCTGCTACAGTGCTCTGCATATACTTCTGCAGGTGCTACCTACTGAATAGAGGTTTTTTTTTTTTTTTTGTCTTTTGTCTTTTTAGGGCTACATTCACAGCATATGGAGGTTCCTAAGCTAGGGGTCAAATTGGAGCTACAGCTGCCGGCCTACACCACAGCCACAACAACACCAGATCCTTAACCCACTGAGCAAGGCCAGGGATTGAACCCATAACCTCATGGTTTCTAGTTGGATTCATTTCCCCTGAGCCACGACAGGAACTCCATGGGAAGAGTTTTTATTTTGGATAATCTTGTATAATAGAGTCTTAAAATTAAAACTGGAGACTGAGACTCCAAGATAGACTTGATGTGATATTCCATAGCTGGATCGTGATATGCATAATTGACATTTCATGACTTGAATCCCTTCAACCGCTTTCAGATAGAGAGAGTTGCTATGGAGGAGAGCTTTGAAATGATTTCTTTGGAAGAGTAGTTGCTCCATCCTAGGCCAAGGTGGTGGGTTTTATCTTCTTTACCCCAACTTCAGTAAAGAAGAGATCTCAGTGAGTCCGTTTGGAGAGTTTTGAACCATATCCTTGCACTTGGGATTCTCAGAAGACTAGTGCCCAACTTACGCTTCAGAAAAGGCCAAAGAGGGTAATGGCAACAGGGTAAAGTACTATATTTTTATTATATATCTTATTATACTAAAATTTACTACTATTAAAAATAATAAAATTATAAAAGTAATAAAATAAATAAAATTACTATTATTTTTGATAGGTGACAATCATTAAGGTCTTTATTATTTCTCGATGGAGTAAACAAAGTGAGTGGCCCCTGGGTAGAGTTATTTATGGACTCACCATGCACATCATAAGGGTTACATGCAGTCTCAACTATATTTGTGAGGAACACGTGTCTTTTTGAGACTCCCAAACTGGACACCAAAGGGCCATTACCAAACTCTCTCAGAGGCCATGGAAAGGGATCTGTTCCAATGGACCCAGGACACACTTGAATGTCTCCAGGAAAGGGGAGGAGAGGTGTTGGGAGCTGCTTTTGGAGAAGGTCACTATGTGTATTTGGACTCAGGCAAGATGGGGGTCTTATATCCCCAGATTTCAAAGGAGCAAAGCAATGTTTTCTATGGCCCAGATTTGTGGGTCACGTGGGCAGGTAAGTTAATGTGAGTTTATCACTGGCTTTGTCTAACAGGGTCCTAAAGGAATCAAGCACCAGAATCAGGAGTTGGAGTTCATATCAAATTAATTAAGGGCTGTAGAGCACCCACGACTAGGGTGATCTGCCATTCTTGTATTTTTTCCAGGACTGAAGAGTTTCCTAGGACATGGGATTTTCCATGCTGAAACAGGGGCATTACCTGAAAAACTGGAGTGCTTTGTCACCCTACCATTGACAACCCATAATAGGATGCATCTGCCTGCCCAAGACAAAGGAATCCAGGGAAGATGTCCAGGAGAGACCCTATAGGAGACCTATGAAAATGTTCATGAAAAAAGAGTCACTTGTAGGAGTTCCCGTCGTGCCTCAGCGGTTAACAAATCTGACTAGGAACCATGAGGTTGCGGGTTCGATCCCTGGCCTTGCTCAGTGGGTTAATGATCCTGCGTTGCCATGAGCTGTGGTGTAGGTTGCAGATGCGACTTGGATCCTGTGTTGCTGTGGCTCTGGTGTAGGCTGGCGGCCTCAGCTCCTGTTAGTCCCCTAGCCTGGGAATCTCCATATGCCGCGGGTGTGGCCCTAGATAAGGCAAAAAGACAAAAAAAAACCTCACTTGTAAACATTTAAAAATTTATTTATTTATTTAAATTTTATGTTATGATTGATTTACAATGTTCTGTCAATTTCTACTGTACAGAAAAGTGACTGATATCTATCATCTGTCTATCTATCTATCTATCTATCTATCTATCTATCTATCTACCTATCTACCTATCTATCTATCTATTCTTTTTCTCACATTATCCTCCATCATGTTCACAGGGAATTCCCACTGTGGCTCAGCGGGTTAAGGATCCAACTAGTATCCATGAGGATGCAGGTTCTACCCCTGGCTTCACTCAGTGGGTTAAGGATCCGGTGCTGCCGTTGAGCTGTGGTATAGGTCACAGATGAGGCTCAGGTCCCGAGTTGCTCTGGGTGTGTGTGGTGTACGCCACCAACTGTAGCTCCAATTCGACCCCTAGCTTGGGAATTTCCATATGCCATGGGTGTGGCCTTAAAAAAAAATTTTTTTTAAACAAAGCCAGTTAATGAAAGACCATTTCCTAGCCTCTTACCATTTCTCTCTCTTCTGGCTCTGGCTGCAACCTAGGAACAGGTTATCAAGTGGGGGAAGAGCACCAGGAAGGAGGAGAAAGCACAAGGTGGAGGAATCGAGAATGAGCCATCCACACACAGAGATGCAGCCCAAGCAAGGGGGCTAAATCAATTCCAAATTTGGATTATGTAAGATAGTCTTACAACTGTAACTCTGTTACTAAAGTGACTGCTGGATGTCCTTGTCCTGATACAGACACCTAAGAATGTCTGGAAAAGTCTTGGGATGTTCCTGAGTGTTCATCCAGGGGCAAGGGAAAGTTGACTCCAGAAACATATGTGTAGGGGAAATGGATCATAAAAGCAGAGGTGCTGTGACTTCATAATGGATCATACTTGCACTGGAAATTAGGCTGCAGTATCTTTGCACTTGAAATTATATAACTCCTGCTCTAACAAAGAGCAGCACATTGAATGTCTGATAAATAGTTTGTCAATTCTTTTACCCCACTTTTTAAGGATTATGCATTTTCCATGAACTGTTTAAAATTCTTGGGATGACAATCAACTTGGACAGAGAAAAAATGCCACCCTTGCCATCTGTTGCTCAGCCCCCAGTGGCACATAATGACCATCCCACTAAATGCCAGATATTTGCTTCTTCCATTACACCAGTGGCAAATGATTCCAGGAGATAAATAGCAGAGCTTCCACAGAGAATTATGGGCTCATTTATTCACTGAGATGATTATCAGATAAGACTTATCTTCCTGTGCCTCTACCCTACCCCTTAGTCAGGTGAACCCACCTTCTCCTTCCACATGTGCTCAGTTCAGTTTATCTGCTTCTACTTAAGTTCTGGCTCTTCCTGCTGCCTTGTCAGTATTGCTACTTCCCACCCCATCCATATATTCACCCATACCTGGCACCGGTCTCAAGATCTGATGTCAATCCCCTGGTCTTTCTGAATTGAAAGCCACTTGAAGCATCTGACTGTGTTGCCCAGGATTTCTCTGTTAGAGCTTTGGTTGCTGCAGCCTAAGCACTGCTCCCTGGTTTTCTTGAATCTGGGTTTCTAGTCTTAACTCTATTAATAACTTGTATTATTTTATTTTATTTTTCAGTGTAACTATAGACAATTGTTTTAACCTCTCTGAGCCTCAGTTTCTCATCCACAGAATTGGGATAAAAATAAAGTTGTGATTCCTAGGAATATTGTGAAGAAATAGTAGACATTAAAGATTTAGTACAAATTAGGTAAAAGTATATGAATGGTATTGCTATTAGTACTATATGGCAACCAAGCTAGAACTGGGCTCTCCATATTGTTATCTAATCTTTACCATTACTTATGATGACTGCATCCTCTGGCCGTTTGGCTGGATCCCTGGTCCTTTGGACCTAAGGTGTCAATAATATCCACCTGCCCACCTAGGACATCTTTCTAGGGTCAATGTCCTATTTCATTATGCAGTTGCATCAATTCCTCTCTCTCCTTCTCTCCCAGGTCAGCCCCCTGAGCCTCCTCTGTTGACTATTTTTTTCTAACAGCATCTTCTAATGCTTATAGACCAGTACAATGCTATTTCAGTCAACACTCTTCTCCCTCTGTGCTGAGCTCTGGAGAGATAGCCAAAATGAATGCTTGCAGATACCTTAAGAATGGTTTCTTTCTTTGCTGGAGTCTTGAGGGTCTCAAGAACCAAAGCTTCATTGACTTTGAGAGCTAACTGTTTGAGGGCCCTTCTCTCAGTGGGAGACTTAAAAGTTGGAGGACTAGCTATGGGGTCCATACCCTTCACTCCTCAGGGAGAAGCTAGGAGTTGGGAGTGCCCTCGTGACTGTGGTAGCCTTATGGAGGATGAGGTTAATGGCGAGCATGTGTCTCAGCCTTTCCTACCCCACTCAAAGCAAGTGTTTTCTCATTCTCCCAATGTGCAGGGCTTCTGGATTTCTTTCAGAGGGACTTTCTTTGTGTGTAGCTGTACTTTCTGCATCTCCACAGCAGGAGGAGAGTTCAGGAAACTCCTATGTCATCGCATCTCGGTCAACGTCTTCCTTATTCTTTTATTTTAAACGAATTAAAATAAATATTTGGAAATTTCTGTTCTAATTTTGCATATGTTAAGTATGAATAGATATAACCTACATAAACACAAGCTCTTTGGCATAGTCAATAATTTTTAAAAGAGTAAAGAAGCCCTGAGACCACAAAGTTGGAGAACTTCTGATTTTTATCACTTACTGGACAGTGAAGATGTGTACTCAGGGGAAGATTGTATCTGTGCAAATAAAGCTGAGGTGGAGAAGCTTTCTGGAGACTGTGACCAACCACTTGAGATCACTAAGGGAATAGCTGGGAACACATGGAGAAAAGGTATCAAAAAGTAACTTTTTGAGCTATGGAGGCTTCCTGACTTTGAATTACAAAAGAATATTTTTGTGAAAAATTGGTCAATAAATTAATCCGTATATATACATATATGTGTGTCTGTATATAAGAACATGGTATTTCTTTGCAATCTCCATAAAGCACATCTGTTTTAAAGATTTAGGAATTTTCCCCTGATTATGAAAGAAATACACGTTCACAGTAGAAAATATAGAAAATTCTAAAAAATGTTAAGAAAATATGAATTAGTTGCAATTCTACCTCCTAAAGAGAATGAGTTAGCATATTATCATTTTCCTTCTGTCTCTATTCTTAAATTGTTGTTGTATTAGATGCTTAATTTCACATCTACTATATTTACTTACCTTTTATTATAAGCATTTTCCATTTGACAATCATTTGAAGTCACTCTACATAGTGGAGCAAAATATTCCATTGAGATTATACAATAATTTATTTAGCCCATCTGCTACAGTTGGACATGAGGAGTTATTTTCCCCCTTTTAAAGAGAATATTTGAATGTGTCCCTTTCTGTATAATCATTTATTCTGTACATGTACACACACACTCATGCATATGCCAAGAACTCTGCATATGTTCTTATCTACAACTGGTTCAAAAGCATTCATTATACTGAAGGGAATAAATATTGCAAAGATGTAATCTCCTCCAAAATTAACTTATAAATTTATTTTCAAATTTATTGTCAATTCCAATAAGAGCACCAGTATTTTTTTTAAGACGAAGATGAAATGAATCCAAATTTCATGTGGATAATTAACGGATGAAAGAGGTTTTGAAACTGAAGACACAATTGAGGAGTAATGGAGGTGATAGAAGATATTGAAACGTATTATAAAACTAAGGTAATTAAAACAGCATGGTTTTGTAATAAGATTGACAAAATAATAACATTGCCTGGAAACGTGTGTGGCAAATATAGAAATTTAGTATATGATTAAAGATAGTATCACAGATAAGTACTGACACTAACAGATATTCAATAAGTTGTGCAAAAATACCATTAACTCTTTGGAAAACAATATACAAAATCAAAAAGCAAATCCCACTTCTAAAAAGCTAGTTTGAGACAAAATTAGAAGAAAAGATGTATGATGCCATCTAGTGGTGTGAAATATGTAACTGCATACATATTGCTTAATGTAGCATCTACTGGCAGAAATTTAAAACAAATGGAGACTTGAGGGAGGTAAATTATTCATTAATAAAAAAGGTTTATGCCTCATACTTCACAAAGTTAATGGAATTTTTCTTAGTCCTTATAAGATGATTTTACTGTTTCAGGAAATATTATAAATGGTAGCCTATATAGTGATCCTAAATTAACATGTAAGAAATTACGGCTGCAGACATTCTCATAAACAAGCATGCCAACCTGTCATACTTTTTTTTTTTTTTAGCAACATGATGAAACAAAAGAACAATTTGAGTAAATTGTGCTGGTTGGAAATTCACATATGAGAGTAGAACCTGCCAGTAGTTACAGTTTTGAATAAAAATACATTCCCAGAAAACTGTTTTCTGGATAGCGGAGCTTGATGGAGATCCATAGCTTGCTCTGGGCTTGTGGCTAGTGTGGCCACATAGTTCCTGGAATTAATGGAAGCTTCAGCTCTCCTTGTTGACTCCAGAGACATGCTCCATCTATGCAACTATCTCCACGTTAGCTCCCCTTACAGGCTTCCCTTTAATTCATCTAAGTTGTAGCAAAGATACAAGAGTAAACCTGCAAAGCTGCCCTCATATTTCATATTTTTTGGAACAAGCCCTCCTCTCCCATCCCAGTGGCTGCTGCAGAGCTGCCCTGCGGTCACGTACCTCAGCTCACTGGCATGGTTCTTTGGTCAAGGGGTTAGCTCCTAGATTAAAGATGAGTCTAGAAGTCCCTTGCACTGGCATTTAAGATTTGGAAATGGAAAAACTACAGTACTTTGAAATCGTAAAATTCAGGAGATTTTGGTGACCGCTGATGAAACTGGAGAAACAGAAAGAGTCAGTGGAAGCGATGAGGCTCAAAGGAGCAACAATGGGAGAAGAACGAAGCCCACGATGTTGCACACCTGGCTCTGTGGCTCCAACAAATGTCCCTGCTCAGCTTGGACGTTCAGTTCCTGCTCGCATTCCTTATATTACCAATATCCTTCTGATATGCTCTTCCTTTGGCTGAAACAACTGTCAATGTTTTTCTGTCCCTTGTACCATAAGATATATTTTGAAAGGACAAACCTGATCTTTATCTTTCAGTGGCTGCTCATTAACTTTGCATCAAAGTCCAGATTCTTTAGCACCGTCATGAGGCCTCTCATGATCTCTCAAGCCTCACTACTGACTTCCCCTTGCTCTCTCCTTCCTCCCATTCACCTTTCACCCTCCTTCTCCGGCCACCAAGCTCCTGCCCTATGCAAAGACTCTCATTTCCATCCCAAGGCATTCTACCAGTCTCTGCACAAAGTACTATTCAACCACCTTCCCCCCACCCCCAGCAGTTCCCATGCATCCTACAGATCCCAGCTTCTGCATCATTTCCTTCAGAAATCCTCATAGGTCCCCTCAAACTAGGTTGGTTGCTTGTTCTGTGTCCCTAACACCATTATAGTTTTTACCACTCTGCATCAAAATGGCCTGTTTATTGGTTTGTCTCTCGCAGAAGACGCTAAACTCCCTGAGGAAAGACAGGGTCTGCCTCACTGTTGCATCCTAATGCTTTTAATACAACCTAGAACACAGTTGGCACTCAAATATTTGTTCAATGAACAAATAAACATACACGGAGAACTGTATCTGTTACTTGAGTGAGAAACACCGAGGCCCAAGTGAGCCGTGAACTTTTCAGAGCAAAGAGTCCAACGGGTCTAATTTCCATTCAAACAAGGGTCTGTACATCTTTTCATAACATTTTAAAAAGCGAACGCCTCAGCTTTCCAAACCAAATACTTCTAACATATGCAACTTTCTCTTATGCGAAATGAAAACTAAATGCACATGGATCAATGTAAGGATTATCTGCATTTTGTGGACATGGGTGGCCCAGACACCCATGAGGAGATAAATAAATGTTTGAGGTGGGTCCTTCAGTGATTTTTACAACTGATGCCAATTTGGCAAGCTTGACCAGGCCCTACCAGTAAGAGGAACCATGATTTTGGTATGATGTTGGGGAATTTGTGGCTTCCATCTGCTGGTTATCTCACAAAATGTGGAGCTGAGAAAAAAAAAAATCACATACTGATTAAATCATAGAATCCCACACTTGGAAGGGACTTCATGAGATTATCTGGGCCCGCCTCCTGAAGGTCAATGCATAAATCATCTTGTGCAGATGGCTGTTTATACTATTTTTAAAGCTCTTTAAGGATGGAGATTACACAGCTTCCCTTGGTTGTCTGATCTTCATGGTCAAGAACTTCCTTTTTTAAAAGCCCAGCTTCTCACTGCAGTTTGGCCCATTTCCTCTTTTTCTCAGCTCTCTGTGAATATGGTGAGGACATGTTCACCTTTTTTTGCTAATTATCCCTGGCCCACACTTCATACTCTTACAATTAATTATTAAGATTTATGCTATTCTCCCCACCCCATCCCCCCCGCCCAAGCTACATGGTTGCGATTCATTTATTTTCCAGAAGACTTCTTTTTTCCCTCTCTACAATGATTTTAGTCATTAAGGATTTTTTCCCTTAGAGCCTATTCTGTACCTCATTCTGTGAAACTGGTAATGGCATTTCTTTTCAAATCCAAATCAGCTGTAAATAAACAGCAACATTTTCTTCTTATCTTACCCCCAGAACCATATTTGCTGTTCAAATTACAGCATTTCCTTTTTGTTTCTGGCATAGATTATGTTCCACAATAAATCTCAAGCCTTTTGCTGTCAAACTGCTATTTCCTATATGTAATCTCTGTATAATTGGACTTGGGTTTTGTGATAGGCTAGCAAAAACACTCCCCCCAAAGTCCACATCCGAACCCCCAGAACCTGAGGATATGTTATCTTTCATGGAAAGTGGGGCTTTGCAGATGTTTTTAGGTTAAAGATGTAGAGGTTGTCCTAGATTGGGTTACTCAGGTGGACCCAGTGTCATCACAAATGTGCTCATAAAAGGGAGTGAGAAGGATGATGGTCCGAGACAAAAGAGATGGGATGATGGGAGTGGAGACTGGAGAGGCACACTTTGAAAACAGGGAAAGAGGCAGCCTCTAAGAGGTTGGAAGAAGCAAGAGAACGGATTTCCCCTAGAGACCCTGGAGGGTGTGAGGTCTGCCAACATCTTGACTTTTGCCTATTGAAACCCCTTTGGGGCTTTTGACCTGTAGAAGTATGAGGGAATAACTTTGTGTTGTTTTAGGCAGCTATGTTTGTGGTAATTTGTCACAGCAGCAATTAGAAACTAATAGAACTGGTTTCATAAAAATAACTGTGCTGGTCTTGAACTTCATCAATTTGAACTTCATAAATAAATTTCACAGACACTTTTTGGATTTATATGAAGATATTTATATTATGTTCCCGTCACTCAATGTCACTGCAAAGTTAGTAGGTATTGACCAGACCATTGATAACCTTAACTTCTTATCAATGATTTTCAAATAATTTACGTAGTAGAAGATTCCGTTTATTGAAAGGGTTCTATGTGCCAGGGACTGCACCCAGAGCTTGGAATGTGCTGCCTCACTTAAGTGCCACAACAGAACCATGAGGAAGGGATTTTTGATCCCATTTTATTCACTGACAG
Source organism: Catagonus wagneri (assembly GCA_004024745.2). Classification (NCBI taxonomy): domain Eukaryota; kingdom Metazoa; phylum Chordata; class Mammalia; order Artiodactyla; family Tayassuidae; genus Catagonus; species Catagonus wagneri. Next base: position 15,683,995 of record PVHT020000141.1, read on the forward strand.
AACTGTCACTCAAGTCCCAGACTGCCTGATTTTTTTTTTTTTTTTTTTTTTTTTTTGGCTATGCCCTTTGGCATCTGGAAATTCCTGGGCCAAAGGATCAAACCCATGCCACAGGAGCGAAGCAGGCTACAGAAGTGACAATGCTGGATCCTTAACCTGCTGAGCCACAAAGGAACTCCCCCTGTCTGCCTAATTTTAAAATCCATCTTCTCTTGACTTGACCATGTTGACATGCCACTGCCCAGTGCTCCAAGTCTCTAGCTGGGGTATAAAATTGTTAAGAATATGAAACATCATAAATTTTCAAGGAAGATGTGTTACTATAAATGTAACTTTCTTGAAAAAAAAAAAAAGGACTAGTTTCCTAGAAATGCCATGTATTCATTCCAGATGTCAAATAGAAATGATTTCAAACATCAAAAATGAAATGATAATTGTTGGAAAAGTGAGAGGAATCACTCAAAAACATTAAGGGAAAAGCCAGAACTCTCTATCTTGGCAGGAACTTGTGATTTCCCTGGGGAAATAGCATTTCCAAAGAGCAAAATCTTCAGAATTAGTTTCTAGAAAAGTTGTGATTTAAACTCATATTCTGCCCTGTGAAAGTCTCTGAACTTGTGTCCTTCTTTGGCTGTTTTTTTGTTTTGTTTTGTTTTGTTACCTACATAATTCTATAAGTTAGCTTAAGAAGGGTGCTATTTCATCTCCGTGCCCTCTTCCTCTCTCACTTCTCTTTGAAAATGAAGAGAGTGCAATTTCATTTTAATACCAACCTTTCCCAACTCTGCTTTCCATGTGGTCTGCCCAGGCTGGGAGGGAGGAGATATAAATTTGTTCTCAAATCATCTCAGAGGTAGCAATTATGGGTATGGAAGAGGTGCCTGTGGAGTTGTGGAGAATAATGCATCAGCCGGGAAGAAAGGCAATAATCTAGTACCTTGAGCAGGGGAGAGAGCAGCCAGAGGTCCTTGACCTTGGGATCTAAGCAGGTCAGGCCATCGTGCTTCAAAGAATTGTTTGGCTTGGCACAGAGGTGAAACAATGCCTCGTGCCTCCAGGCAGTCAGCAGGGAACTTAGGGTTTTGCAAGCATTTTGATAGAGGCAAGGTTCACGAGGCAAGCATTAGCTTTTTCAGAAAAATAGCATTCTATGGGGTCCTCGGAGCTGACCAACTGAAGGTATTTTTTGCAACTCAGCCTCTGTGTTGACAGTCACCCAGGCATTTCCCTCTTGGTGGAGAGGCCATGACGGGAAGGGGGGATCCTAACGTCTCACAAAGTGGAAGCTGAGGTGTTTGGACGAATGTGTTGCCATCTCCAATGCTGAGCCCTTGCACTGGAGTGACATCCTCTGAGGCACTTGCGTCTTCGGGATGATGGAGGTCCGCTCAGGGGAAAAGTGACCTTTCCAGAAGGTCACCCACAAAAGAGTGGCTGGCTGATGTTAAGTCCTGAGTATATAGGCTGGAGGCGGGTAGCAGGAGGAAATTACAAATACAGGATCTCCTGCTAGTTTAGCAGATTTTAATGAACTCAGCAGGATCATCAGGGGCACCTTGAAAAGGACTGTTCCGTGTCTGTGACTGAGCTCTGCTGTGAGTCCATCCACAATGCATAAAAATTCTAGATACATTGATGGTCTTACTGTAGGAACATTTTGTGGATGGCAGCTTTATAATCCAGAGATCACCCCATTAAGACTGTGTAGTGGGATCTTTAGAGCACAAACCTCCGGTCTGATGTGTCTGATTTGATTTTGCTGGGAGGCCATTCTGCCTGGGATATAATTTGAGGCATAATATACAGCTCACTTAAGCAACCCTTCCCTTGGCACCGCTTCATATAGATGGAGGGGAGCTCTGGGTCAGAACCCATACCTGGTGGCAGGCTGGCTGAAGCCCTTCTAACAGTGCCTGACACAGGCACTCTCCCATTCTTCTGCTCACCTGGCTGACATTCCATCACACCTCGGGGACAGGGTTAGGCCTGAGGGGTCTACTAGCATCCAGGTTGTACACAATTAAGGAAAATAACCCTAACAAGGGGGATGTATTTGCATTTGACTAGTTTTCTGGGGCCTCCTCAGGGCAAGCGATCTGAATATCTTAAAAGTATCCACTTGCTTTGGATTAATACGTTGTTACCTTCTCCAGAAGGTGTGTGTGACCAGGAGCTGGGGTTTCTTTGTGAATTTCACTTCCTAATATGACTGGCATACACCAGGTGGAGAGCCTGTGTCTTTCTCTCTGAGCTTCACATTGTTTTTTGTTAGTGGATCCTGGTGTTATAAATTTCCCTCTCTTACAAAATTTTTGATGAATATGGTTTTGTTACCAGCTTTTATAATCTGAATAGTGAAGCAGAGCCAGTGGCCTGAGCTACTTTTCCCTCTGTCTTTATGAAACATACATATCAATGCTATAATCAATTTATAAAAAGAATTAGAACGTTCTTCTCTTTTTCTCCCCTTAGCCTCTAGAATAATTTATGAAGCACTGTAATGACCTACTTCTTTGAGAGTTGATAGGAGTTCCATGTGAAACAAACCATCTGGACCTGGTGCCCTTTTTATGTGATAGTTCTTTGATATTTGTCTCCATTTCTTCTAAGGAAATTGGCTTATTTATGCTTTTTTTCTCTCCTAGTGTCAGTTTGTTAAATTCCCATTTTCTTTTAAACTTTACCTATCTCTTTTAGATTTTCAGATATATTTTATGCTAATAAATCACGGACATTTAATAGACTCACATTTGTTTTAATTTCATCTGTTTCAGTGGTTGCTTCTCAATTCATTTTATTTTATATGTTATTTCCTCTCCTTCCTTGTTTGTACTATACTTTTGCTTTTATATATTGCAAAAGATTGATTCATTAATGTTTTGTATAGGAATTTTTACCTATGTTCATGAGTCAAATTGCTCTGTACTGTTCCTTTTCTGTAAAATCTTTGTCATATTTTTGTGTTAAAGCTATTCTGGTTTTGTAAAAGGAGCTGGGAAATATTCTTTATGTTTCCTTTATTTTGAAGCGTTTATGTAATATTGGTGTGTTTTCTTCCTTAAATGTTTGGAAGAATTCACCTGTTAAGCCATCTGGGCCTGGAGTTCTTTTCTGGAAAAGTTTTTCAAACAATAAATCCAGTTTCCATAATAGAAAACTATTAAGATTTTCCTATTATTTGTGTCTGTTTTAGCAACGTTTTAAAAACGAATTTGTCCATTTCCTCTAACTGTCAAATTTATCAGGTACATAATTTTATATAGTATATTCTTATTATCCTTTTATTATCTCTAAGATATTTAGAGATGTCCCCATTTATTATAGGTATTGGTAATTTTTCCCTTTTTTTCCCCCCTTGTTTAGTCTAGTTAGGGCTTTATGAATTTTATTAATCTAGTCACAGAACTAACTTTTGGCTTTGTTAGTTTTTATTGCCATTTTTTCTGTATTTCATTATTTTCTCTTACCTTTTAAAAATTTCCTTTCTTTTACAGTTTGAAATTGCTTTCCTCCCCCCACTCCAGCTTTTTGTGGTTAAGGCTTAGTCTATCAATTTTCAAACTTTCTTCTTTCCTAACAAATGCATTTAAAAGCTATATTTTACCCTTAAATAGTGTTTCAGTTGTATCTCTCATCTGTATTTGTTGTATCCTCATTATAATAGCGTTTCAAAGTATTTTTAAAATTTCTTTGATGATTTCTTTTTTAACCCATGCATTATTTAGAAGTGATTGACTAGTTTCAATCAGTTGTGAATTTTCAAGATCTTTTATTTTTAATTTCTAGCTTAATGTCCTTGCAATCAGAGAACATATTCAGAAAGATTTCAATCTTCAATATTTGTATTGTTTGTATAATTATTGAAGTTTACTTTGTGGCCAAAAAATGTGGTGAGTTTTTGTGAATTTTCCAGTCCAGTTTTTTTTTGTATCTTCTTTCTTTTTAAATTTTTTAAATTTAAGTATAGTTAACTTATAATGTGATATATCCTTTTTCATCAGAATTCATAGTTCAATTTAGATCTATAAGATCTATCTTATTGATTATATTAGTCAAGTCTCTGTATCCTCATTTTTTGCTTCTCTGACTCTGTCTTTATTTAAGAGAGAAGGATTTATATTTTCTTTCATCAGTGTATTTCTGACTATTACTTCTTGAACCTCATGTAGTTTCTTTTTCTTAATGGATTTTATTTCAGTTATACATGTACATAAATCATCACAAGTCCATTTTACAGATTTTGTATCCCAGACCCACAGTGCATCCTCCCACCCCCCAGATTGTCTTATTTGAAAAACCAAGGTTTTCCAAAGTCTGTGAGTCATTGTCTGTTCTGCAAAGAGGTTCATTGTGTCTTATTAGTTTCCACATGTAAGCAGTAGCATTGCGTGTTGCTGTCTAATTGTCTGACTGGTTTCACTTCGCATGATAATTTCTAAGTCCATCCATGTTGTTATAAATGTTGGTAATTCATTCCTTTTAATGGCTGAGTAATATTCCAGTGTGTGTATGTACCATATCTTCCCTATCCACTCCTCTGTCGATGGGCATTTAGGTTGTTTCCATGACCTGGCTATTGCACAGAGTGCTGCAATGAACACTGGAGTACATGTGTCTTTTCAAGTCATGGTTTCTGCTGGATAGATGCCCAGGAGTGGGATTGCTGGATCAAATGGTAACTCTATTTTGAGTTTTCTGAGGAATCTCCATACTGTTTTCCACAGTGGCTGCACCAATTTGCATTCCCACCAACAGTGTAATAGGGTTCCTTTTTCTCCACACCCTTTCCAGCACTTATTGTTTGTAGACTTTTTGATGATGGCCATTCTGGCTGGTGTAAGGTGGTACCTCATAGTGGTTTTGTCATGTAGTTTCTGCCTTATGAAAGTTGTTGATAAGTTATTGGGTGCATAAACATTACAACTGTTATAGACCTTCATTATGATACAGGACACTTGGCACTTTAAAGTGCCCTTGTTTTCCTTAATTCACATTTTTTGCCTGAATTTTACCTTCTGGTTCCAAGAGTGTAACCTCTGCTTTCTTTTCTATTTACATCTGCCTAGTTCATTCATAAAGACTCCTTTGCCTCCTTATCCCCATTACTTAATGCTCATATTATAATTAAATATATAAAATCCTTATATAAGTCTTATCTGAACAGTCTACAATAAACTTGTGTGTTTTACTTTTATCACATTGAGTTCAGAGGGAGTCCAGGATTTTCCAAACTCTTTGGACTTAGACCAATGAAATTTTAAATTGCAAAGGTAAAACTCAGTAAAGTAAGGCTTGGGCATCTCAACCCTGACTGTGGCAATGCACCTTTGGATTTTAATCCATGCATAATGTTCATTTTTTTACTTTTACTTACTCATATGATCGTGTTTTGTGTGGGCTGCAATATATCCAGCTGAAAAACAACATTTCCCAGCCTCTCTTGTAGCCAGGATGTGGTCATGGGAAACATTTCTGGCCAAAAAAGTTAACTGAAAATCTTCTGGGGATTCCTGGGAATTTTTTTGCTTTCTCAAAATTGGTGTATTCCTTTCCTAATTGTCAGTTGTCCTTTTAGATACTTCTTCTTCTCATTTTCTTCCTCTTCATCTTTTTTCTCTTCCTACCCATCCTTCTCCTTTTACCTCTTCATATCCCCTTAACAATGGACAGGAACCTGGGAGATAGATCAATCATCTCTCAGTCTTGATAGGAGGAAGGCTGTTTGTTAATGATGGCAATGTTTACCTTTGGAATTCCTGCCTTTGGATTTCTTTTGTAAAAAATTTATCTCCCTCTTTAGTTAAGTTCCCATGTCTGGGTTTGTACTACACATAGTTAAACATAATACCTAATCAATGCATTCAACTTCATTTCTAGACTTACAGGCTCCTTCCATTGTCATATCTATGTTTGCCGTTTGAAGGTAAGGGAAGATTGAGCTTCTCTGATTTGGACTTTTGGCTTTTGAGAATGTCTCACATTTTCTGTCTTATTCTTCCCTCTTCCATTCTGTGGTCCCAAAAGTTGCTGCTTAACTGGGCACAGATGTGTTCTCAAGCTTTTGACTCTGGTGACATGAGAACACATTATCTGTTTAGTTTCTAAACCACAATTCAGTTCCAAAAGGAGCCTATTATGTCACCTGTAGTACATTAGTATCAGAGTAAAGACAATAATTTGCATAAAAGAAAACATAGTGGACACTGTAGAATAGCTTTGAGCTCTTTAGTTCAGAACTGTGAAAAATATTGTACTTTGATCTTATCCGTTGACTGCCTTAACAGTCCACAAAGCCATCCCCTACGTAAAAAAACAAGCAAATAAACAAACAAAACCCTACTCAGAAAAAAACTTGAGCCTTCCTCATTCAGACGTTTCGGCGAAAAACATAGTAGTTTTGTTTCTGGAGATTCTGACTGACATAACCTTGATACATACACAGGTAACATCTGCCCTGAGCAGCTCCATAATCATAATCTTAGAATGGATGCTTCAGGATCCTATTATTACTGAGACCTCATTGTAAGACAAAAACAGAGTTAGAAACAAAGAATTCTATAAGGTACAGTGGTGGTTAAGACAATTGTAACCTAATTTTTTTACATGAGGAACTTAGGCCCAGGTAGCCTAAATTACCTGCTCCGTCTCCCACAGAGTACACTAATTCTGTTTAGATAACTCTAATCTTAAAATTTCCATCCGGATCAGGATATGTTCATCATTACATAAACAGGTGAGTGGAGTATTACAATTATTATTTCAAATTCACTTCTATTGGTCAAAGTACATAAGTATTGGTGGATAATTGGGAACTTCTAGCTCACAGGGGCACTTTAGAGATAGATATAGAGGATCTGATTCAAGGTGATAGCAACATCATGGTGACATAATACATTCCTCCTTTCTGTCCCTTTTCTGAAGAACTAAAAGCCGGCATCCCTTTATGAACAGAAGTATCTCCGTAGAGTTGTGGGATCCAGCACCACATTTCACGGGACCTGGGTTGAGTCTCTCTTACCTGTGCATCTGGAAATTACAAGACAGAACTTGGTACAGAGACTCAGCAGGAGCTGGTGAACCTGCCCCATTACAGTTTGGCTGCAGTTAAGGAAAACAACGAGAGTGCTAACTTGGGTGGACATCCAAGATAAGAAAGACTTTGTAGAAGTTGAGCCTTCCTCCACTCCGTTGGCGCAAAACAAAAACAAAAAACATAACTAAATTTGGATGCACTGGAGAGGGTGAGAGGTACCATCTAGCTCCATCCCTCCTCCAAGGTGACACAGACAAGGGCCGAATTAACTGCTGACATCCTTCCTTAAGGGATAAAAGGAGAACGGTGAGTGTGTGCCAGGCTACCCTCACTGTGTGAGAAGCTGCTGGAAAAACCATTTCTCTGCAGCAGCACTGAGGTGGGATCTCCATGACTGAAGGTGGAGAGGAGATAAAGAAGAGGCAGATAAGAATTTTAAAAGGTACTAAAGGGGAGTTCCCATTGTGGTGCAGTGGAAACAAATCCAACTAGGAACCATAAGGTTGTGGGTTCAATCCCTGGCATCACTCAGTGGGTAAAGGATCTGGTATTGCTGTGAGCTGTGGTGTAGGTTGTAGATTGTAGATGTGGCTCGGATCTGGCATTTCTGTGGCTGTGGCATAGGCCGGCAACTATAGCTCTGATTGGATCCCTAGCCTGGGAACCTCCATTGCCACAGATGTAGGCCTAAAAAGGAAAGAACCAGGCACTAACGGGATGCAGTTCCGGCATTGCTTTCAGGAGTGGGCTCCCAAATGTAGCCAAGATAATAAAGGGATCAATTCATTGAAAAGATATAACAATCAGAAATATGGAGATAGGTAACCTGGGAGCAAGTCCATTCTAGTATATCTGAAGGGAGAACTAGGCAATAATACAGTGATAGCAGGTGACTTCACTATCCTACTTTCAGCAATGGATAGATCATCCAGACAGAAAATCAAGAAGGCCATGTTATATTTGAACCATATATTAGACTAAAAGGACTTAACAGATATTTATGGAATATTCCATCGAAAGGCAGCAAAAGTCTTTTCAAGCACACCTAGGACATTCTCCAGGATAGGCTGTATGATAGGCCACAAAACAAGTCTTAATAGAGTTAAGACAATTGAAATCACACTAATTATCTTTTCTGACAACAATACAATAAAACTAGAAATCAACAAGGAGAGGAAAGCTGGAAAATTTATAAGCATGTGGAAATTAAACAACACACTCTTCAATAACCAGTTGGGTGGTTGGGGAAGTTGGAGAGATTATTAAAGGTTACATACTTGGAACTAAAATTTGAGTCAGTTCTAGAGATTTAATGCAGAGCATAGTGACTATAGTCAACAATACTGTATTATGTACTTCAAGACTGCTAAGAGGCTAGATCTTAAATATCCTCACTACAGAAAAGGAGTGATAATTATGTGATGTGACAGATTTGTTAGCTTTAGTGGCGATCATATGGCAATATGCAAAATATGTCAAATTGACATGGTCTTCCCCTTAAACATACACAATGCTATATGTTTCTTATATCTCAATGATAAAAAAGAGAGAGAGTTAGTGCTGTACACAGTAAAAAAAAAAAAAAATTGTCTAGCATGGCAATCTGCACAAGAATGGCCCAAGATACTGGACATTGTAGGACAAGGAGACAAGAAAACATGGCATGACAATGTCTACAGGTGCCAGGCAAGTAAGGTGAATAAACAAAGTAGGCCAGTGGAAAGTGCCTACCTGTATATATTACCTAGATGGTGAGTGTGTAAGCCCGTGCACAGTGTGTGTGTGTGTGTGTGTGTGTGTGTGTGTGTGTAGGGGGTACAATAGTGAGTTGAAAAGTATGTGATCGTTCAGGAGGCAGCTGCTACTCAACTCCAGAAGAAACTTGTTTTGTTGGTCTAATATTGCCTGATGATCTAATTATTCAGGAGAAGCAAGAAATCAACATTTTAATATAAAATACCTTGATTTTTCAGTGTTGCCTCAAAATGTTAAAACACTGTTAAAGAAACAATTCAAAACATGACACTGGGTCTGGGCATCAGATTTGCCTTGTGGGTTTCCAATTTAGGAAGAAGTGGTATTTGGAAGGATGGGAAACCAAAGAAGAGACAAGACAGGAATTGTGAAGAGCTTGAAAGTTTTATTTATCTATCTTTGATATATTGAAAGCTGACCATTTTTATGACAATGGTTTCAAGAAGAAAGTTCTCTTTGCAGTTTCACAACTGTGACTACCAGTTCCCCTTATCCTATAATGCAGATATGTTGTGATTGAGGTAATTTATATGTACAAATTATATCATAGAAAACAATTTCACGGCCACATGTAAGCAGGTTAGGGTACTTCATCCAAAACAAGAAGGAAATAAGAAAATTCTGCACTTTCACGTTTTAAAGCTGATATTTTAGTAATATTTTGAGAATGGTTTATTCCATTTATAATCTTTTGGTTATAAATAATAAAAGAAAATTTACTTATTGGCATGCAAATCAATATGGCTTTAGAATACACCTCTTAAATTTACAGAACTTAAAATTTCAAACATCCCACATGGCTGGCAGGTGATGTCGTGAAGACGATCTCGATTAGTGACATACTTACTTCCTAGAGACTAAAAAAAACAAGAGAGAGAGAGAGAATAATTTAACATAGTATAGTACCTGGATGATACAGTTAACTTATCTAGGAAGTATTGCAGTGATTTATTTGATAAAATTTTTTTAATCAATATTTTCATTTTATACATCCTTTATCTTTTGGGCTCTTCACATATTTACATTCAAAGATGACTTATCCTGGAGTACCCTTCATGGCGCAGCGGTTAACGAATCCGACTAGGAACCATGAGGTTGTGGGTTCGATCCCTGGCCTTGCTCAGTGGGTTAACTATCCGGCGTTGCCGTGAGCTGTGCTGTAGGTCACAGACGTGGCTCAGATCTGGCGTTGCTGTGGCTGCAGTGTAGGACAGCAGCTGTAGCTCCGATTTGACCTCTAGCCTGGGAACCTTCATATGCTGTGGGTGTGGCCCCAAAAAGCAAAACAAACAAACAAACAAAAAAATGACTTATCCTAAATTTCCCCTATTAAGAAACATAAAGTCTATGAATCAAGTCTTATAACCTATCAAGATAAGTGGTTAATTTTGGCATTTAAAGTTTTACTATCATGCTTATTACATTAAGTATTTAATACCATATATACTGACATTTTACTTCCTGCTAAAATTTCAACATACATAGCAATATGCAATGTGGTATTAACATGTGAATAACAACATCTCCACTTTTAATTCATATCTGTGATCCTAATGCCCTGTCCCTGAATGACACTCAGGAAATGTGTTTGGAATAAATGGGTGAATGGATAAAGTTGTAATGATTAAAAGCAAATATAATAGTGTACTCTTGAATGAGTCATAATTTTGATTGTATAACAAGAGAGTTAAGACTCTCTTCCCCACAGAAGAACAGCCTATACCAGTGCGATGATATTTATGGGAGTTTTGATGGTTTTCAGAATGAACTAAAATAAATCACCTGTCAGTAATTTTGGTGTGAAGCAGCCAATTTATAAAGTCTCGGGTGGCAAGATTATCGAGAACAGTGTTCATTTCATCTGAGAAGGAGCCATCAGCGTGTCTGCGGCGGAGTTCTTCGACAAAGGTAACTTCCTCTGGGAACCTGAGAAAAAGAGAGTTAATGTCGGTGTTTGGTCAAATAAATGCTTATCAATTGCCTCTGATGGGTAATGTGTAAGGGGCACTGAGAAGACAATATGTTTCTATCTTGAAAATCCTCACAGAAACTTGTCTGTTGGAAAGGGAACTGGGTAGGTAGAAAGGAGCAGAGCTAGGACCTGAAACCAAGCCCTCTTCCAGATTCCAGCTGGTTCAAAGATTTTAGTGTATTGCCAACAAGAAGTTATTGTTGAGACTACTAATCTGTTTATAATTCAGAACAATATATTATATCCTGTAAAACTAGTGTTTATCAGAACCCTTGCCACGTACAGTTTTAAGGGATTAAAGTTTAGTCTTTCTTAGATTTTCTCTTTGGTTTATTTAGCAAAATTTCTGGTATCCTTTTAAAACACTATAAAATCATCTCAAGTGTAAGTGACTATTTTCCCACTGATTTTGTAAATTTGATTGTTAAGGTTTTATTTTTTAATTAATTAATTAATTAATTAATTTTTATCTTTTTGCCTTATCTAGCGCCGCAACTACGGCTCTAGATAAGGGCCTGTAGGTTCCCCGGCTAGGGGTCTAACAGGAGGTGTAGCGGCTGGCCTTCGCCACAGCTGCAACAACGCGGGATCCGAGCCGCGTCTGCAATCTATAGCACGGCTCACGGAAAAGCCGGATCCTTAATCTGCTGAGCAAGGCCAGGGGTCAAACCTGCAACCTGATGGTTCCTAGTCGGATTCATTAACCACTGAGCCACGACGGGAACTCCAGGTTTTAAAAGTCAGTGACAATACTAGTTCCTTTTGTCTTGAGGGCTCTGTAAAGTCTCAGGAAGCTCATTTTAAATCCCCCCCCAAAAAAGAGTTGAACATAAATTTCATGCTTCTCATAATTCAAATGTCAATCAAAGCGGTCACAAGAAAATGAGATGGTTCAAGGGTTTGTTTGGTTGTGCTAAGTTCTAAGAAAGTACGTAAAGGTCTTAGCCTCAGTTTCAACTGTGATGATTTGATGGTTTGTGATGATATGAAAATCCCATAAAAAATGAGTACATTGTTAAATATATGGATGTTTCTGCATACTTGTATTTTGAATGTCATTTCATTAAGCATCTTTAGTTCCTTTCAGTCTTCATCACATTTTTACCTGAGTGCTAACTAACATGTAAATATCTGTTGAGCCTATATATAAATATTTAAAGTCAGGCTAAGTCTTTAGCATTGTTTCTTCTTTTCCTTTAGCATTAGTTTTCCTGGGACAGTGTTAGTTTAAGCTTATATTCCTGGCGTAGTTACCAAATCACTCTATTTATTCTGAAAAGTGTCCTGGATTGACAAATACCCTAATTATAACACAGCTATAATGGGGGACAAAAAGTAACCTGCTTGACTCTATTATTAATACTTGCTATCAAAGGTAAAACAGAGAGGGAGATCCTGTTATGGCTTATATGTAACGAACCCAACTAGTATCCATAAGGTTACCGGTTTGATCCTTGGCCCCCGGTTAAGGATCTGATGTTGCCATGAGCTATGCTGTAGGTCTAAGATGATGTTCAGATCTGGTGCTGCTGTGGCTATGGTGTAGACCAGCAGCTGTAGCCCCCTTTTGACCCCTAGCCTGGGAACTTCCATATGCCATGGGTGTGGCCCTTCAAAAAAAAAAAAGATAAAACAGAGGAGACTTTTGTAAACTGTCTCCCACCAAGTGGAGTTATTTCCTTACTTTGTAAGACTATATTAATTGCTTCTGTAATGCAGATATATATATAGACAACTGTAATCTAAGTTTTCAGCATCGAGGAAAAAAAAAAGTTAAATAAGAATGTACAGACTTACTCTCGCCTTCCTCGGCCTTTCACCAGCCAAGCAATGAATTCCTTGGCAGCTTGGCCTTCCAAATAAGAACTTACATCACTGGTAAAGGTCCCTTCAGCATGTCTCTCAAATTCATCGTGACGTTTGGCAATGTTATTCCTGAAAGAAATGTGAAAGTTAAATTGAAGATCTGTCTCTTTAGCAATATGGTTCTCACCTATAAGCAGTGGCAGCTTCGGGTTCAGGATTCTGTGTAGAAGGGGCTTAGGAAGATTTGGGAGAGGAGGGTGTGTAGGGGACTCATCTTGAGGCTACATTAATTATCTGGGGTGAAGGTTGATGGGAGGGGGCCAGTAACACTAAGAAGGGCTAAGCTACCTCACTCCCTTTTTTACCTCCGCTGCTTATCTGTGTCTTTGATTATTAAAACTGCCTTTACTTCAGTCTCAATGTGTGCAGGCTATCCACTGTGTTAGGGTACTTGTGAACAAAACAGCTGCTTGCCTTTACTATGTATGGGGTCAGAGTTAGTTAATTGAATCAAGGAAAAGCAAAGGAGCATCTCAAAATGTCATCAAAAAAAAAAAAAAACCACATGATAATGGATTAAAGGAAATGTGTGAAGGGTTAGCAATGAGGAACACTAACAAGATGACCCCAAACCACCTACAGGTGTGCACAGTCTGTGAAGTTGGTCGACCAGATGGATGGTCAGTCGCTCCCCTGAAGTGTTTCACCTTAAACACAGCAGAAACTCCCAGGGAACTACGATTCTTTTACATTAGTTTACCAAGTTTGGCATTCTCTTTCTAGAAATGAATACAGTTGTTTGCATTTTTTTTCAAATTTGTGATTTCTCACCTTTCACCAATGGTTCCATCTGTAATCCTTCACAGGGACTTTCCCACTGTCTTCTGACCATACCTGCCATCTTTCCTGTTCCCTCCAGTTTGAGAATTTTTGGTCAATCATCCTCTTTTTTTCTTCCTGGGAGGGAATAGCTCCTATCCTATCCTCCCCCCACCTTTCCCTTCTCCATTCTATCCAGACAAATCTATTCCCTTTTCTTGTTTTTCAGATTCCTTCAACTACTTTGCATGCATAACTCCCTTCCCCTTGTGGGACACCCTCCAAAGAAATTGTGAAATTCCACCATCCCCGTGAAACCCTTGCGACTGATTTCCTCAGTAGCCTCAATGCAGCAAAAACCCCCAACACTGTCAAAGAAAATCCAACATTAAAATGTATGCCTTACGATAGGCTTGTGTTCTTATTTGCTTTCTTCTCTATGCTGTGCAGCTAGGCTGTAATTTTAAATGTGTATCTTGGATTGTATTCTACAAGAAAAAGACTGCATCTGTTTCCATTCCTTACCATGATTAACTTGGCTAGAGGATACTTTGAATGTGATCACAGTCATGAGTTTGAACCCTACAGGGAATGTTGAATTTGCTCTTAACTTTGGATCGGGAATTAAATTCCTAACCCTACAAGTCCACAAAAGTCAGCTTTCAATTTTAAAGGAAAATGGGCAAGAGAGTGAATATTGCTAAGACCACAGTTGGGAAAATAATTTAAAGTTTATGTCCCACGGGAGGGTGGGTAAGAGCTTTGGAGGGGTGAGGGGTGGGACATTCAGAGGCATACGACAAAGGAGAGCATCACTGACCTTGAAAATCATCAAAATTGAAAGATCTTATGGGTGCTTTTTGATATGCACGATAATTTAAGAAAGGAGGAATTTTAGACATGTTTAAGTACTACATTTGTGTGCAACTTTCTGATGAGGTTCAGACTCTTACTTGTTCCTCTTGGTGTTCATCAGCCACTGCACAAAATCCTGGGCACGCCTGGAGTCCAGATACTTGCTGTAGTCACTGGTGAACGTGCCCTGTGAGTGGCGCTTGTCTTCAGTCATCTGATCCGGATCACCGAGAGGGTCGGACTGGGGAGCTGGGAATGATCTGTGAGGAACAGTAATGGGGCAACTAAATCTCTCCTCAATACTAGATTCACTTGAGAAACATCTTCCCTACAAAAAACAGACCCACTTGAAGCCGGAAGGCAGGTGGTCTGACTATTTCAGGTGGTAGTTGAGAAAGACCTTCATTTGCCATGGGAATCCCATGGTTTTACCAGAGTTTAATACACTCTGATTTGGAATTCTAGCAACTGATTTTCAACCTGGCTTCCCTTTTTTTTTTCCTGAAAAAGGATTAAATAAATCCTTTCATCAACATATTCCTCTACTCATAATTATGTTTTTTTTTTGTCTTTTTGCCTTATCTAAGGCCACGCCTGCGGCATATGGAGGTTCCCAGGCTAGGGGTCTAACAGGAGCTGCAGCTGCCGGCCTTCGCCACAGCCACAGCAATGGAGGATCCGAGCCGCATCTGCAACCTACACCACAGCTCACGGCAACACCGGATTCTTAACCCACTGAGCGAGGCCAGGAATCGAACCCGCAACCTCATGGTTCCCAGTTAGATTCGTTAACCACTGAGCCACGACGGGAACTCCCTCATAATTATGTTAATAATGCCAGAAGAGAGCAACACCTTGAATATTTTAAAAAAAAGTGAAGAATTCCAAATTATTCTTTTTTGGGCAGCAGGTTTATGTTCCCAATTCTGTTTCGCGTACATTAGTATAAAAAAGTAGCTCCATTACCTGCATATGGGATAGCTAATGGTGAAGGAAAGTCAATGAAAAGTTCAAAGAAAGACAGTAAAAAGCCCACTTGCTAATTTGAAACTGTATAGAAGATAATCCATATGCCAGTCTTCAACAGTTGGTTGGCACGGCTATGTGGGGAGATATTCAACATGATTAAGACACAAAAATAGAAATGAGATAGTATTTTTACCTGTCAAATTAGCAAGGATTAAATTTTGGGGAGGATATCGTGAGAGGAGTATTTCTATAACCCTGATGGGATTGTGCATGTGTATGACTTCTGGAAAGCAAGTTGGCAAGAAAGACCATAAAAAATTTAAACTCATTCAATCCCTTGGACACGATAATTTTGCAACTAGAAATCAATCCTCAGGAGCTCCTGCTGTGGCTCAATGGTTAACAAATCTGACTGGGAACCATGAGGTTGTGGGTTCGATCCCTGGCCTCGCTCAGTGGGTTAATGATCCAGTGTTGTCGCGAGCTATGGTGTAGGTTGCAGATGCAGCTTGGATCTTGCATTGCTGTGGCTGAGACATAGACCAGCAGCTACAGCTCCTTTTAGACCCCTAGCCTGGGAACCTCCATATGCAATGGGTGTGACCCTAGAAAAGGCAAAAAGACAAAAAAAAAAAGAAATCAATCCTCGGAAAATAGTAAGAAATGTAGGGGAAAAGGCTATTTGCAGCATTCTTTGTAGGAAAATGTGAGGAACTCAAGTACTTAATAGAGGAGTAGCTAAATAAAATTGGACATTTATGAGATGTGATACTATGTAGGCATTAAACATCATACATGTAATAGATATTTATAGTGATATAAGAATAAGCTAACAATATAATGCTAAGAAAAACAGCATAATACAAAGTTACACGTGATCTGAGATACATTTATAAATATATATATATATATATAAGTATTCAGTACATGCATATTTTCTATCATGACTGTATGACTTTTTCAGTTAGAAAGCAACAATTTTTTTTTTTTTTTTGTCTTTTTGCCTTTATGTAGAGCCGCACCCGTGGCATATGGAGGTTCCCAGGCTAGGGGTCTAACAGGAGCTGTAGCTACCGGCCTTCGCCACAGCCACAGCAACGCAGGATCCAAGCTGCGTCTGCAACCTACACCACAGCTCATGGCAACGCCGGATCCTTAACCCACTGAGCAAGGCCAGGGATCGAACCCACAACCTCATGGTTCTTAGTTGGATTCGTTAAACACTGAGCCACAAAGGGAACTCCCAATGTTATTTTTTAAAAGGAATGAAAAAGAAAAAGTTGGTGTGTGAATAATTAAAATGATCTATTATGCAGTGTGAACAATGAATGGACAGGTAGGATCAACTGAGGATTTCAAAGAGCTGTAATTTCCCATGTAGCACATTTTTCACCGTTGCCCGCCCCTTTGATTATGAGACAACGTACTCTGATCTATACTCCAGAAAAGCCTTTATCACTTTAAACATTTGAAAATTGTGCAGAGTATTTAAATTACCAAGACCTAACCAGGAGGCAGAGTTCTCCTGGGCTGTATTCTAACCGTAGCGCTACGTTAGTTCAAATCTGAAGATTTAATACCTGGATTTCTCCTCTGTGTTCTGAAGGGAACGTTGCCAGCTACCTTGTACCAGCATTACAAACAATCCAGCCACAAAGTAAATGGTTTTCATTTTTGCTGCCTGTCGGAACAGAGATGGTGTGGGGGGGGAGATAAAGCTCAATGTGTCAGGCTAAATTAGTTCAATTTTTACTAAGTAAATATTATAAATAGAAAGAAAAAGCTAGTCATCCATTTTATTCTGATTATATTTCTAGCTTAATTTCAAATATTAGATTGTATTTTTCCTGAAGGTTTTTTTTTTTTGTGTGTGTGACAAAAAAAGAATACAAAAGCACTATGAAGCTTTTTCATTAGTGTCGGACACTTCTGTTAATGATTAGAAGGCTCATTTCCAGACTTGAAATTAAAAATGTCCATGATAAACACTGAAAATACCCACTGTAGATGATATGCTACATATGGTTAGCCTGAATGGCACCTTATCCATAATGCCACCCTCTTCACTATCAGTCTGGCTTTCAATTAATAGTCCTTCACTTTCAAGCATTTACATTATACTGCATTTCAACCATCTTAAAGCAGCCTCAGGCTACAACTTGGCATACCAGCTGTCGGTTCAGATGTATTATTCATTTATATTTTAAATAGTGTAACTTGGTCTAGACTTTGTAATTATAAAGCGGCCAACAGATTTGAGGTATTTTAGGGTGCTTTGACCTGTTCTAAATTAAAGGAAAAAAAATCATTTTAAAGACAAGCAATTTGCAACAAGAACTAATGCTTCTGGCAACTTGAACAATCACAGCTAAGAAACTAAGAGATCACTGTCATGAAGGAAATGTAATGCTTGCTTCTGAATTCTTGGAAGTCCCCAGGTTGTTTTATAATTGGACTGAGTCCAAGACATGTCATTCACTGGTAGTGACACTCTAGGCCAGGTTGTAGAATACACCTGGTTGCTTGTCTTCGCATCATAAAGCAGATGTCATAAGCAGGACAAGACTATGCAGTCTGGATGGGGCAGGGCAGGACCAACAGGAATGTGGGGCTGAACGTCCCCACAGGACAAACACCTCTATTTTCTGAATGAAAGCCTTAAGTCCGGTGTTTGTCACAAACTACTCTCTGCTACTTTCAAGTCTGACTGTTTACTTTGAGAAGTGGGGATTTCAATCCAAGTTTGATTAAGCTTATCCATAAAAATGTGAATGAGTATTTTTAGCAAATGGCATTTGGTTTGAAATAAGTATTTTACAAATATTATCATTTTAAACTATCAATCTTTTCTTTAACATCTTAGCCATACTTACGCTCTGTTTTTGGTATGAAAACATGGAGACTGTAATACCTGCAGTGGCATTTTTTTTTCCTTTAAAATATTAAGTCTTTTTAGTTTAAATGGTCAGTTAGACAAAGGAACACAACAGGCATTACATATTCGTCCTCCTCATTCATCAGCATTCAAGTACTAATTTGGCATTTAGTTGTGCTTCAGTTTATCTAGTTGGCAAACTTTGGAAACCCTGCCAAATATATAGGCAAGGCCTTCTGATTATAATCCTTATTTATAAAGTCATGCTTTTAGAAACTTAAAAAATTAAAGCAAGCACTCCTATTTAGGATTACATCATTCTTAGAAAGTCAAGTTAGAACTATAATTCCTTCCTCACAATGTTCCTAAAGGCTTTACGATATCTTCTATGATGTTCTACAGAGGCAGATATGGAGCAGGTGGTTTTCTGTCACTGTGAGAGCTGGTAGAAGAAACAAACACACAGAAAAAAGTCCACTACAGGCAATGAAATGAGTTCTACTGAAAGAAGAAACTGATTTTTAAAATCATATTCACCGTTAAAAGTCAGCAGAATTGTGAAAACTTTGAGAATAAGGTAGTTTGAATACCACTACTTGAGAAAGAAAATATCTCCCTTATTTTGGTATCAAAATCTTATTCGATAAGAGAAGGTTTTCCAATTAATTCCCCACCTCTGCTTTAGGCAGCCTATAGAGAGAATCTGCAGTCTTATAAGAACCTTACTTTTCCAATCAAATTTAAAAGGACATATGGCACCAATAGTATTTACCGAACAGAAAGTCTTTTAGAAAGATTAATCTTTGACCAAGGCAAGGTGACATATTATAGTGTATCCCTAAGCATATTGGTGTTGTAGGCCAAATGAATACTATCGAAACTGGTTAGATCACTTCCTCTCACAGGTATTAGCATGTGGTGTGAAAAAACACACCACGTTATCATTTACTCCACTGAAGATCTTTGTAAATTGTTCTTTGTTCTTAAGGGCTTAAACCGATGCCTTAGAACATCTGATTTTTTTCTAAAGGTATTTACAAAAATTTTATTTCAGAATGTCAGCCTTTTAGATATTGACTACTACTGGTCCTCCATACATAGTAAATAATTATCAACTGGTGGTTTTAATCGGCTCACCCATAGGATTCCCAATAAATGAGGATAGTTGTTTTCTGTACTAAGTATGCTATGTCTTATTTACCAAGAGCTGATTTCACAGTCTTTGAATTCTTGATAGACTTATCAGAAATCTGAATATTTGACTGATGGTATTGATTCTGCTCTTTTGGAAAACAATACGTTTTCATTGGTAAGGAGCAGTTGCTAGTATAGCCTCTCTAATGGGCAGAATTCTGCTGAATTTAAAAGGCGCCTTCTGTTCAAAGAAGTATACACATTTATCAAATCCAAGGGAAAATATTTGCTTTTCAAAACATTACCACTTATTTTTTAAATGCAATTATCATAACAGTTAAATCTTATAATAAGTACGTTGGTTTGAATCTT
Organism: Catagonus wagneri; assembly: GCA_004024745.2. Taxonomy (NCBI): domain Eukaryota; kingdom Metazoa; phylum Chordata; class Mammalia; order Artiodactyla; family Tayassuidae; genus Catagonus; species Catagonus wagneri. The sequence continues at coordinate 15,703,585 of PVHT020000141.1, forward strand.
TGTTTTTCTTTCTATTTTGTATCTTTGCATTGAATTATTTCTCAACTCACTTTATGGCTTCACTATGTTGAAGTTTATGTAAATGCATTTTATATCATATTTTCATCTCAATTCTGCCCTGTGTATTATTAGTAATAAAGTATAAGATGAAAAAACAACACTTCAATTCATAATACTTTGCCCCCTTAAGAATACTTAACTGTAACCCAAGCAGGACTTACAGTCTTAGAATCACCCAGTATTAATCTTACCTGCTGACACCAGGAGGTGGAACAGGGCAGGTGGAAAGAGAGCGAGACTCTTTTCAGAACTTGGTGTGTGCAGTGTCCTGAGCTCTGCAGTTCTGCACCACAGCACCCTGCTTTTATATACTCCCCAGCGTTGTTTAGCCTCGCAGATATTACGCTGACAATATAAATTTTTCATCTGTAAATAATGGGTTTTTGTTACAAACAATTTCACTCGCCCACTCACTTTGCTCATCTGCATTCTATGCTTATATTGGGTGGAACCTTGGAGACCAGGAAACTTTTTATTTACTCTGTTGCTCTTTTTTTTTTTTTTTTTTTTTGCTGAGAATGGAAAGCGCAGTTTGGAAATTCACCTTTCACTCTTGGTCAGGCATGAAAGTCACTTAAGTACTCTAAAGTGAATTTTTATGCTGCAGACAAAAGGATGTGAGATTACTTAGTCCGTAGCCTTATTTGAGGGCCTTATAAGCCCCTCTTTGCTATTTAGTTATGATGAGTGTATCTTTATATAATAATCAATTCATCCTTTCATCTACTCAAATAATAAATCGCTCACTCAAAACATACTAATTAAGAATCTTCCTAGAATTCCTGCTAAGGTGCAGTGGATTAAGAATCTGACTGTGGCGACTCAGGTAGCTGCAGAGATGTGGGTTTGATCCCAGCCAGGACAGTGGGTTAAAGGATATGGCGTTGCTACATCTGTGGCAGTAGGTCGCAGCTGTGGCTCGTATTCAGTCCCTGGCTCAGGAACTTCCATGTACTGCCAGTGTGGCCATAAAATTTAAAAAAAAGAAAGAAAAATATTCTCCTCATCTACACTATATGAAATTAACTTGTATTATTTCGGTGAGAAATTTTAAAGAATATCAATTAAGGCCTGATGTGTTCTGTTATTAAAAATTGGATTAATGAAAAAATAGGGATAAAGCAAAGTGAGGATTAAACATTGAAGAGAGTGATGTTAATAAGACAGGGTCCAGTATTTCTTTTTCCTTCTAGTGGATACTTAGAGGCTAATTCTGCTGATAAGAGACTGGACACTAATTTATGAAAGAATGAGTTATTGTGTATACTGTCATATTTCCTGAGCTTTGTGATCTGCCCCTTAGTGATCTATGGGATTTAGCAGGTATCAGTCTGGTCACCTTAGAGAAAGAGAAACATGGGAAATGATCTGGACAGACAGCATGTGGACAGTGTTGGTGTAAAGAGATTTTAGTCTGGCTGCTATCAACAAGCTGTGGGACCTCAGTCAAGTCACAGCTCTCTTTATGCCTCAGCTTCCTGTTTGAAAATGAGAACATTGGTTAAATGACTCTTCTAAAATAAAAATTTGATTTCGTATGACCAAATCATTGCCACACTTTGTTAACTAGATTCCACGGTTCTAATACAATCAACTTCATGGTGAAATTTATACAGAAGTTAATTATTGAGACAACTGGATAAATAAATATACCCTATGGATTTAAACAGTTCACTTTGTGGGTTGGAGCCACTCTAGGATGTAGAACTATTTAAAGGCTATAGATATCAATTCTATGTGAAATTGGGAGACCACAGGGAGGAGTATTTGTGCTGGTGATTACTGATGGGCGTTATACCATTAATGGAAGACTTCCCATTCAAAGCGTGGTCCAAGGACCAGCATCGCCTGGGAGTTTGCCAGACATGTAAACACTCAGGCCCAATCCCAGACTTTCTGAATAATTTGTATTTTACTAAGATTCCCAGGCAATTCATATGGGTATTAAACTTTGGGAAGCACAACTGTATAAAATGCCCATCTCATTTTATTCACCTCCCTGGTGCTTCCTGGTGTTTTGACCTGAGGACTGCTTTCACCAGCAGAGGGGGCGAAAGAGCAGAGAACTGTGGTACAACGCACCGCTGTCTGGATTAACACACGTACTGTGGATCGGAAAGTGTGGATTAATTTAATATATGATCAAATTGTTCTTCCTTCTGGCTTCCATCCTCATGAGTATATTGGCTATATTTTTATTAACTTGTTTGGACCTCAGTTCTATTTTTTTTTTTGCCTATTTGAGTTGATGTCTCTTCCCTCTCTCTTGTCTCTTATTCTGTCTCTCTTTCCTTTGCAGATGCTACCTCTTTACTGAAGCAGCCCTAAGAAGGGGGCTCTGCCATGATGTGTATAAGGGCTTTCGCACAGCATTTGGCAGGTCGGTAAATGCCCTCTCCCAATAACTCACCATAAGACTTCTTTCTTTCCCTCCACTCCACCTGCTTTCTATTATTTCAGAAGTGACTATCGCAAGTTCTTTCAGGAAATTTCCTCTGGCTTCATCTCCAGCCCACTGACACCAATTCTTGTGGGTCCCCAATGCTATTAATAATAAGCATTCTGAGAGCGCAGAAGCACTAAGTCCCACTGAATAGGGCACTGCTCTCCTCCCTTGAGGGGGAAAGCAGGCGCCTTAATGGACATTGTATTGTCAGAAATTAAGACAAACATCAAGTGCAACTTGGAATAAGTGAATTCCTTCTAGTGACTGTCCCAATACCAATCTTCACTTGGCCTTCAATTCCCATCAGTACAGTTATTCAGGTGTTTAGATGTGAGGCAGGGAAAGCGGTGGCCCTGTATATACATAATTAGTGTCATAAGCCTTGTCTGGGAGCAGGGAGGTTCTAGGAGATGTTATCTAGAATTCTCCCATCAGGTTGTGTTGGGGTGCCTGCTGGTTGCCAGGGGTATGGCCACAGGAAAACTATTAGATGCCTTCTTGAAAGGTCATTTTGACTTGATATAAGTAATATAAACCATGATTATTATATGGAGTGAAGTGCAAAAATGTGCATCAAGTTTTAAGATAAAATAAATAGTTATCCAGCTATTATCTCTTCGAATATTTTTTCTGTCCCTTTCTCGCTCTCTTCTCCCTCTGGCACCCCTGTAATACAGATGTTGGTGTGTTTAACTTTATCCCAGAGTTCTCTGAGACTCTTCATTTCTTTTCAATCTTTTCCTCTCTTCTATTCTGCATCAGTGATTTCCACTAGTCTGTCCTCTACCTCGCTTATTCATTCTTCTGCCACCTGTATTCTGTTGTTGGCTGCTTCTAATGCATTTTTTATTTGTTATTGTATTTTGCATCTCTTCTTGCCTAAGTTCTGTATCTTGCATTTCTTTGCTTAGCTTTTCCTGTAAATTATCAATCTTTGCCTCCAGTTTATTTCCAATGTCTTGCGTCATCTTCAGCATCAACAGTCTAAAGTCTTTTTCCTAGAGGCTGATAATCTCCTGATCACTTAGCTGTTTTTCTGTGGTTTCTTCTTTCTCCCTCATCTGAGTTATAGTTCTCTGCCTTTTCATTTTTATAGGTTTTCGGTGTGGTGACCTTTTTGCAGACAATAGAGTTGTAGCCTCTCTTACTTCTGGTGTCTGCCTGTCCCTTGTAGCTGAAGTTGGCACAGGGGCTTGCTGTAGGCTTCCTGATGGGAGGGACTGGTGCCTGCCCACTGGTGGGTGGGGCTGATTCCTATTCCTCTGGTGGGTGGGGCTTTGTCTCTGGGTGAGATTAGAGGTGGCTGTGTTCCTGAGGGGTCTTTAGGCAGCCTGTTTACTGATGGGTGGGGCTGTGATCCCACCTGAATTATTGATCGGCCTGGGGCTTCTCAGTTCTGATGGGTGAGGCCAGAGTTTCCCAAAATGGCCACCTCCAGAGAAACACAGGCTGATGAATATTCCCGAGAGCTTTACCTCCAATGCCCTTCCCCCACAACAAGCCACAGTCACCCCCTGTTTTCCCAGGAGATCCTCTAAAAACTGCAGTCAGTTTTGACCCTGATTCCAATGGAGCCTTTGCTTTGCACTGGGACCCAGTGCACGTGAAAGTCTGTGCGTGCCTTTCAGGAATGGGGTCTCCATTTCCCCCAGTCCCTTGGAGCACCTGCGCACACTCTGCAGTGGCCTTCAATGCCAGATGCCCTGGGGGTTCTTTCTCCCTGTGCCAGATCCCCAGATATGGGGATTTGACATGGGACTCAGAACTTTCACTCCTATAGGTGAGTCTCTGTGATACAATTACTTTCCAGTTTGTGGGGCTTCCCACCCAGGAGGTATGGAATTGTTTATATCATGTAATCGCCCCTCCTTCCTCTTGATGTGGCCTCCTCTTTGTCTTCTGGAGTAGAATGTCTTTTTGAAATTTTCCAGTCCCTTTGGTTGAAGGTTCCTCAGCATTTGGTTCAAGATAAAATAAACAGTTATTCAAAGATCTCTTACTTTCTTTACAGTCCTGGAGCTCACAGCCTGGGCTGTTGCCTGGGGCCCCACACTTGGCTTAATGTTCTACTCTTATCATCTTGAAGTTCTTAATAATTTTTGAACAAGGACTCCACATTCTTGTTTTTCACTTGGCCCCACAAATTAAGTAGCAGATTCTGCTTAGGACCTTACCTCACAAAATCATAGGGTTGTGGGGGTTTTGCATGTTTATTTTCCTCAACTATTCGGGATACTTAGGTTGAAATGTTTGAGAACAACAAGGATCCAGGTTCACAGTGTTCTTGGGTGGCAAGACTATGCACAAGGGTAATGCTCGGGCATTGCTGATGGGAGTGCAACATGTCACAGTGTGTCTGAGGCACGATTTGGCAATGGTAAAAAAATTACAAATACCTATCACCCTTGGCCTAGTGAGACTAAAGCACCATTCTGAAAATTTATCGCATCTATATTCCTACATATATACACATATGTACGTAATGATAATATGTGCAAGTTTCTTCATTGCAGCATAGGTGTAACAGTAACAGGTTGGAACCAATCCAAGGGGCCATCATAGAGCAGGCTTTTTTTCCTTCCTTTTCTTTTCTTTTTTTTTTTTTTTAGGCCACACATGGAGGTTCCCAGGCTAGGGGTCGAATCAGAGCTGTAACTGCCGGCCTATGCCACAGCCACAACAATGCCAGATCCAAGTTGCCTCTGCAACCTATACCACAGCTCACAGCAACACCATATCCTTAACCCACAGAGCAAAGTCAGGGATTGAAACTGCGTCCTCATGGATACTAGTCAGAGTTGTTTCCATTGAGCCATAACGGGAACTCTGATAGAGCAGTTTTTAGAGAAAGAATGAGGAAGCTATTTATTTGCTGACATGGAAAGACTCTAAGATATATTGTTAGGTGAAAACTGAAAGGTAATCATGGGCATATATTAAGTTACCTTTTATGTTAGAAGAAGGAAGGTGAGGAAATACATTTATTTAGCCATCATTGCATTTTAAAAAAATTGGAAGAATGCAAAAAAAATTAATAAAAGATCTTACCTGTAGGAGGCAGTGTGGAGCAATGAGGTAGGCAGAAACGGTACAAAAATATGTATTTGTTATGCCATTTGGATTTTTTGACTATTTTGTTTAATTATCTACTCAAAACACTTAAAATTGCAGTTATAAAAGGAGTGAAATTGTAACTATTTGGGGACGAGGTTAAGCTTTTTTATTGAAGTATAATTGATTTACAATGTTGTGTTAGTTTCCGGTGCACAGCAAAATGATTCAGTGTACACATATTCTTTTCAATTATACATATATAATTATATATATATTCTTATATATATTTCAATTTTGTATGTAATTGTATATACATATTCCTTTTCAGATAGTTTTTTCCCTCATAGAGGTTTACAAAATATTGAGTATAGTTTCTTGTCCCAAACAGTAGGTCCTTGTTTGTTATCTATTTTATATATAGTAATATGTATATTTTAATCCCAAACTCTTAATTTATTCTTCCCTAAAAAGGTTAAGTTTTAAAGATAAATGTGCAACTACCCTTTGATATAGTACTTCCACTCCTAGGTATTTTACCCCAAAGCAATGAAAACATATATCCACAAAATACTTGCACAAAAATATTCACAGCAGCTTTATTTACAATAACTAAAATCTGGAAACAACCAAACTATTCATAAACAGAAGAAAAAAATAGACAAATTATGGTATGGAATTCATACATTGCAATTCTATTGAACAATAATGAAAAAGAACCAATAAAGGATATTGGAACAATATGGGTAAATTTCACAGATATTCTGCTGAGTGAAAGAGGCTGAACACAAAATACTACATACAGTATGAATCCACTTACAGAAGTTACAGAAGCAAAACTAAAGTTAAATAAAACTCAGAGCTGTGGTTGCTTCTTGGAAGAGGAGGAGAGAGAATAGCCTGGGGGTAGCTGTCTGGGGAGGTGGAAATACTCTATATTGTGAAAGGAATGTTTTACCAAGCAAAGTCCAATTGTCAGATTGGTGCAGCTAAGATTCATATTTTAACAACAACAAAAAATCCAGTAAAATTAAAAAGGGCACAGGGTGTGGGTGAAGGTATAAATAATACAAGCAGGGCAGATTATTGATAATTGTTGAAATTGGCTGATGAGTTGTTACTATGAGGATTTGTTATGTGATTCTGCTTACTTTATACATGTTTGAACTTTTCTGAAGAAAAACTTGAAATTAAAACTGTAATAAAATGTGTGGGGGTGGGCCATTAGCACCATTTAATCAGTTACCCTGGAAGCTAAAGAATTTGACCCTTCAGTTACTAAGGCTGAGCCAGGTAAAGTAGATAAAGTTCAGAGACACGTGGTGGCAACAAAGCTTGGAGTTAAAATGGTAGCAGAGAGCCAGGCCTGGGTAATGGAAAAACCACTGCAATGATGGCCGACCTAGAACCACCAGTCAAAGGTAATGGAATGGTGATTAGAGCTCCTTCTATCATTTTCAAGGTCTGTCCTGGGGATATGCCTCTGCTCTGTTAAGTAAGACTTAAGAGTGACCACTATCACCTTCCTCATTAGTTTCAGGTCCATTTTTGTTTCTCAGAGGTAATCCTCTCAGTATGCATGCTATTCTTAGAATACTCCTCTCCATAACAAGGACTTTCTGAAAAAAAAAAAAAAAAAAAAAGTGTGAGCCTGCAAAAGCTCACCCCCCCAAAAAAATGGAAGTAATATGTGAGAGAAAAGTTTACATTCATTGAAATTTTTTTCTTTTCTTTTTTTTTTTTTGCTTTGAAGAAAAAAGTGTAAGGAGTCACTTAACAATAACCTTTGAAACGTTAAGAATCGAGTCCATAGACTGTAATGATCAGATGCCTTTCACATCTCCGTGTCTTCTTTTTTTTTTTGGTCTTTTTAGGGTCACACCTGTGGCATATGTAGGTTCCCAGGCCAGGGGTCAAATCAGAGCTACAGCTGCTGGCCTGTGCCACAACTACAGCAACGCCAGAGCCAAGCTGAGTCTGTGACCTACACCACAGTTCACAGCAATGCTGGATCCTTCACACATTGAGCGAGGCCAGGGATCAAACCTGCATCCTCATGGATACTAGTCAGATTTGTTTCCGTTGAGTCACAATGAGAACTCCACCTTTCCATGTCTTGATGAGCTCAGATATCCAGGGAGGATACAGGAGGAACTTCCAGGGGAAATTCTGGGTTTGCCAGAGGACATGACATATATTCTTACAGAGAGATATTTAAGACACAGTTCATGACCCTTTCACCTGGAATGACTCCGAGGAAGCCTGCTGGGTAAGGTGAAATTCCTTAATAAGATCAGCGGACAGTTTTCCCGCCCTGAGGCTCTGAGACCCTGCAGACAGCTCAGCTCTTGAGTCTGGGCAGGGGACCATGCACGGCATCAAGGCTTTGCATACGTTGATTTTATCTTTTCTAGATTCCTGGTATAATGAGATGTTTAAAATTGTTCTAAGTTTCAGTTGTTATTTTTATTCATAAAGGGAACAAGAAAGAGAAGGAAAACAAAATTATATTTTATACAAAATAAGCTTATCTCTTAATTTATAATCAGAATATATATTTATATGTATAAATACATATATATCATTGAATACATGTGTTATGCTTCTATTTTTCGCATATTGTAGCTATAAAAAACAAACCATATGTCATTGCATTTATCCAACCTCTTGCTCATCTGGAAAGACTTTTTTTCCTTCAAGCTTCTAAGAGTCTTTAATGTGAACCAATTAAAACATTGCAATTTTTCAAAGGCTTCTGTAAAAGGAAGTAACTTCAGTCATTAGAATACTTAAAATTTGAATTCCGTATACTAAGAGATGCAGAAAATGCAAAATGGAGTTATAAACACTTTTTCTTATTCAGGATGTCTTGTAATCAGATTTGCCCCCTGCCTGAAACTAGCTTGGTGCTGCCAACTCATATTTTATCAGATGTATTGTAAAGATATGCCCAAATTTGGGGTGACATTGAAGCAATATAATCATAGAGTGAAGGCTAATTTATAAAACGCCGTAGGCTATTATCTTATTTTTAAGTAGCATGTCATTTAACCTAAAACAATTCATTGTTTGACTATTTTATTCTTCAAACATAGAGAACTCACTTCTACAATTTCATTTTGTAATAAATTACCCCAAATAATGTATCTTTGCACTCAAAATCAGTTTTTTATGGCCCCAGTACTGTGTTCTAATCCTAACATTTTCTGTCTAAAAAGCACATCGTTTCTTTGTTGCCACATTGTCAAAGGAAGTAAGGACTGATTTTTCACTTCCATTTTAATAAAACCTTTTTCTCTTCATAGAGCTCACCAGAGTATTAACTTCAAGTTCTTTCTAATGCTGAAGAAAGAGTCTTCCTGTCTTTCTCATAAATCTAGTCCGTGGTCAGCAGCATCCTCTTCCATAAACCCTGATCAGCTGACTCTGAAAGTCAAAGATTGGATTTTAGACCTTCCTGTCAGCACGAACCATAATGTCTAGCAAAAAAAGGCAATCCAATCAATATCTTAAATTTTGCTTCGATTTATTAAGCACCAATTTGCATGTAATATTTTTCTGAAAAATTGTCCTCCATAAATGTATTATTTAGGACAGTAGATGGTGAAAAAAATCAAGTATGAATTATCATTTCAGGGCTGCATTTGATGGAACATGTAATATTCATTTCAGTGGGCAGCACATTTTATCAACCACTTAAGTGACTGCCCTTTTTCATTTCGCCTGTAATTCATTTATAAGCTCAATTATAGAAAATAAGTTTATAAAATTATGATAACTTGAAAATATTTCTATTGTTTAAAGCTGTTTTTTTTTATACTTCTGGAATGAAAAGAAGAAACTAGAAATAACTATTATTAGAGTTCCTGCCATGGCACAGTGGGTTAAGAATCTGACTGCATTGGCTCAGGTCACTGTGGAAGTGTGGGTTCAATTTTTTGCCCCAGCACAATGGGTTAAGGATCCAGCATTGCCTTAGCTGTGGCTCAGATTCAATCCCTGGTTGGGAACTTCCATATGCTGCAGGTGTGGCAATTAAAAATAAAAGGAAAGAAAAGAAATAGCTATCATTGATTAATGCCTACTAAATGCAAAACTCTCTGAATATATTATTGTCTAATCCTCAGAATACAATACCCAGTAAGTTAAATATTTTTGCCTCTGTTTTACAAATAACGAGACAAGGGCTTAGCACAGGCAACCATGTTGCTTAAAGCCACATCTGGTTCTGAATCCAGACCATACTGCCTTTCTAGAGAAAGACCCTGCAAAGCAGAGATGGGAATCTGGGCAGAATCTCCTAACCTTCTTGGAATCTGTCTTGACTTCTATCTGAATCCATTCACAGCCTCCAGATGGTTAAGATAGCAGGATGTCTAAAGATAAACAGTTGGCAATTCCAGGTATTTTATAGTATAGGTTTTATTTAAAAATTTTATGATTCACTGATTTTTAATATATTCACTCTGTTGAATAACTTTCACCACTGTCTACTTCCAGAACCTTTTCATCACCCTTAAAAGAAACCCTGTACCCATTAGCAGTTGCTCCTCATTGTCCCTTTCCCAGCCCTTGACAACCACTAATCTACTGTCTCTGTCTGGATTTACCTGTTCTGGATATACCATGTAAATGGAATCATAACTAGCCTTTTCTGTCTGGGCTTCTTTCACTTAACCAGTTTTTTTCAGTTCATTCATATTGTAGCATGTATCAATACTTACTTCTTTTTATGGCCGAATAATATACATTATACATATGTACCAGAATTTTTTCTTCCAGTCCACCATTAATGGACGTTTGTGCTGTTTCCACCCTTTGACTATGCATCAGTGCTGCTGTGAGTATGTCTATTTGTTTGAGAATCTGTTTTCAGTTCTTCCAGGAATATACCTAGAGGTGGGATTTCTATATTGTATGGTAATTCTATGTTTAACTTTCAGAAGAGCTGCTAAACTGTTTTCCACAGCAGCTGAACGATTTTACATTCCTGCCAGCAATATATGAGGGTTGCAGTTTATCCATATCTTTACCAACACTTCTTTTCTTTATTATAGCCATCTTTGTTGGTGTAAAGTGGTACTTCATTGTGGTTTTGATATGCATTTCCCTAATGAAAGGATATTGAACATGCTTTCATGTGCTTATTAACCATGTGTGAAACTTCTTTGGAGTCTACTCAAGTCCTTTACTCATTTTTTATTTGTGTTGTTGAATTGTAAGAGTTCCTTATTTTCTAGATATTGGACCTTAAAATAAAGTTATTTATAGTTTTTATATATACATATATATACGTACACATATATAAAAACACATGTAAATATGTATATGTAGATATGTGTATTCTACATATAGAGCATATATATACAAACTCTTTATATGATGCATAAAATCCTTTTTCACAAATGAATAAAATTTCAATGAAAAAATTATATATTTTGATAAATTACGCATAGTAACTGTTGCATCCATAGTTTCCATGACTCTACTTATTTTTTGAGAAATATGACATAGGATGATATGACTATTAAATAGCTGTTTTTAAGGTGTACCACAAATCTTTAACACTTTGATAACGATAAATTACTGACTAATACCTGTTAAGAGGAAATACCATGAAAAAGACTCTAAGTCTATGTCAAGGAAATGATACTAGGGTTTCCTATAGCAGGTTTCACCGGGCACAGCTTTTCACCAAAGAAGGTTATGTAAACAATATTTTATGGCTCCTGATACTGTAACTTGAGAAAGTAAATAATAAAAGTACTCAGAATATGTTGAAAGTGCTTTGGCAAACTGGAGGCACACGTGATTTTTTTAAAAGCTTACACTGATAGCCGCTCACTAAAAACAGAGGAGAGATACAAAATGCTTATTTTCCATGGAATTTTTACATTTTACTTTTTGAGTTTTTTCTAAAAACCTAATCTGGAGGCATAAAACCTCAGGTTTACACTTTCATTGTTTATTTTTGGAGCCTCTGCTTTGGCAGTCTGAGTGCTGTTGGCAAGATACACTCAATGCCAATTTGGGGACCATTCTTGTGTGGTATCTTAGAAGCTTCCCCCTTGTTCTGCCCCCTCCTTTAGCTCCATGGCCCTGGTGTGGGAGCTGGTAGGAGAACAGGTGTGAGAAGACACAGAGCAGCGGTGACATTAGAGAGAAGAAATCCAGAAGAAATACTGAGGAGTGGAGAAGAAGTGATGGGAAGGTTGGAAAGCTAGTGTCATTTTGAATCCAGTCACGAATTGGATTTACATATTGGATGGCTTGCCTGTACACACACAGACTGTTTCTGGGTCCAGAAACAAGATGCAAACTCTAAAGAAGTCACCAAGTTATAGAAGGAGGCACAAAACTCCATCTTCAAAGCCACCCTACCAATGTTTATCTGAGCAATCATTTAATGTCTACTTCATTAACTGTGCTTAAATTCTAATAGCGACTGAGGGTATGCTACTAGGGTTGTGTTTACTAATACTCTAAATTGACAGTTTGTAATATATAACAAAGTCATCTGAAGAGACATAGTCCACATTCTCCTTTGGAATACCAGGCACATGGTACTGCCTGTAATACATGGAGGGGTGACGTTGGCAGTGGGAAGACTGTAGTCCAGCAGGTCGGAGCATCTAGAATTTTAGCTAAGCTCCATAATTTGTATCATATGTTCCTAATCATAAATACACATATTTTCATTTAAAATTTTTTCACTTTGTAGTTTGGAGAATTAAATAGAATAATATTTATGGAATACTTGATATATAACTGACATTCAAAAAAGGCAAATAAATTATTACTTAAAATAGCAATTGATACCCACAGACCAAATCTGGCACATGGATGAGTTTTCTTTACTCATAAATTAGTTGTCAAGTGTTCAAAACTGAGAGAGGGTTAACATTTAACAACCCAATTTTCTGGTTTCTCTTGATGAAAATCAGGCTGGAAAATAATAGGCCTATATTTTCAAGTGGCAAAAGTTTGAATCAGTGGCTGTTAGCCCTTTAGATGCACTCACCAGCTTTCCTGAGATCCACCCTTAGGTTACTGAGACCTTGCTGAGCCCCTGCTTGGTTTGTTTCATTCATCTTAATGGCCTAGCTGGTCTCAGCAGTTGCTTGAGATTGGGAACTCTGCTCCAAGCAATCCATTACATTTGTCCAATATAAGATTCAATTATCAACTTAATTCACGCAAAATCAGTCTCATCAAGGAAGGTGGTGGATGGTGATGACAACTGCTTTGAGAATATTATCATGTCAGCATTAAGCAAAGTGTCATGGTGGGTCGCTAGCCTCAACTGTACCATCCAAGTCATGGAGAACACTTCAACCTCAGTGCTTCTTGGAGACACAAGATTGTTCTCCTACCCCATCTCTGTAAATAGAACCTCTAAAGAGACCCATGAGAGCTCTGTATAGAAAAGAAAAAGAAATCTTTAGTGCAACCATTATCATTCCAGAAGTTAATGAGATACAAGGGAGGAAAGAGTGAATTAAAACATGAGATTGACTCCTAAGCCAACCTAAGGGTCTCTTTTGAGAAGATGGTTTAGGTCCTATAATTTACCTAGTACTATCTCATAATGGAACAGAGAATTCTTAGGGCTTGCAAAGCCATGGATTTAGCTCAGTAACTGTGGCACAGGAAGGGAGTAAGGAAATCTCAGGAAAAGAAGGAGCTTGCCCACATCATAAGAACAAGAATCCAGTTCTCTTGATTCTGTTTGTCAGTTTGGCAGATACCCAAGGCCACACATAGCTGCGTCAGTAGAATCTTAGAAAGTTCAATTCACTCATGTTGAATGGTCAAATAAAAAAATATGATCTTAAATGCACAACCTTTGGAAGATGTATTTCATTGGCTTATTTTTGATGATGCCATGTTTATAATCTGAATTTAAGAGAACCAAACAACACAATGTTCAGGATTTGAACTTATGACCTACCTGATCAGATGAGATAAACAGTGTAGGGCATGGGTATTCTTGTTTTACAATGTGAAAGAAACCGTGAGTGCTTTCTCAGTAAAGTCTATTTTTAAAACTACTTTTTTTAAAAATGAAAGATGAGAGAATAATCAATAGCATTCCAGACCTTTTGATTTTTTCCAATCTGAACATTTTGTGCTAAGCTCCTTCAGTCTGCAGTGTCATCTAGGGGCAGTGCAGTGGGGTGGTTTCTATTACCTAGCCCAAATTATTTTTGTTCTAAAGATGAAATTCTTAGATCTCTGGCTAAGATTCATGTCCCCCCTAACACTATTCTCCTGACTGAGGGCCACCTGCTGCCAGGGATTTTTTTCTTTCTTTCTCTTTACTTTGAATGGGAAATGACAAGTTTCTATTACATACTCCTTTCCAGAAAGTGTGAGGTATTTTTCCACTGTGAGATCACACATAAGGATTCTAGTTTCATGGGCCTTCCTATCCACAGAATGTGGGAATACATTCAGCAAATATTTACTAAGTTCCTCCTACCTTATTCCAAAGACTCTCAAAGCCCTGGTGTAGAGAGGTGAAAAGACACATGGGGTCCCTGCTCAGAGAGAGCTTATATTTGTGGGAGAAACAGGTAACAAGCACCTGTCTAAATACTAATCCCTGGTGGTTACAGTGCTATCAAGAAAACAAAATTAGATATTGTGGTTGGAAGTCTTTGACTGTGGAAGAAGCAATATTAAGTTCAGTGACTGTTAAATCCAGAGACATCTTCTCTAAGGTAGAAGCATTTGGGCTGATACCCGGATGGAAAGGAACAGTCAAATGAAAACATGAGAAATCTACATTTGAGGCCCTGAAACAGAAATAAGCTTGGTCTGCACACACACACACGCACATGTACAAAACACAATCACCAGTAAGGACCAGTGCGGTTGGAGTTTGGAGGGCATCGAGAGAAAGGTGGAGACAGGGCAAGAATGAAGGAACTATGCAGAACCTTACGGGTTGTGTGTAAGGTGGGGGGCGGGAGCGGGGAGGAACTGCCTATGTTCAAGCACACATTTCCCTTGTGTCTCTCTTCCCAGAGTTCTGCTATGGCTCAGCGGTAGTGAATCCAGCTAGTATCCATGAGGATGCGGGTTCGATCCCTGGACTTGCTCAGTAGGTTAAGGATCCAGCATTGCTGTGAGCTGTGGTGTAGTTTGCAGACATGGCCAGGATCCTGCATTGCTGTGGCTGTAGTGTACGTGGGCTGGCGGCTGCAGCTGCATTCTATCCCTAGACTGGGAACTTCAATATGCTGTAGGTACAGCCTTAAAAAAACTAAAAAAAAAAAAAAAAAAGATTCCAAGATCCACAAGCTTCCTTGACTTCTTCATTGATCCTGACGTATATACTAAAAGCACTGACACAGGAAAGGAATTATTGGCCTCTGATCCAGACTACTAATTTCTTGAAAATTAACTTACTGAAAAAGCCAACTAAAAAGTGGCTTACTTTATGTATCTAACAGACCTTTCCAAAATACTTAACTATATAGCAGACACTATTAGCTCTCTGAATAACAACTGATTTAAACCTACAAACAATGCCATGGGGTAGGAACTATTATTATTCCGCATTTCATATACAAGGAAACTGAAGTAGAAAGAAGGGGAGTTCCCTTCGTGGCTCAGTGTTTAACGAATCCGACTAAGAACCATGAGGTTGAGGGTTCAATCCCTGGCCTTGCTCAGTGGGTTAAGGATCCGGCGTCGCAGTGAGCTGTGGTGTAGGTTGCAGACACGGCTCGGATCCCGCGTTGCTGTGGCTGTGGCGAAGGCCGGCAGCTACAGCTCCTGTTAGACCCCTAGCCTGGGAACCTCCATATGCCGCGGGTGCGGCTCTACATAAAGGCAAAAAGACCAAAAAAAAAAAAAAAAAATGAAGTAGAAAGAAGGTATGAAGCTGACCAAAGTTACAAAGCTAGTAGGTTGCTGAGCTGGGATTCAAACCAGGTAGTCTCACTTTAGTATCTGTGCCCTTACCCACTACATCCATTACCTCTAAAATAAGTGATACTCAACATAGTAAATTTAAAAGTATTGGCATATGAGCTATCTTGCATTTCATTTGAAAGGGAGACATTTGCACTACTAAAAAGTATTGCTTTAATCTTCTAAAGAAAACGAGAGAGCAACATTGCTTCCTGTTGGAATTGCCATATATTAAATCATCATCATTTTTTATCATCTCAAAGCTGGAAACTTAGCTTAGTGTGACTGTGATATGAGCGAATTTTATGGCCTATCAAAAATTTTCTATTATGTCCACAAATACCTGAAAGAATGTTTCAATAACAAACTGAATCAAGCATGAGTGGATAGTAGTTTATTGGCATATAAAAATTTTTCTATCATCTTAAGTCTTTCATTAAGACATTTATTTCAACAATTCACCTGCTGTAACAATGAAAAAAATTCCTGCTCTCAGTAATTCATGGCTAGCAAAGGTGATCCTGTATTTGATTGTCCATGACTAGTAATTATGAAAGAAGGAAGATAAGTCATCAAATCATGGTCGCATTGATTACTCTTCTCTTGAACATATGATATGGATTCTGTGTAACTACCCAGCAAAGGATGTAATGTTTCATCAATGAATATTTGTTAATTCATATATTGCCAAAAGCATTTTTAAAGTAAGTAGAGTAAGTGATGGGGTATTAATTAGAGGCCAATAGAATGAAATCGCACTGCTCCAGCTTGCCAAAGACATTACCTGTGTGTTAGAAAAGAAGTGTCTGTGACCAGCATGCTAGTATCACATGCCAATAATCTGAGCAGGTGTTCAATAGCGACTTTTGCTAGGAGCCAGATCTTTTTCCCTGTGAATATCTTGGTAAGGTCCAGGCAACTCATTTCTCCCTGAATTTGAAATGATTTCACTTCAGATTGCCAAGGTACCTGTCTATAAATTCAAGAAAGTGTTTTAGCAGTCTTTTCACAAGCTGAGAATGACTTACAGTGTTCAGAATTTTAAAATCTGTTTTATTAGTTAAAATATCTGCTTTATTGGATACATTTAAGTTATCTGTTAGGTGCCTCCTTTCTTCTTTACAAACAGGATAATTGAAAGTGTTGTTTTGGTAGAATCTTCTCAGAAGACCACATAATCACCATTTAAATTAGTCCTACTTCATTTTACATTTGCTTATTTTACTGTTAAGTTTCCCAGAACTGTATTTTTTTTTTTTTACAATTAGAACATCTGAATTTTAATTACATTACCATCAAGAAGCTCATTAAAGTCACTTAATTGGCAACATTTCAAAAAAAACCTTAGCTGGGTTTAATATATTTTAAAGAGTTACTGTCAAAGTATAATTTCACCATTACAAACAGCTTGGCAACAACATTTGCATAAAGATCTGTCAGTTTCTGAAAAATGCTCAAATGTTGGGAAAATCAGATTCGTTAAGTTGCCTTTACCGAAGCAGTCTAGAAATGGAGAACTTGTCAGATATATTCATCTTTGTAACCCCTGCAGTACATCCCAGGATACTGCCACGCACAACATAGGTGTTCAAAAAATGTTTCTTGCAGGAGATAAATCATACATTTTATACTTTGGACTATATTTTTTTAAATTTAACTCTCAAAGTTCCCTCATTTGTATTAAATGTAACAAAATTACCCATTTTCTTGCTGTTTCTTTCTCATTCACTCTAATAAATATTCAATTGTCACTTTGAATTTTGAAACCTTTAAAAATAGCTCTAAGGCCAGCAATTCAGATTAAAATTTGAGATTATTTTGAGATGGTATCATTTTTTTTATGGTTTCCCTCTTACACATACCAGAATCCCACCCCCAGAGGGCTGATCTCATCTGAATTTGAGCTGTAGTTACATTCATTTCTCATCTTTACAATCTTTAGGTTCTGCCTATAGACATGCATAGTGTTTAATATACATGTCTTTTTTGTGGGAGGGGGTCACTATAGTACCTAAATAAATGGCTTGCAATTGCATTTGTTGAATGAATGCATGAAAATCTCATTTGTGATATATGATGATTATACACTGCAGCATACATTAGGGTGTAGGGACATCCTCCTCCCCAAATCTCATATGCAAGAATAAAATGTGGCAAGGGCTAGTTATTATTATAACTCACTACAAATAGAAAAAGTGAGAATTTAATCGTCCCTTTTAGTTTGATATTCTCTCCTAAAATCTTTGTACTTTATGTATCTTTTATCTTCCAAGCCAAAAGAAAAACCTAGCAAAGCTGTACAAAATGTGATCATTAAAAAAAAAAAAATGCCTGCCACTCTGGTTGCTGCGTTGCTTTCCAGTATATCCTCAAAGACTTGCACAGTATCAGGTATACAGAAAGACTCAATAAATGTTTGCTGAATGAATGAATAAATACGTAAATATGCTGATGGTCCTGAGGAGTACCTGGATGATTATACCTCAGGAGGTCAAAGAAAGCTGCATCAACAGGGACTAGAAAACCCAAGTCTTCATGAGTCTTTCACTCATTCACCGCTTGGTGAGCTTCTACCATATGCTATGTTCCAAGATATTGTCTGTGAAGATTCTTCCAGGATAGCACCGTCCAAAAGCACTTTCTATGACGATGAACATGTTCTACATGGAATATCTACAAATCGAATATTTACAATATTATTTTGTAGACTGTGGAGGTTTTTCCTTGGGATCTTATCTTGTAGAACTTTCCTCTGTGGCAATGAGAACAAAGGCATGAGTCTGGAGACCACTTTTGCACCTTGGTATTAAACCCTGGCTTGTATACTCAATGAAGGCTGTAAAGAAGTTGGGGGTAACGGGAAGTTCTTATTATTTATCATTGCCCAGTTGTCTCCCTTGACAGAGTGTTAGGAAATGACTGTTGGCGAGTGTCCACTGCCTACCTGGGGAAAAAGAATGGGGAGAAAATTATGTGGAAATAGCCTGGGCTTGCTTCAGAGGCTGCTCTGTACTGAGCAAGAAGGGAGGGTGGTAGATTTCCAATGATCCCCAGGGCATCAGCAGCTTCATGGACATACAGAGAGGGGCTGTGGCTGGTCCTGAATCTTGGAGGGTGTTGAAGAGGCTCCCTGACCTCGACAAAATAGCCTTCCTATGGGGGGAGGTGGGGCTATGTGGACTGAGTGGGAGGCATAATTTCAGAAAGTCAGAGAAGAAGGAGTGCTGGACTGAGAAAGGTCTGAAAACTCTAAAGGAGTCTGTGGTGTAGGACATTGGAGGCCTCTCCCTGCTCTAAGATGTCATTTCTGGATTGGTGCTTCTGGATAGACAGCATGACACAAGGCATGAGGGTCTTCTACTTGCAACTGGGAAGAATCAAGCTAGGACTAGAGAGAAATGACCACAGGCCATCCAGTGTCAGGACCACGTCAGTGGAAAGTCCCCCCAGCAGTGGCTTCATGTATACTTTCAACATCCATTTAAGAATATCTTCTGGTGATCTGGTGTGGATCTTTTCAATTCTGTGGCAATCACAGAGATGGCAAGATGCCTGCGTTTCTAATTGAAGGGACAGTTACTGGCAGAGCACTGCCTTTGGGATTGCAGGCATTATGGCTCTTCTTCTTTTTTTTCTCTCTCTCTCTCTTTTTAAAATAAACCCTTTAACATAGAACTAAAACCCCAGAATAATCTCATAGATGTAACATTTTTTCCTCTCCTGCTATTGATGTCCATCTTATTTAATTTTTTGTTTTATTTAGTTTGGTGTGGCTTAGCAATCTGAAAACAGTTACCATTACTCATTCTAAAAAGAGATCCAAAATAGGAACATTTCCAAATTTGAAGCATTTCTTAAGAGGAGACTGGATTCAAAATTCTGACTTTATCAAATGCTTCTGGCAATGTTGAAGAAATCTTCTGGGAAAAATTTAATAAACATTTCTTGGAGGGACAGCAGAGTGCAAATGTCAGGGTGCCTCTACAATATGCATCGCCAACCTGATTTCTGAACAATGCTTTTGTACACTGAGTTATTTGTTCCAGCATTTGGAGCTCTAATTACAAAAATCCAAAACTGCTTCTAGATTCTTCTCTTCCATGACCACCCCAATATTATTCGAACACAAGCATTTCTTACCAGTGATAGAAACTGGAACCTGAAATTAATGCACACAGGGAAAATAATAGCATTTCAACTTTTGTCTTTATTTTTTTTCTTCAAACGAACAGGTGATAACAACACAGCCTGTGTCCAAAGCAAAAGTCCTGGCCTCCTTTCCTTTGCTTGCACAGGGTACCATAAAAATGTAAACAATATTTGGGTTGAGCTTCTGAGTCCTCTGAATTTTCTGTCAGCCTTTAGAACAGCAGTCATCAGTTTGTTTATACCAACATTTAACAGCGTAAAGAGTAAAACAAGCCAAGGGTCTGGGCATTTATAGGGAGTGTTCCGACTGTAATACAGTCTTGTATCTGCATCGTTTTTAGTCTGACAAAGAGAAACACTGCTTTAGGAAGTGGGTCATGTGGGTGTATAAGTGCTTCGTGGAGAGGCCGGATATGCCATGGTTCTGGTCCGAGTACCACTGAAACACAAAGGCAAGAAATCTATTTTATTCTTACAGCTACACGAGGCATCCAGCTTTGACTTTTTGTGCTCTCAAGACCTGATAATTTTTCTAATATTCTGGATGAAATTCTACTTAAGAATACTTGCATAAATAGTTTACATGCAAACATTTAGAACAGGAAGCTGTAAAGCCCTTTTTGTTGACCCTCACTACCATCTCAAGTTTTTCAAACTTTTATTTGCAATCTCGGTGGCTCAACTTTCAGGGCCCCTGAGCTGAAGTGCTGGACTGATTACTTTGTTTCTCTGGAGTTTGGTTTCCTCATTTAAAAAAAAATAAGGAGAGAGTTGGTTTTGATTTTCTCTAAGGCGCTTTCTAGCTCAGAAATTCCATGAAGCGTTTAGCCTCTGAATCTAACTCCTCTCCTCTCCTGCAGAAAATTCACAACACATGTCATGGTAAACACCCTTCCTAGGAGTTAAATACTGTCATTAAAAAAAAAAAAAATCCAGGGAGGTGGTATTATAAATTTAAACTTTATTGCTGGAGTGATGCCAGTAAGAGTATTGTTTTCACTGAATAAAAGTGGCTAACTAGTTATCGATGTAAAGCTACATACCTATGAGTTGAATTTACTTTGGGAGTCACAACAACAACACAAAAAGGGGTGAAGAGGGGTTTAAAAAGATGGAAAAATCTCACCCCACCTTCTGTAAATCATTCTAAAAAAAATTTCCAAAAGATGGAGATTTCCTTCTCTAGGTTCTTGTGCAACATGAACAGCTGAGGGAGTGTTTGCTCTTTGAAGAGGGGGAGGGGCAGCTCCCAGGGTGTGTCTCCCTTGCTTTGGCTTTTGCCTAATTTTTCTCTCAGTATCCATTTCCCATTCCTCATGCACAGCTAACTCATTCATTCATTCACTCAGTAAAAATATGAGCTTCTGTGATGGGCCAGACACTAAGAACACAGAGATGAAATGATTCTTTAATTCCAAGTGGAGCTGCCTGACTTCAGGGAGCCTCTGAAGTCTGATAGTATTCTGTGATTGCTTCTTCCTGAACAAACAGAAATCTTCTAGCTGCTTCAGGACACTCAGGTTTTACAGGGACTCTAAGCTCACAGCTACTTATGTACATAGGATCACAGAACTATTGGGCTATGTGAACTAGAAGATCACTTAATCTTGCGAATGCCCTTATTTTATATAGGACTTGACGGGGATCAGCAGAGGTGACATGGTTTACCTAGTGTGCTTCGAGGAGTTTATGAAAGATCCAGGATTCACTTGCTAATGTTCTGACTACTCTCTTTTACAGACTCTTTGTCAGGGTTTAGTGTAAATAAATAAATAAGAAGATTCCGCTTTTTAGCTTAGGGGTCTAAGGCCGTGAACGTGAGTAAAATGAAATTATGTACCATTGCTTGGAAATCCACTTGTGCATTAACCAGAGCTTTAGCAATCTGTGCCGAGTTTTGAAAGTGCACATTATCTGCAACAAAGAGAGAGAGTTGAAGTGCTGTTAAATACCAGAAAGCATAGAGTGACAATGTACTGCCTGGAAATGAACACCAACGATTATCTAGTCATGCAGTTGACATTGTCAGCAGTGAGTAATCACACTCATTTCTGGAAATGTCCCTGACTCTTAGGTACTGACCCTGAGCACAGGCATAGGAGGATGCTTAATGTTTCTTAAACAAAGTGATGCTGGCTCAGTATTTTTATGTGTAAGAGTCTTGCTTAAACCTCACCATCTGCTGTTCCGTGGATGAGAAGATAGTCTACATTTCTGAAATATTCTGCTCTTGCCATCACAGTTGAATTCTGGAAAAGAGGAAAAATTAACATTTTAGTTGCTGCAAGTTCTAATAGAAAACTAGCTAAATCATTGTGCAATGGACTTAGCACCAATACTGAAATTATGTATTGCTTTGGTTGATAAATATTTAAGAGTCAGAGAAACACATTTTCATCATCATTTGCATTACTTCCATCTGATTCTTAGTTTGAAAAACTGAAAGTTTATGTGTCATATGTTACATATGAGTGAGACCTTAGGCATAAATGATGCCCGCTCAAGCTGTGTAGGGGCTGGGGGTAGGGAGGAGGATGAGGAAAAGGGAGGTTAGGGAAGGGAGAATGAGGAAAGAAAAAAATTGAACCCAAAAGGAGTCAATTCCTTTCTAGTGAGGTGTTTTGCAGCTGACAAAAGATCATCTTATTTGCTTGGGGGCCCAGCAAAAGTGTAAACTCTGAATGACTGCTTTACAATTATTTAGCACATTTGAAATAAATGAATGATCTCAACAAAACAAGAAATGCTTACTTTGTAATGCTCGAGGTTATCATCCTTTGTTGGGAGGCCCATGAATCGCTCTGTGTAGATAGATGCTGTAAAATACATAAAAATATGTTGTTTTCTCATGATGTGTGTCATTTCACTAACCAACAAGACCCCCGAGCGTAGTTAGATAACAGCTCCTCAATCTTCCAGGGGGAGCTGCCCAGGAAAGTTTTCCCTTTCCCTTACTGTAACGCTCCACTCAAGTTATTTGCTCTGCAACTTGCCCATATGGGGCTGCAGAAGCAATGCAGAAGGTTATGGAAACAGAAACAGCTAACATTAGAAAGGCTGGTCTTAAGCTTTATCACTTTTACCCAAAGTTCTTTAGTGGGAGGAATGCTGAGCTAGGAATAACCCCATGGAATGACCTCAATATATTTTAAAAGAAATCACAAATGCAGCCACCTCTGGTACATTTATTAGTGTCTTAATTAATGTGGGATAGAATTATGTCCTCCCAAGTCTTTCTCCCCCAAAACGCAAACACACACTTTTTTTCTTTGAATAAAGATTTCCTATACATTGCAACTGTCTCATTTCCACCCCAAAGCAAGGAAGGGGATTTGATGAAAGCTAATTTTTGTGCATTTATTAGAGCTAATCACAAACAATCATCCTACGTTGACATTAATCATAAAAATATGCACACAAAGAAAGTGTACTTCTCAAACAAATTTTTTTCTTTCCTTGGTTTCTGGAGCAATGTTAGCTGGCAGCTGCAAACTGTGGCGTGGAGGTGAATTGGTTGGCCCTGGCCTGACTTTTGCCTAAGATGCACTTCAAATCCAGTTAGGCTGCACCTGTGTGCCTGCAAAAACATAGAGTGAGCTCTGATTTTAAAGACTTGATTCATCAGGAAGCATGAGGTTTCCAGGAGAGAATAACATAAGTTGGATTTTGGAAGAATCCTTCCTGGTCATAAGATTTCTTTGATTGTTGCAACATGATTATAATGAATCATATAAACAACTTCATTTATAGATTATATTTTTCCCAGAGATGCTGGGGTGAATTTTACTGCATAATTTGTTTTCCTAGCAACCTTAAATATAGAGTAATTATGTGCTAAATGTTTTCGCAGCAACATTTATGAAATGTTTCCATACCGTAATATTCCCAGCTGGAGACAGGAGCCACCGCTATTCCGCATTTAAAAAGACCAGTTCCCGAAGCAAGGGCCAGTGATGAAACATAACCTCCATAGGACTGTAGAAACATTGTTATGAGTCAGTCCCAGATTTATTTCATAAACTACCCCAACATAGTTTTTTTATAGGAATTCTATACAAAATAAGTGCTGATGGGAACTGGGTAGATTAAATGTCTGTCCTGCACCCTTGGCAGCAAACTCTATCAGACATAACAGCAGTTTCATCCCTAGTCAACTATAAATCCTTGGTGTGCTGATCAGAACATAGTAGGAACAGTTTAAGAGACAGATATAATTGCAGTTTTTCTTCAAAAATCCCCCCCTTTCCAACCAGGACCTTGCTAAGGTCTAAAAACAAGATTTTTACTTAAAAGAAATGCACAAAAGAGGAAGATCCTTTCCAAAATGTAAAAGCAAGACACTTTTCTCAGGGTGCAAAAGTCCTATGAGACAGAACTTATATCTGTGGATTTACTTATTTATTTTCATAACAGAACAGCAAAGGAAGGACATAAGAACCTTTTGGATAGAGTTTGTGTATAAGGTGAAGTTATATATTCTGTTTTGAGGGTTTCTGTTTGAGCATAGCAGCTCAAAGGCAGAAAAGTCATTGGTGTCTTTAAAAATCTTACAGTTTCCACCCTCCTCAATCTAATGGAAAAACAAAGAAATAAAGAGGGGATACAAATTGCAGAGTCAGGAGCAGGCTTAGTATTCATCAGTTTTCTTCCCCAAGGAATCAGTAGGTGACTCGGAAATGTGACCCTGATGATAGAAGGAGATGTGTTCTTGTGTCACTTGAACCTTTCCCTAAACATGGAGAAATGAACAGAGCCTCGGGATAAAGCTGCCTCTCCCCCTGGGAGGCAAATCTGGTCTGTGCTTAACATGCTGGAAAAAAGATGCTTCTTCTGGGAATATGGATGAGGCAGTGTTCTGGGACATGGACCTCCCAAAATGTGTGTGCTAGATTAGGAAGAGATTTATATCTCAGTGTTTATTCTTGCCCCAACACAGAAAAGTCCCTACAAATCAAGAGGACAGTGTGACTCTCTGACTAAGGGCGTGCCTTGTTTTTAGGACCTTATTATCAGAAACTACTGGGAATCTCCTGCTTTCGGTTCACGCATGAGAGATCGAATCATCCTTCGCCACCAGAAAGGCAGTCCTGAGAGAGGGTGAAAGAGGGTGGGAGCCTACAGGGCAGAGGAGAGACAAGACAGACACACGGTGATAGCAGTCTGCAGGTCAGTGGCTGGGTCCAGTTTTAACCCATGAAACACACGGAATGGAGGAGTAAATGAAACCGTCTTACTGAATTCAATGGTTAGAGGAAGAATGCTCTAAATATTACAGTTTTAGGTTTCCAATCTTATTGAGGACCCTTGGCTACAAAACACACACTAAAAGAGGCAGCTCCAATTATACCATGGCCTCCTTTTATTATACTTAGAGAAAACTAAAAAGTATTTTAATAGGGGAAAAATATATTTTAAAAAGAGAAGGGACATGTGGGTTTAAAAATCATTTTGATAAGTGAAAATTCTCTATCTGGATCAAATTTCACTTATACTGTAAAAATAATTTGTTTTGATTAGTAGGTTAGCAACAACTATTACTGAAATGAAAGATTTTTTTCTTCCTTCTTAATTTTAGGTTTAAGCCAAAGTAGAGAAAGCCTGAGTCCTCTGGAAATATTATTACTGTTTAGAGTTTTATTGGAAAAGTGTGTTTGCTTCAGTGTATAATACTGGGTTCTGCTTCTCCTCTCTTATGCACCAGAAAAGAAAATAGCATAGAGTGATATTTGAAATTAAAGCCTTTGCATATAGTAAAAAGGGTTTTGGACATTTCTGTCCCAAATCTCAGGAATTATAAAAAAATATTAATCTGCATTTACTCAGTGATTAGATAACAGTGCTGTATCTAAATAAAGTCTTCCTGTTTCCAAGATGAATGCAAATTGTCTCTAGGGATTTGTAAAAGCAAAACTAATGTAGCAGCAGCACAACAAAAGAAGGTGTACTTTAAATTCGCAGGCAGCTTAGAAAAGCTGTTTCTATTGTAGAAATAAAGAGGGGAAAAAAATCACCCAAGTTGACTTTTTTCTGCTTTCCCATGGGTGGGGCTCCGAGGCAGAGTGGGTGGCTGCAATAAGAAAAGAACCCACGGAGCAGATTGGCCATGAGAATTCTAGAATTTTGTCCTTTGCACTTAGATGCCTTGCCATTTTGTTTAAATGAGGGATATCTTTAAAAACATTCTTAGAAGGGCACAGAGTTTTGAGGGATTTGTGGAATGGGACTCTGATGGGAGTTAGAATGCACATTGGAACATTGTACCCACAGGCAATAATAATAACTAGCTAATGTTTGTATGGCCAAGGTTACTGCAACTGTCTTTATAGTCCCATAGTCTCCTTTCTTCCCCTTTCCACGCCCCCCTCCCTCCTTGCTTACTGACTCTTTTGATGTTTTTTGAACTCTCCAAACATTATCTAACCCTAGGATTTTTGCAAATGCTGCCACCCTCTGCCTTGAAGACTCTTTCCCCAGAAATTGGCATGGCTCACTCCCTCCCCATTTCAAGTCTTAATGAAAAAGAAAATAAAAAGGGAATTCTCACCTGTCCTTCTAATCTAAAATTGCACCAACCCTGTACCACACTGCTTGCTACTTTTATTTTGCTTTTCTCCATAGCACTGATCATTATTTAACATCTTTTACATTTTATTTGTCTTGCTTAATGCCTTTCTCCCCCATTCCCAACTCAAAAAAGGTAGAGATTTTTGTCTGTCTTGTTAATGAATGTATACTTAGCACTGAAACACAGTAGAAAGAGAAAAATATGTGTTTAATTCATCTAACTCTCACAGTGACTTAGTGAGGAAATGACTGTTGCATATCATGGTGAGGAAACTGAGGCTCAGGCTAAATTTAGAGTAAGCCGTGGAGCTGGGACTCAGCCCCAGGATGCCTGTCTGCAAACCATGCCACTTCCTCTAAAGCCCTGCAGTAGGGTACCCTCTTTGGGAAGTTTTAAGTTCAGAGTCTAATATAGTCTCATTAGAGGTGCATTTGTCCTACTTTTACATCGTTGATCACACATAGCAATTCAAATTGCTTATAATTAGTCACTGGAAGAGAAAGGAACTAAGATTAAATCACGAACTAATGCTTATTCAACACCACCTGGCTAGGTCTATATTAACAAAGCAAAGCCCACAAATGAGGTTGTTATTCTAATAATTTAAGCAAAACCCCTGCTGCTCTTCAATTGTCAGAATAATTGCTTCAATTTTTCTTTGTATAAATTAGGGTTTTTCAACCTCGGCACTGTTCACATTTTGGGCTGGATAGTTTTTGTTTTTTTTTTTTTTTTTTTGTGGAGTGCAGTCCTGTGCATTGTGGGATATTTACCAGCATCTCTGGCCTCTCCTCACTAGATGCTAGTAGCATTGCCCCAGTTCTGACAGCTAACAATGCCTCAGACATTGCCAAATGTCCCCTGAAGGACAAAACTGCTGGTCAGAACCACTGTCATCAGAGACACTTCCTAGGCATAGTGCTGGGTGCAGAGTGGCTATCTAGTAAGTAGCTAAAAGCAGGGCTACTGGAATTTAGTTCGTATGCCAGAAAAATGAAAGGGTAAGATAAAAATGCCTTCTCCCTTCCTTCTTAATCTTGATAATAGAGGGAAAGCAGGATTTGCAATTTGTTGATCAACTGACTAGAAAGAAAAAAGTGGTTAATGTAATTCTCAGGCCCCTAAGGCACCTAATGCTTCGTGGAATCAGATACTTATGGAACACAGCAATAGCTAAACAAACCCACACAGTCAGTCTCAGTATCTTTCTCTTCCCTTCTCTGATTTCCCATAGGTCTCTGCATA
Source organism: Catagonus wagneri (assembly GCA_004024745.2). NCBI lineage: Eukaryota > Metazoa > Chordata > Mammalia > Artiodactyla > Tayassuidae > Catagonus > Catagonus wagneri. Next base: position 15,731,022 of record PVHT020000141.1, read on the forward strand.
TTGTACTATAAGAGAACTCTCAGAGCTATGACCTATTCCTGCCCCCTGCTTCACTGCCTCTCCAGCCCTTTGGTGTTTATTGCCAGTATTACAGTTCTCCTAGCCCCTTAGACCACTCCTTCTCCAACATCGAACCATTCTTCACTCTGGAGCCAAGAGTATCTTTGTAAGCCTTCAATTCCACTCCCTGTTGACTTCAAGACCACTTCTCAAAGCAGTGTCCATGGAATCAAATAATTTTGGTAATACCGTATTAAACAAAATTTAACAGAATTCTTTACTATTGTTCCAAAGAGCCTATATACATTATTATAGACTTTATATCATTTACATAGACTTCATAATATAACAAATTATTAGACATTAATAGAGAACATCCCTTCCCCCCAGATTTCCTGGTACTGATATAACACTTTTGAGGAAACATTGATTTAGAGGATCAAATTCATTGACTTATAGGATTTAAATGTTTAAACAGCTTATAGATGTGCAAGATGGCCAAGTATTCTGCTAAACATTTGAGCAATGAAACTGAAGAAAGACAAAATCCATTCCTTTGACGGGCTTACATTCTTGTTAGTGAAACCAATGCAGACAAGATAAAACATGGTGACCTCTATAAGAGCAGCATAAAGAGCTACTGGAGCACAAAGAAAGTCACATCTGAGTTGCATCTTAAAGAACATGTAAGAAGTTTTCATTCTGGAAGGAGGGAAATGTGGAGAGTGGAAGAAGAGGATGGGGATTGCAGGTACGATGAACAGAACTGAAACCCATGGAAACAGGTAAACACAGACATAAATCATATTATTCATAAGGTGTGGAGAGAAGTGGAGAGAGATGAGGTTGGAAAAGTAGGTGGCAACCAGATAGCCAAGGATGTGTTTTCAGGCACTAGGCTGAGGTCAACCCAGAAAATACATAAGCAGAAAAGTAACATGATAAGAATTGCGTTTTGGAGTAACAACTTCATAAGCAGCACCGAAGCTGGTGAGGTCAAAGCAGGGAGACTAGTTAAGAGGGAAGTATGATAGTTAAAGCTCTGCTGCCCAACCTATAGCCCATAGAAGTGGACCCTCAGGCCCCAGCCAGGGGTACTGAATCAGAAGCTCTAGGGTAGTGCCCTGGAAACCCTTCTAACAAGTTCTCCAGGTGATGCTTATGCAAGCTAAAATGTGAGAAGCTCTGGTTTAAATTACATGTAAAGGAATTTGAGCTAAAACAATGTTGGTGGGGATAATGAGAACAGATTTAAATGTTTGAAGGCAGAACTACAAAGTTTACTGACATAATGTTGGCATCTGGGAGCAGGGGATGTTGAAAATACCTCTGAACTTACTAATTTGGGTAATGGGGGGAAGATAGGTCCTTGTTAAAGATAAAGGTGTGTTTTAAAGTAGACTATAATGCATTTAGCTTGGACAAGTTAAGCTTGAGGCCTCTGTAAGCCATTTGGGAAATATGATCAGTAGGCATTTAAAATGTGGAGCTCAGAAGGGCAGGTGGGGGCTAGTGGCAAGGATCTGGTAGTCATAATCATCTTTGAAACCACATGAATTCCTCAAGGAAGTGAAGAACAATGAGAATCAAGACCAGACCCAGAAAAACACTGACATTTAAAGAATGAATAGAGTGTAATGATCACAGAAACACAGAAAAATGAGAAAAGGAACATGCCACAGAGTCATGGATAGGGCCCACTCTCCTTCATGTGATGAGCAGGCTTCTTAAATCATCAAACATACATGGTTTTCTATCAACCTAGCTATAGCTAGAATGTTCTAGAAATAAAGTTAAAAGTTCCACCTTCTGGTTATTTCATAGCCTGAAGTAAAAGCAAAGTGAAACTCTAAGAAAAATGTAAATGATTATATGCAAGTGTTTAGCTTGCAATGTGGCTCTTTCAAGGATTTACTTTAGGAAATTTCATAAAAATGGGTGATAAGAAAGGTCTTATCTGGAATGTTTCATTATAAAAATATTTCACTTATTTCCACCCATTTGAATTCCATTATGTTTAGATACTTTAACATTTGATAGTCTTAAGAAGGACCAAATGGCTTGAAGTAACAACTTTCCACAAATTCACGGCAGCTCTTCATCTGGTCACTGAGCTGGGAGTTGAGCAGAATCCTGCAGATTCCCTTCAATATCGGGTTTCATTCCCTCCATCTTGTGCAGGCCGCTTTCAGAGAAAACAGCCAAGAAAAACAACCCAAGCACAAATGGCTGCAAATTGACTTGCAAATGTACAAATTCAGACCAAAAAGTGAAACAGGAATTCTTCTTGGAAGTATAATTATCATAATTTATAATGGGCAAATCTAAACTCTTTCTCATATTTCTCTAAACTTTTCAGTGACTTCATTGTCCATGACTGATAAATGCTACCACTTCCTTTCAATGTGTATTTTATTTTATTTATTACTTTTTTTGTCTTTTTAGGGCCACACCAGTAGCAACTGCCAGGCTAGGGGTTGAACCTGAGCTGCAGCTGCTGGCCTGCACTACAGCCACAGCAATGCCAGATCTGAGCCGCATCTGCGACCTACACCACAGCTCTGGCAGCACTGGATCCCTAACCCACTGAGCGAGACAGGGGCCAAACCCGCGTCCGCATGCATACTAGTGGGGTTTGTTACCACCAAGCCACAACAGGAACTCCTTGATGTGTATTTTAAAAACCATGCAGCTCTTCAAACATGGGAATTTATATCCATGACCTATAAATAGTAATAATTGTTTCTCTCCCATTAGCACAAATTAACATTAGATCTGGTAAAATAATTTTTGATTACTAAAAAGAATCAAAATAGGCAAGATAGGACTAGGGAAGTCTGGGTCCTAGGGAATTTATGTTCTGAAAATTCCTGTAATTTCAAACTTTATCTTAGCTTTTCATAAAGATGAAGGGATGAAACATAAAAGGAAAGAAATGCATTAACCCTAAAATAATAAAGGAAACTAAACCTCTGATGAATATGGTTCAGTTCAGCATGCTCATAATCTAATAGCAGAAATCAAATTAAAATGTGTCAATTATGAGTTAATTTGCTATACAGGGAAGAAACTAAATGATTAAAAAAAGGAACACTTAAGCCACCACTTTGAAGCCCAGATAATCCAAATTGACTTGTTTCCATTGACAGATCAAATTATGTTGCAACATTAACATTTCATGAGAAACCTTATAAGCGAACACTTTAGAAAATGATTGCCGAACCGAATAACAAGCGTAAAACATATAAAACAACTCACCCAGCCCCATATGGCTATTCTTTTTTCATCAATGAAACCCATTTCTATGAATTTTCTAAAGTAAAAGAAACAAATTTTTAGAATTTTAAGTGTGTACACATGACATTTACTTCATTACACAAGCATATTTAATCCAAAGATTTAATAGAAGCGCTACAGTTTCTTTGTTTAAACACATGCATAATAAGACTACATTTACAAATAATTAAAAAAATATTAACATGTCTTCTGCAAAGGATAAAAGGATCCGTTAGACTCTATGATACATCCATGGAGTTATTACTTTCAGGGCTGATTGGTACTTTTGTGCTGGTGAGTTACTTGGGACTCAGAGGGGTTAGAGACCAGCTAATAGAAACATCAGAAGTAATAGCACAATGACTAGGACCAAATCCCAAATCTCCAGTTTTTGGGAAAAAGGGTTTTGTTATTGGTATTTTCGATTTTGTTATTTTCTCATGATTTTGACTGCATAGATGTTAATGTGAAAAAATTTCAATCTTAAATGAAACTGAAAGATATAAATGGAAAATGGCATGCGTGTGCCCTCAGGAAAACGAAATTTTAGGACTGAGGGGCTTATTTCCATATACACCCGATTTACAGAAAACTGATAATATTCATATTTTCTTAAATGATAGGGAGTTGGTCAGGGGTTGTTTATATCAACCTCAGGAAGTTTTGCTTATGGTTTCCAGAGGTGCGAATAAGAAATGAATCAAGACGGGTTGGTTTCTCAAAATATGCTGAGTTGAGCTTTCTTTGTATGACTGGACTTGTTTTGTCTGCTTGGGGAGTATTCAAAGCTGATCTGTTTGTTTTTGACTTTATTAGACTCTCACTGAGTTCTCCCCTCTTTATATTCCCTGCCTATAAATACAGCCTAGCCTGAACCCTCAGTGGACTGGCCCATAGACTGCTACAGTTCATGAATCCAGGATTATAATTCCTCTGCTATTCCTAAAGAAACTCTTTGTTTTTGTTTTTATTTTTTTGACAATTGTGAGTTTGTCTCATTTTAACCTTTTATTTAGGTTGACAGGCATGGTAATCACTGTCTCATTTTTGGTCACATTCATCCGTGGAAAAATATCCATCCCTCTCCCATTTCATACTTATGTACCTTCAGTTTATCATGATGTGGACAATCATATGTATCTTTTAAGATGGGGACATGATTCATTGTAGTCCCTCAGAGAAAGAGCCTTCATTTGAAAATGAGTTTGTAATCTCTCCTCAGGAGCCACCTCTGCCATGCTGAAGGGCAAACTTTACAAAGTCCTGGGAAGCCCTCAGAAATCTAACTGCTTCACTGGTACAAAACAAGAATGTCTGATGACTCACAGACTTTGGAAAACCTTGGTTTTTCAAATAAGACAATCTGGGGGGTGGGGGGATGCACTGTGGGTTTGGGACACAAAATCTGTAAAACTGACTTGTGATGATGTATGTACACCTATAATTGAAATAAAATTCAGTAAGTTTAAAAAAAAACAAAAAAAAAAAACAAGAATGTCTGAGGCTGATTTATTCCGTGCCTCCACGAGCTCTGGTGTTCCAGAAAAAGTATGATTTATTGGGGGAACTTTTTGATTAAAACTCAAGAAATTCTCAGAGAAGCAGAAACGGTGGAAGGAAAAAAGCAAAGTGAATGAACCATTACAGAAGACTGGATGGGACCATGAAGGGAAAGAGACCAAAGTGACATTCATGACCCCAAGGAAAATACTATTTTTTGTTGCCTTAAGTGACCTTAATGCGCTATCTCATTCTTCTCTGCAACTAGGACGGAGTGATTTTCTTCAGTTGAATAATGGGATTTCTTAAAGGGATTTCATAGCAACCATTTTGCTCGTTGCATGGATTCAACATGCATGTTTCTAATTCGTAGAAGAGTTGGGCAGATGCCCGGGACCAACAGATGGGAAGAAGCCCCGTCAGTCACAGCTTACTCGACACTGATTTTGAGGGACACTGAAGAGTATACAGGGGAGAAATGCAGTAGCAAACAGAAAGTTGCTACCTGTGTGGAGGTAGAAAAATGAGCAGCAAATTGTGGCATTTCGGCAACTCTTCCATAAACTTCAAAAGCCAAGGGAAAGAAAAGAAGGTGCAACTTCTTTGTCACAACAATAATCTTGCTAGTTGTGCTTGAAGACCGTTCTGAGCCATAAAAATCAATCGTAATTTTATGATCTCCCAGAAGCTAGCAATCATATTGCCTTGCATCTGGGGTAAAAGCAAATAACAGGTGATACACGGGAACAGGAAATTCTTAACAGCTCCCTTCCGAGGTTTATTCTGAAAGGATGACATTTGCAGGAAATGATAGTGCAATAGTTAACATGGAAATGAAACATTAACACTCAATGTGGCAGGACTAGGTTAAAGGTTAGCTAGATAATCTGAGCACTTTGAGACCAACAAGGCTCTATAAAAGTTAACTCCAAATTCTGAAGAGCTTCCAGGAGGGTTATCAGAAATGCTATTGATAATATGGTTAAATCAACAAAATGTTAATAACAAACAAAAAGGCATGTTTTTCTAATTTTGGAGGCTGGACTGGATTTTACAATTTTTCTCTCATAAAAATGGCTCTAAACCAAAGGTCATTTGGAAACCTTAGTGATCAATCACTATTCTATTTTGGAAATATTCTTATTGATACTGTGTATAAAGTAGGAACTTTTTTTTCTTGTATAATTCTTCTTTACCACTAATCCTGAATTTATACCCAATTTCAAAATTTTGCAAATGTCTAAAATGTCAAACCTCACACAAACAAGCAAATTTGACACTCTAACTACTGGAGTTTTCAGGTCTCACAAGCAGACCATTTGCAGAGGAGCCTGAAGAAAGCAGATCTCAGTTTTAAGCTTTGGCCTCACAAGTATCTCCTCTGAGGGATCCTCTTCTGCATAGTCAAAATTTGGTAAAGTTGTAGGGCTTCTCTTTCTTTTCTCCTGCTTGCTTTGCTTAAATCTATTTCTTGACCCTGACTAGTATTTACTAGTGTTGCCAAATATATTCATACGATTTCCTTTTACTACTTAAAAAATTTAGACAGATAGCACCTTATAAGAGATTCAAGGGAAAAAAATTTCATTCTTTTGGGGGGAGGTAATTTGAGGACTATGATGGAGGAATTACAATCCCAAGTCCCCAGGTCAGACACTCAGTGTCTGATTCCAAAAGCGTTTCTTGGTAGATACATGATTGAATTATTTCCAGAATTATCACTATAAATCTATACTTTTAGCTATTGTTTTCTCAAAGCATTGGGTTCCAAGCCTTCCCTTTTTCAGAATAATAGTTTCAAGCAAAGCCAAGGCCAGCCCCAACTGGCATCTCTACTGTTGTATATTTGCTCTGCTGGGGCCACACAGCCATCTGCATTCACTAAGGTGAATACAAAAGTTCCATCTAACAGCCATGCTGTACCTTTAGTGCATGTGGTTTATTCACTCTTCAAAAATCGTAAGTTGCTGAAAGTAGAGATTGTACATTGCACGGATTTATACAGACTACTATAACAGCCTCTGTTAATATTTGATCTCTTGTTGAATGGTTGAGTCAATGAATGAACATATGCCTGATCAACAGTAGGAAGAATTTCTTCAGGTTCCATCCTAAAAATGGCTCAGAGAAGGTAAAGGTAGCCAATCACCACCTCTGGCCCATCTTCAGTCCTAAATTCCAAAGACATTTATGTTATTATGAAAATCAATAGAATTTGTGACTTTGAGTCCTATATGCTGAACATCAGAAATAACAATTTTTGTTAAGGTCTATGCAGGGGTTTCAGATTTAAATTTTCATGTCATCCAAGGAAAAACATTAAGAAGCTGTAGTACATGCAAACTATTGCATTTGGATTGGATAAGCAATGAGGTCCTGCTGTATAGCTCAGGGAACTATATCCAATCACTTGGGCTGGAACATAATAGAAGATATTATGAGAAAAACTGTGTGTGTGTGTGTGTGTGTGTGCGCGCGCGCGCTATACCACTGGGTCACGGTGGTATAGCATAAACTGACAGAAGAATGTAAATTCATTATAATAAAAATATAATTAAAAAAGAAAAAAGCTATATGTTCTATTTCTTGAGGTACTCTTAAAATTATTGCATTTTTGGTGAAAAATAAAGGCACAAAAATATAATTACGTATGATATTAATGATAAAACTGTTTTGAAGCAATGCTAAAACAAACCACTTTTTAACTCTACCAATTTTGGAAAGTTGAATTAAAAACCATAATTTACATCTCTGTCTTTGAAGTAGTCCCTAGGATTACATATCCTTGGTGCTTACTGCATGGTTTAAATAGAAATAAATGACTCTACAGTGCCAAAACCAGTTCCTTAAAGAATTGTCTTTAATGCTGACCAAATATTCCCACTAAGGTATACCACAGTCTTTATCTGAGAAGTTGAACTATGATTCTCCAGCAGGCAGATGACTCTCACAAACAAGTTTAAATAGTGGAAAGGCCAAAAATCTGTATCTTTAAGAATTTTAAACTCCATCCTAGAAGTTAGATGTGAACGATGCCTGCAGACTGTGTAGTGTTATTTTATAATTTACTTATTAATTTTTCAGATTTTTCTCAAGTTGACTTTGCTTTCAATTGAATGTTTTATGTGTGTGTGTATTAGCATTCACAGAATGTGAGAAAATTTTGAAAACATATGGCTTACAATTACTTATTTTTAAAGAAATTATTACTTGTGAATCTAAACTCTCTGCTGTGATTAAAGACAAAAATACAGAAAAGTGTTGTCTGGGCCTGGCTCCTAGCTGTTAAATACAATCTGTGTTTGTCTATGCTGTGTTGAAATCAATAACTATTAATGATATTCAGACGATAAAAGAAATGTATTAATGAATCTTCTGAATTGCTCTTTGCTATGAAACAGTGTTTGATTTTTAGTTGTTACACATGGACATAGATCCATAACTAAGAGCTCAATAAGCCTGTGTTAACTTTTACACTCACAAATTACTATTCCCTAACTTCACCTACTCACACGTATTAACAGAAATTCAACAACTAGGTAGAAATATCCAGATTCTTCTGCGCAGTGTTTCCAAATTAGGAATAATCTTGGTGACTACATTCTTTTTGTTTCAGGAAAAGATGATTGAGCCAGAAGTTATGATTGAAAATGTGGTTGGGAAAAAGAACTCAGATTGTGAGTCTGTCTTAAATATTTTCATAATATAATTTCTAATATGAAAAACGAATTTTTTGTCAAGTAAAAATAGGAAAACACTTTTATCCTAACATAGCTAGTTTAATTACGAAAGAATGCCTAATATCTGTAAATACATAGTGCTGAGGAAATCTTGAGCTATTTCTAAACTTATGAGGTGGAATCCACAAGGCTTGAGCAAATTCAGATGTCTAGTTTCCTATAGACCATATCTATACATTTTTCTGCTAATTGTGACCCATGTCAATGAAAGGCTATTAGAAGGAAAGTCTTTATCATCTTTCACTATAAAATCATTTTTCTACACATTTATTAGCTCTCTTTAACAAATAGTTTTTCTCATATTGGGTAAAAACTATTCCTCTAAGATTAATGATAGCTTTAGGAGAGTCAGGCAAAGAGACAAAAAGAATTAAGGCATTATGGCTGGAGAAATCCAAGAGTGATTGCATGATTTTTGTGGACATCAGTTTCTGTTTGAATGAGAAGGTGCTCACCTGACAGCTGTGATCTGGTCCTCAACTTCATAAACACCCAGCTTTCGATACACTGCATACAGGAGTTTGTCACCTTGGAAAGCTGTTCCTCGACCGTCCACCAAGGCAATGACTATCCCTTCCTTACTTGCAAGATAAGATATCCAACTAATAGCGAATACAGACCTGACATTCTGACTGCAGGGACCACCATACCTAAAGGAAAAATAAAAGAAAAAGAAAAAAGAAAAAGATAGAATCTTGGATTCCTTTGTGAAACCCAACTTCCCACCATGGCCAAGAATTGCCTTTAGTATTTCCCAGTACATTCGTATGATAAAAATTTCAATAACAGTGGCATTAGAACTGGCTCAAAACCAAGAGAGGACCAGGCTTTCCCAGAGGTTTGCTACAAGGAAGTTGTTTTGGGACACAGCCTCTCCTCTTCCCCAAAACGGATACATCTAGGGTTGGCATTTCAAGGAATATGTGTGGGTTTTTCGTCATTTCTGCCACCTGCCACTTGCTAAAAGCAGGCATAAGATATACTAAAAAAAATGCATGGTGTTTTAAGCAAATTGTGTGTAGGTCAGCACTGATTTTGGGTGTGATTCCACAAAATGTATTCCATTCCCTTATTTCATTTCTGACTCAATTACATAAGATGTTAAGATGCTTTACAACATTTTTTTTTTGGCTGAAATTTCTCTATCTCAAAGGTATTCTGACACATTAGGCAATTTGCCATACAAAGGAAATTCAAAACAGCAAATGCAAGCAAGTCCATCTAAAATCTTAAAACTTTCTCAAGCTATTTTAAATAGCCATATTTTATTTACTCTGATTATTTGGGAATATATAAAAACAGCATCAATAGGAACTGTTACTGAGGAGAATGGCTCATTCGATCTCATACATGCCTATTTAATCCAAGATATTTCAGTAAATAGTTTTTAAACCAAAGAAAACCTTACGTACACTTGAATTAGCAAGGGATACTTCTTTGATCTGTCAAACTGAGGAGGAAGAATCATCTTGTACCATAAAGCTTGAAAAACAAAAACAGAGGAAAATCATCATTCCACTATACTCATAGCATTATGTATTTTCTTCAATAACAACATATAAGAAAAAAATCAATACACAACTAGTAAATTGTTAAGAATCAAGACTGTGTTTTAATCTGATTTTTATTACATATTTTTCCCAATTTACAAATTACTAGAAACATTAAACTATTGTTTTTCCAGAAGCACACATTCTAAAATTAAAATTAGAGAGAAACTCTTTTTTTAAAAATACCAGTGTTGAAATGGAATTACAGAAAAGTGTAAGTTCAACCCTCTTCACATATATGAAAGATTTTTCATAAAACTCTACCTACTGTTACAATATGATTTTTTAAATTAAGAGCCTGTAATGCTACAGGGTTTGGACCACAATATTTACCCTACAATTCTGTTTTAAAAAGCAAGATAAAGTGTTCAGCTTCATATCTATTCCAGAGAAGTTTTAAAAAAGTCTTACTTACTAATATCATCCACATCAAGTTTTTTAATTTCCTCTTTAGGCAGCCAGATATTTTTCAAAGCATTTTCCAAATCCTTGTTTTCTTCGAGGATTTTAATTTCTTAAAAAAATAAAATGAAGTGTTCATTTTTAATTAATAGCATTTCCAAAAGAAAATTCCTGTCTTAAAATTTCCTTAGCTTTAATATGAATAAAAATAAAACTGTATAAAAATTGCTTGAGTTTCATATGGATAAGCATATTTTTAACACACCTTCAAAGCTGGAATGAGTTTAGGAAGAACATCAATCTTTGTCTTTGATCCCAAGGGCACCAAAACAAATTGTGAGCAGAAACATAGAAGCAACAATGTTTCTTCAGGCACATTTTCCTGTCTCTAACTTAGCTTTTTAATATGAAGCCAAAACCCGAGTAGGTGACATTTAAAAAATACATATTTACTAAAAAAAAAAAAAAAAAAAACAAGTGGTAGCAGTAAAACTATATTGCTGAAACGTCAAATTTAAAATAATTAACTATGTAGTTACAAAGTTTGTTTTAAAATTTTCAATGTGTAGGGTAAAATCTTATTTCTGTGATTTTTTTATATTTTTTCCTTCTTAATCTTTTCCAGCTATATTTGCTTAACATAGGATATTCTTCCCTTTTTGTAATTGAATTACTGTGCATCCTATTTCCTCACATCCTTTCTTTCAAGGTAGTTATAGATTTTAGTAGAACAACAGTATATACAAACTATGATCTCTTTCTGTGTTTCACCTTAAAAGATCTCCCAAAAAAACTTCTGTTTATCATTGAGCTTAGTTATGTTTCACACTTTAATTTTTGAAACTGAACAAATCCATCGATTTCCTGATGCTACGGGCCGGTGTACATTCAAATGGGTTTCTAGCAATCGAGGACTTTTTTATGAGCTTTATTTTAACTTTGAATGGATACTAAGATACCGTCTAGAGAAAAGTGAGATTTTTTTTTGTATAACAAATGGAGTTTGTGGCTTTATTTTTTTAAGAGGGTCTGAGACAGGGCATGTTCTACAAAAGACAGCAGACTTCTTGTTTTGGTGCCTTTTTAAACAAGTGGTCCTTGAAGATGCAGTGCTGGGGGAGTTCTTGTAACTATACTAAGTTTGCCAAACCACTTCCCTTGTAACTCTCAGTTTTCATATAGTCATGGCATTTTGCTCCAACGTGTTATATTTAATCTTAGAACAAGTATAGATGTTTTGGTATGAGTTGTATAAGATATATAATGCATTTCATTTTAACTTTGGATGATCCATCAGGAAAGAGATACTTGTGGCAACTTAAAAGATAAAACTAAAAAAAAAAGGAAGTGGAGAGAGATAAATGAGGAGTTTGGGATTAAGCCATATATACCCTGCCATATATAAAACAGATAAACAAAACCTATTGTATGGCACAGGGAGGTATACGCAATATTTTCTAATGGAAGAGAATCTGAAAAAGAATATATATATAATATATTATATACATTTATATATTCAGTTTTTTATATATATTCATATATATGTCTGAATCACTTTGTTTTATGCCTAAAAAATAACACATTCTGAGTTAATGATACTTCAATAAAAGATTTAAATTTAATTAATAAATAAAATGAATACTCGATTCTAAGTACAATGGAGACATCTCTTCATTCTCCTTGTGTGGGTTTTGAATGTGCAGCTGTCAAGTATAAAGGGAATCCTGTGTAGCGCAAACATAGCGTAGTCGTATTATTTATTTATTTAGACCATGTTTAGCAGTTTGCCAATAGGTACTGGAAGTCAGAGATAATATGGTGGTGTTGCCTGATTGGTTTGACTTTGATTCCTTCTCTGTTTTGTTCCTAGCTATTGAATTTTTCTGATTAATGGCTTACTGAAATGACAGAATGAATGGAATAGCTTAGTGATGCTTCTAGAGTCTGGGGCTTCATTTTTATGGATAGTAAGCGGGCAATTTTCCCACCCCTTGGAACAAGATGGAATTTCATAGGGTCCTGGGGAGAGGGAGGAGTGGAAATTGGGGTTCTCTCTGTGGCTTTGCACTGGAAGTGTATAACATGGCCAGGAGTGCTAGAGTCTACACTGCACTTTCTACCTTCTTTCACTCATCATTGTGGACTCAGGACCCAGCACACAGTTCCTGGTACATGACATGCAGCATGAATTCTCCATATATTTGGAGTCTCTTCATTAAGATGAAATCAAGTGGTAAGAATGATGGAAGACATAAGAGATTTTTATTCAAATCATTAACTACAATACACTGTTAATTGATTACACTATGTAAGAGGGAAATATCTGGTAAATGAGATCATTCAATCAGTTGGGTAATTCTAATGAAGACCTGCTGTGCCCAAAGCCACTAAGATTCATCTGGGCCCTTCATGTCCAGTGCCAGTTCTTCTGAGTTTATAGAGTATCTGGCTCAAGTATGGTTATTTTCAAATGACTTTACCCCACTTCGCAGAATAAAGTGAAGCCATTACCCTGTGTTCTACAAACTTTCATACAATTACATTGATAATTTCCTTACTCTCTCTCATCACAGAACTGGAGATTAGTCTCTGGACTCCACTTTTCCCACCTTCTCAGGAAACTCCCTCCTCTACATCAACAACCTATTTTGGTCTCCAAATTTCTTCCATCAGCATTGAACCATGCTGAAAGCTTTATCAGCTTTAAAAAACAAACTTCAGCCTCTATCAATCTCTTCCAGCCATCGTTCCCCCTTTTCCTCCTCTCATTAGTCAGACCTATCAAAAATACTGTCTCTTGTTATTTGTTTGCCTCCTGTGTATATCTAAATTGATTTCAATCTGGCTTCTACCTCCATGGCTCCCCTGCAACTACTCTCATCAAGCTAATGCTCATCCTGACTTTGCTAAGTTCCTTGATTTAGGGCAGTTCTTGCTTCATTCTCTGCAGCACTTGACACAGATGAGCACTCTCTTTTTCTTGAGATCCTCTACTCCTCTGTCTTCCATTCCCTCAAGTTTGTCCTCCTCTTTCTGTCCCCTCTTGGTCTCCTTTACAGGTTCATTTTTCTCTCTCCATTTCTCATGTTGGTGTTATGCACAGTTTTACCCTGGGGTCCTTCTCCACTAGTCTGTCTCACCCTCACTTTCCCCATTCTGCTGCCTCCTCCACTTCCAAGGTCTCATCAACCATGTATTCCGTAATGAATGCCTTAAGTCAAAACCAGTCTCCAACAATCAGATCCAAAACGATTACACTCCAGCACAGCTCCTCTTGGGGATGCCATCAGTACCTCAAACTCAACATTCAAAACAAAATTTATCATTGCTCCAAAAGCATTTTCCCCACTGTGAATCCCATCTTTCAATACAAAGCATCAATATCCACCCACTTGACCAAACCAGACATCCTAACAGCATCAATCCCTCCTTTATATTTAGGAGTCTAAAGATTGAAATAGCTATCATTAGGAAACATTCCATGACCCACAATCTCCAAATGGGGTGCCCTGCTTATATGCTTTCAAGCTATCTTTACTTCCCTTATCTTAATACTTTACTCCACTGTGTTTAACTGCCCATTCATACGTTTGCATTCCCCCTTGATCTGTAACCTCCTTGAGAACTGGGACCATGTGTAACTACCTGTCTGCCTATTTTAAGGATCCAGCATCCAGCACAGTATCTGGTTTAATGTAATAGGTGCTTAATAAGTATTTGTTAAGTGAATATTTTTGGCACCAAAAAATGGGAAATGGGTGAAAAAACTACAGAAAAAAAACAGAAGACATAGTATCTGCTCTAAAAAGCAGCTCTAAAACTTGTCTGAGAATTTATTAAAAATACAGTTTCCTTAGCTCAATATAAGATCTATTGAACTAGAATTTCTGGGAGGAGCTTGAAAATCTGTATTTATAATAAACATTTCCGGAGAATTTTCATCATCAGGCAAGTTTGCAGAATTGTACTATAAAAGAATTTGCATTACTCTTTGAGAGTTAGAAAATATATGACATATGAGAGCGACTTGAATATTGTATCTATTTTCTAAGTATTTGGTGAAGTAATAAAGCTTTGTAAACAGTACAGAAATAGTTCTCTGGCAGGAATGTGAGAAGGATAGTAGGACAGTGGAAATTCATGCTATGAAAAAGGAAAGCTGACCTTTATTTTGCAGTCAAAATAAAATGGGAACTATACATTTATGGTAATTTCCATTAAAACAAAAACTTAGGAATTTAAAAGTAGTCTTACTTTAAAATTTCTCTCACTTAAGATTGAAATGAGCCAAAGTGAGAAATAGAATCTGTTATTCTTAAAGGTATTTCAGTGTTAGACTCGAGGTAAGAAAACCCAAAACAAAACTAAATTCACAGTTTCATTATTAGGATGCCTGTCCTGTCCTGAGCTCCTGAATTCAGATTCTGTTTTTTCTCAGCACCTTGTTTTCATTTGTACTTAAGCCATTGAGCTGGCAGCCAAACTAATTCCAAAGCAGTCTCCTGACTTGTCACAGAAGCTGTCTAGGGATGATAACAGACATGGGCATTGAAGTCCCTCATTGTCCCTAGTATGCATGAACTCAACCTTATAATAATTACAATATTATAATATTATAATAACGTTTAATAGCTAATCAAAAGATAACAAAGAACCATAGGAAGCATATCGGGATGATAACACTTTGATATCTTCACTGAGAGCAAAAATGGTCATCTTTGAGATGTGAACTATTTTGAACCGATATCACAAATGCAGGCTGGGGAAAATCAGTCCCGATAGCAGTTGAAAATGGAAAGAGCCTCCAAATTTCAGGGTTTTCATAAGTGGCAACAGTGTGATGTAGCTGTTAAAACAAAAAAGCTAGCGTGACAGTCACCCTCTGCTTTGAACTGGAGTTATATCTGGAACTCATCTCCAGTTTGAGATGTTACCAAAAAAATAGGCATTCTTATTTGGGAGGGAGATTGGTCTAAAAATCCTCAGTTTCCTTCCAATTCTAAGTTTCTGTGTTTTTTTATAAGGCTGTTAGGGAAAGATAAGATTAATTCCTCTTGTGAAAATCATCTGCGTTGTACCAGATTCTTATTGCAAATAATTATTAAATTCCATACGGTCAGGTTTGGCTGAAAGAATAGCCTAATCTATGTAATCCTAAACTATATGGTAAGAGATTCCATTACTGTTCCCCTTGTTGGTGTGGGGAAACTGCCTTGCTTTCTCTAGTGTAGTGTCATGAGAGTGCAGGATTTCTTAAGACAAGACAACAGCGGGCAAGATAGAGTACCTTGATCAGTGCGGCCATCGTGAAGGGTGGAAATGGGGAGGCCTGGGCCTGTGCACAGGAAGAAAACAGAAACACAACTTAGTTTTAAATAACATTTAGTTTTTAGCAAGAACTGCCAATAGTATTTGCGGGTACTGTCAAGCTCAATGACATCTTTAAATTTGCAGCTTTTTTTTTTTTTTCCTCCCATAGAGAAGTAAACATCACCTTTTAAGTTACATTTAAACAACACATGAGACCAGAGCCCAATCAAAGAACAGACATGAGAGAAGAGTTGCCTGTGCATTTTTGCAAGAGTGATTCTAAATAGTTAGGCTATATTACACAAATGGACCCCAGAAGCTGAAATAATAAATGGCCTTCTGGGAAGATAAGCTGTCTGAGCCAGTTTTAGCTGTGTCTTTATTATCAAATAACCTCCAGTACTCACATTGTTTTTTCAATCTGGTTTCTTGGTTCAAAGTTCAGTTTATTTTGGTAGGTAGAACCCACATCTTTTTTTTTCCTTTCCCTTTCATTGATTATTGTATGTAGAAATAAATGTATATAGAACATATTTCCGTTCAAATATTCTGTGACAGGTCACATTTCCCAGGAAGCCGACCCTGGAGGTGTTTTGTGCACCAAAAGTTCATCTGGGGTGTGGTATTAGGATGCACAGCTGTGAGGGAAGGGGAAAAGGGTGGGGCAGGGAGGGAAGGTGGACCTCAGGCAGCCCCACTGGGAGCTCTAGAGCTAGCTGGCCTGCAGAGTTGTCTTGAATGGGGCCCAATTGGCTGGCTTTTATACTCCAGAAGGGAGTGACCACTGCATATGGCCTGGGGTCAGGGCAAACTCTGGGATGGGATAAGGGGCCTCATCTGTGACCTGTCGGCCACCAGCCCCTCTCAGCAGCTGGAGAAATGAGTGTTTCAGTCCTGAAGGTAGGAGGTCTGGGTGGAAAAGTAGTGTCCACCATGGAGTCCAGCATCCTGGAATTCACATTCTCTCTGCAGAAACTTGCCCTTTAAACAAGATCTACAAATAATTAAATGCTAATAATCTATCACTTATTTGAACTAAAGAATAAAATAAAATATACTTGTACATATATTTTAAAAGATAAATTTTCTCAGGCAGCCAATGAGTTAAAAGCAACAAACAGGGAGGTGGGAAAGAGATGGTTCATTTGCACGCCTGCTGCCTCCTCCTCAATGGAGGGAGCGCCATTGTAGCATCTCTGGTCCCAAGCAAGCAGAGGGGGAATGGCCTATTTGGTGAGTCCTGAGAAAACCTGGGTATGAGTAGTTCTTTCTTTAGCCTTATTCCTGGCATCTTTCTGCCTGTCGAGAGCATGCTTTCGCTCTGTTCCTCAGTGCTATAAGTATGACAGTGCCAGGCCCCATGAGCAAAGCCAGTGGCTGTCTAGTTGTACCCATATTTGTGTGAGTAATTGTAACTCTGGGTGCAATATTAGGAAGCTGCACAGTTTAGCCATATTTTCCAATTAACCTTTACAGGCACTAAAGTTAATATTTTGATTTCCTGCCTGACTCCTCATTCTAACCTGAGAGTGAGGAGAAGGGATATTATTTATTAGGTTCCCTCAAAAACCAGCAGTGCTTTATTGTGTGGAGGTTCCAAATTTTATTGAATTTAATTTTCATTTTGGTCTGCTTTTCTTCAAAGTTATTAAAAGGGACAAATAAACATTATATTTTTGGTTGGAATGTGAGCCCAAGAGACATGAATCTGAATTTCTAGACTTTAGTCAATCAGCATCCACCCATTACGGAATTTTCTTGGGTGTGCAATTCCAGTAGGGGCAACTGGCTTTTCTTTTTTGCCCAAATGATGACACAGACAAATGACTGACTGCCCTTGACACAGTGGCCTGACAGTGTGGTTTCAGTAGCATAAGCGTTGATTGTCCAGAATCCTCCTTTGCATTGCTTTTGTTCCATCAGCATCATTAATATGATTTTACCTAGTTCAATCCTATTATCTGCGATTTACTCACCGTCTCTCTTGGAGAGTTTGAAGTTACATAATGAAGCTTTACTCTTAGTCCTAAAGGGAAAGATTTCAAGGTTTTTCCTATGATGGTGCAGTGACTCATTTTACTGGAGCTTCAAAAACACCAGACGATGTGATGCTTCCCACACAGTATATTTTTTGCTAAATGGGAAATTACCATACTGCCAAGGAAGAGTGAGCGTGGAAAAGTCAGGCGATTCAAGTTCTAGAAAGGACTCTTTCACCAACTTTTGATGAGAGCTTAGTCTTTGATTCCTTATCTCTTCGGGGGGCATTTAAGCTCAAATAGATCTTAGGAAGACAAAGTGATATAAAAAGTGGCATAGTGCTTTCAAAAAGCATTAAAGCACTGTACAGATGCAGAATGCATAGAAATATAAATGCAAGATACTTGTATGTGTAGGGACACTGATGTCTTTATCAGCAATATATCAGCATTAAAATAAGGTGATTTTCACTTTGTAAAAGGAAGCTGTGCTTTTATCATCCCTAGCACCTATGTTCATTCAGCAAACATTTAATGCCTATTATGCACTAACCGTTCTTCTCAGCCTTCTGAGTATAAAGATGAAAAGAAAGCAGGCTCTGCCTTTAGGAGAGAAAATAGACAACCAGAAAACAGATAATCAGGATAGTTAATTCATGTGCCTGGCATGTAAGCTTTCCATATATGTTGCCTAAATACATATCTTGGAATGAAAAAAATGTTGCACATAACGAGAAGGACATTAATGTCTACCTTGAAATGCCATAACCACAATTAGTACATATGGTCATGAACAACAATCCTTTGTCTTTTCAAAGATGCCACTGACCAAGGCTTTTGTAGAAGTGTTGTAATAAACTGACATCTTATGCCATCTTGAAGGGAGCATTTGGGTTAAAATGCTTACTCATTTCCACATAGTCAAATGAGCTGGGGCTGAGGTTTTGGACCCACATGATTGGACCAAGGTGACCTTGCTTCTTGGGAAGTATAGGAAAACTCCCGGTCCTCTACAACTGAGTAGGGATCTCAGTTTGAAGATTCTCTTTATTCTCTGAGCTGCCCACCTGAATATGGGAAGTTGATACCAGAAACAGTAAAGTGGCATGCATTTTATAATAGCCCCATTCCATTTTCTGTCCTCCCAACTCCCAGAGAAACTCAGAGGTTAATGGGGAGGGGAGGTGTCAGGACAGGAAGAGGAGGGGTAGATATTTCACAAATCAGTTTTCCAAATCCTCATGATGACTACCAAGATCCCAATGAGCCCACTCATCTACTGATTGCCTAACCTAAATTTGGTGTGTGTCCGATAGAGATGAAATGTTATGTATAAAACAACATGATTAGGATAGAAATTATTCATTAAAGATACACATGGCATAAACAACCAGGAAATGCCTAGTATGTTTTATTGCCTGTTTTTTTAATGCTTGAGTTAATTACTTATGTTTTCCAAATTTAGAAAAGACATACTAAGTGACAAAGCTCATTTTCTATCCCCATTGAGACCATAGTTCAAAGAATTGCTGACATCCAAGGCAAAGAGCTCAGGTTTCTTTTCCTGGCTGTAGGAGACTGACATTTCTCCAAGCAAATGGAGCTGAAGCCCAGCAACCATTTTATCAGAGGACGCTTCTTTTTATGATATTGTTCTAGCTGGTAGATAGTGCTTGCCTACAACGTCATGGTGCTGTGGCACGTGGCGGATAAGAGGTTGGGATTTACAGCCAAGGGATTCTTGTTCCCATCTGGCTCTGATGCTTACCAGCAATGAGGACCTTTTGCAAGTGACTCTGTTTCCTCAGCTGCAAAAAACAGAGATAATAATGCCTTCCTATCCTCCTTACATTTTTTTCCTGTAAGCATTTGATAAGATAATGTGGATAAGTTCCTTATGTATAACAGGTGCTCAATAACCTGTAGCTAAGGATTGATCAGATAGTGGTGACAAAGACAAGGACAGTGGCAGAGAGGGGTAGCACATGTGCTAGTCTGTGACCTACCATAGCAGACGAGTGCATAGTACTTGGCGTAGTCGCTGAAACTTGCTGTGTAATATTGGCACCTTTTTTCCCTTAGATGGCAAGTAACGCACTTCTTGCTTGGAGGATAGCTTCCAATGCTAATTCTAGAGGAAAATGAAAATAAAACTAAGCTGAAATTTTGAGATTGTATTTATCAAAGTGTACTACTCCATGTAAAATGACTAATTTACATATTGACATCAAACTCAGTCTATTTTTCTGTTGCCAATATCATTTAAAGTAAAGGGGGAATCACTGTATTTTGATCAGCCTGGTTTTCAATCCATCTTTGCCTGAATAGGCACAAACCTTGAGGGAGAAGCCCTCTGTGGTTTTCCTGTGGTGGGAGAAATATCTAACCCCTTGAATGGGATTGGAGCAGTCACTCCTTGTAACTATCAGTCTCTCTTACACATTGCAAAGTAGTGGAGAGTGCACAGTTCTTCCTTGTCTCATCTTTCTTTGTGTACTCCCATGGCAAAACACACAGTGAAGATCACTGAAAAAAGAGGTCCCTGTCCTTATCATACGTCTGGAAGAGGATATTATTAATAAGCCAATTGAAAATAAGAAATCACAGTTCTAAGTATCTCCTGTGCCTTTTATATTATTAGGCAAGAAATTTGGGCTCAGGGAAGCTTTTCCTGGGAATGTTCCCTCCACATATTCCTACACAAGCCAACCTGTACCTACCAAGTCAGGCCCAAACTCTGGGTGATTTGCTTTAACATACAGCCTCCCAGACCTTACCCCAAATCCTTTGAGTCTCACTGGGGGTAGGGGAGGGACTAGGTGCTATGATGCCAGGATGGAGGCAGGGTTGGAGTCCTGCTGTGGCTAGTAAGGTTACCTGTGGCCACTGCAGTGTTCCTTCTGCTGCTGCCCCGAATTTGCCTTGGGCATGGTAGAGGGTGGCCATAGCCATTGCTGTCACCAGAGAGACAGATAAGAAGCTATGATCCAGGAGGGAACAGAGGAATGCAGCAGAGGAAACAATTTCTGTTTTCTCAGGTACAGTTAGGAGTATTCATGTTCATAGTTTGATGTGATCTTGGAAACAGTAGGTAGGCAGTTACTAGTAAGGGGTCAACACAATGCTATGTTCACTGCAACACTATTCACAAATAGCGAAGACATGGAAACAACATAAATATCCATCAATGGATGAATGGACTAAGAAGATGTGGTATATATACACAAGGGAATACTACTCAGCCATAAAAAAGAACAAAATAATGCCATTTGCAGCAACATGGATGGAACTAGAGACTCTCATACTAAGTGAAGTAAGTCAGAAAGAGAAAGACAAATACCATATGATATCACTTATATGTGGAATCTAAAATATGGCACAGATGAATCTATCTTCAGAACAGACTCACAGACATGGAGAATAGACTTAATGGTTGTCAAGAGGGAGGAGGAGGGATTGACTGGGGATTTGGGATTAGTATATGCAAACTATTACATTTGGAATGGATAAACAATGAGGTCCTGCTGTTTAGCACAGGAAACTGTAACCAATCACTTGTGATAAACATGATAGAAGATAATTTGCGAAAAAGAATATATACATATATATACACACATATATATATATGTATAATACACATGTAAAACTGAGTCACTTTGCTGTACAGCAGAAATTGATAGACCATTGTAAATCAACTATAATAAAAACATTTTTTAAAAAAACAGTAAGTTAGCCTGCCCAGGTACAAGTCCTGGCTCCAGCAATATACTGACCTCGTAGAGTTGTTGTGGGGATTAAATTAAATTACACATATAAAGCAATAAAAATGTGCGTGACAAAGAGAATACCACCAGTTCTTGCTACTGTTGTTTTTACTTCCACATCCAAAAGGGGCCACTGAAGTCACCATTCTAATTACCAAAGAGGTCACTGGGCTACTTAAACTCTAATTTAGGGACAGAGATGAATTTGTGCCTATCATATTAGGCTTATGCCAAAGAGTCATATTAAAAGACATCACACATTATTCAGTAGGATCACAGTAGGTACTCAATAAATGAGTGTTAAATGAATGTCTTCAAAATTTAAATGAATAACCTCTAAATTCAGTTAAAGTGTTTAGTACCATGTTTATATCACCATTAGAGTTTCTTGATTTTTCTTTGTGAAAACAAACATTTTGAGTTGGCTAATATGTTGGGGGCATATATATATATATATATATATATATATATATATATATACATTTTTTTTGTCTTTTTGCTTATCTAGGGTGTCCCTAGATAAGGGGATATATATTTTTATACTGATGTGCTGTACAACATTCTCTGAATATTTTATTTTAATTTAAAAATTTTATTACATTTCAATCTTTTAAAAATATTCTATACAACCCCAGGACTCTGATAGATTTTTATTTAAATTTCAATATATAAAAATACTAGAATGACATCAATTACCTATAGATATTTCTTCTTCCAGGGTAGCCTTCAAATTCATTGCTAGAATAAAACCTGAAAATATATTCAGAAGTTATTAAATAAGTATTGATGACTAAACGGTGATAGAATGGTTAATACTAGTGCCAATATAGTAAACAATACAGTCCGATATTCATGTAATGACATTATTAATTGGCATCTATATAGACAAATCAATGCAGTTCATAACTCTGAATTTTGTGTACTTGCTTTGACTTTATAAATTATAACATATCTAAATACATTTATATTGAAATAAAATTTATATAAATTTATATAAAATATTTAAATTACAGGAGAAAATAAAATTATGCTGAGTACGCTCCTTAGTTAGGAGCCACACAAAATAAACTAAGATACTTGATTAATATTATGCATTCCCTATCTGTAATTAACAGCTTATTGGTTTCTTTATGCTATACTTTTTAATTTTATCTATGTTGAGACAAACATGCTTAGAGTTTATTTTACAGAAACCCTGACAGTAGATAATTTTGCTATAAATCAGGAAACTCATCCTCCCAGGGATTCCACACAAAGGGGTGTGTTAATTTACCCAGAATTAAAACAAGTCACAAGAGAATAAACTTGTTACTGAAATATCTGGGTCCCAGTCCTAATCTGTCTTAATATAGCCATGAAGTGGGAAATCCAATTTAGCGGCATGATTTTCACTCCTCTGTGAGTTCATTTGAATAACACAAAGTAACTGTCTTTAATTTCTTCTTATCTTTAGGAAGAGCATAGTAGAGTGGGAAAAGTTTGGAATAACCTAGGTTTGGTTATTAATTTTTAATTATCAGGACTGTTCAGCAACGTGGGTACTTCTCTATCCTCACTGAAATAAAAACCTTGTTATTCCCAGGAAAAGGCAACAGAATATACCCCACTGCTAGTATTCATTTTACCTTCTAAACCAGCATCCTTCTAAATGTCTTTACTAACTTAGCAGGACTCCAATCGTTACTTGTCCTTGCCTTTCCCACAAACTACCCGTGAATAAACTACTCAATAGCTTTCCCCAATAGCCCCCTCAGTTTTCTTTTTATGTTAAAGGTTTCACAGTCGCCTTCATCTCCAGCATATAGAACAGAGTCCATTTTCCCTCTTCCCTTTCCCTTTTCCCCCTCATAGCCACTGATTCATCAATCCCCTTCAGCCTCTGTCTTCACTGTCTATTCTTCCTCTCATTCATATAACAAGAATGTGCCAGGCACACTACGCCAAGTTCCAATAATGCAAAAAAGGAGGCATTGTTTTCCTTTGGAGTCCACATTTCATTGCCACTATTCTAGTTTTGGCCTCTGTCACCTCAGACCTAGATTCTGACCATACCTGGGTCTTACTGCTTTCAGTTTCCCCCTACTTCTTAAACATATTATTCCTGAAAATTCGCATCTGTTTCTATCTTGTCACTCTCTGACACTGGTGGTTTAAATGGCTGCTCATGTAACGCCCAAACTCCTCTGCTGACCTTTCAAAGAATTCCATGGATTGGCAATAGGTTCCTAGAAGCTTTTTAATCTGGTAAGCCTTGATCAATGATCTTCCTCTTTTGCACTTCGAGTTTTCAGCTAATGGCAGGCAGGGTATAAAAGAGTGCTTTGGATTTGGACTTAACAGTGAATAAAAGGAACTGAACATTCTTGATTAGAGAGACTTGATCGTAAATCCTTATCTTAAGGTGCTTTATTTAGATAGTATGCAGGACAGACTGGAAAAGAAAGAACAGGAAAGAAGAAGCCCCGTGTTGAGGTTAACAATAAAAACCTTAGAATTACTGTTTTAGGTTTAAATCCTAGTCATGCCACTAAATATGTGTCCTTGGCCAAGTTTACTAAATTTCCAAGCTTTGGTTTTCTCATCTGTAAAACTGGGATCATCATTTCTACTTTATAATATGTGGTACACAACAACTGCTCAATAAATGATAGCTGTTATAAATTATAGATAATAGCCTTAAACGTATATAGCAGTAAATGACTATAAGAACATTTCTATATCTATAGGCTGCCTTCATGGATTTTGGAAGCTTGTGTGTTGCTTTAAGTGCTGGGCAGGAAAAATTGTCTTTAGAACCAGTTATTAATTTAAAATTTTTTATACTTTTAATATAACTATCTACTGAGTATCAGAAGAGAAATAACCTACTGCATATTCTTTCCCAAAAGAAATCATATTGACTAGTTATTAAAGAATGTGCCATCTTAATGAAATCACAACTGCCAGAACCAAAGCACAGAATAAGTAACAAAAATGCTCTTAACTGAAAGAGGGGTTGCCATGTCATTTACACGTCCATCAGTGCCAATTAAAACCTGAATGGTGCATCAAGCTTCATGCAATACTTACAGTGAATCCTGTGTTACTCTGAATATATTTATGGCCTCCCACTTGCCACTTGTAATTTGAATAGCATTTTCCTATAAAAAGACAAACATTATGTTGTGTGAAGCTGAGCGTTATTTGAGCAACCTCAAGTGAATGATCTTTGAAGAGATAAATCTTGGAAGGAACATACCACAGAGTCTTTGATATAGTGAATATGTTTGTAGCCATCCTTGTCGCTAAATATTTTGTAGTACGAAATGGCATCATAGCTGAAAACTGGTGTTGAAACAAAGAACTGAAAGAAATGAACAGAGGTTATGTTCAGAGGACAAACCGAAATAAAACTATAGATTTTTTTTTAAGCAACGTGTAGTTATAAGTATTGGAACCAAGATGCCTTGCCTTTCTTACCTTCTATCACTCATACCTGACAATCCTTTTTTTCAGATGGACAGCTTTTCTGGTATTCTAACAGGCACTTAACATATTCCAACTATTGCTTAACTGCTACTGCATATAGCTGGGTTTATAGTGTTTGGTTTGATTGAATTTCTATGTTCTGAGATTATGTGATTTGAAATGGAGCTAAAAGAATTACAAGTGAATATTGATGGTGAACCAAGTCAAATTTCAAATTGTGACTGAAGTGTGACTCTTAGGAAGGCTGTTAGCTCTTTTAATTATTTCTCCTTCTCCTTCTTCTTCTATACCTTCTTCTTCTTCTCCTCCTCCTTCTCCTTCTCCTTCTTCTTCTTTGGGGCACACCTGCAGCAGCAGATGGAAGTTCCCAGGCTAGGGGTCTAATCAGAACTGCAGCTGCTGGCCTACTCCACAGCCACAGCAACACCAGGTCCAATCTACATGCATAGCAATGATGTATCCTTAACCCACTGAATGAGGCCAGGGATCAAACCTGCATCCTCATGGACACTAGCTGGGTTCTTAACCTGCTGAGCCACAACAGGAACTCCAAATAAGACCATTAGCTCCTTTAATTATTGCTTTGTCTAATGCCAAACACCTAATACTACTGATACAATAAAGACATTTTAAAGAGCAAGAGAAGTGTCATGACCTGCTAGCCACCGTTTTTAATGTCAGGCATGGACTTCTGGATTTGAGAGAAAACTGTAACCCAGGACAAGCTAAAGAGAGGTTTACTCTGTGAGCTCATGGAGCTGAGCACACCTCCTTACCCAGTTCTGACCTACTTCCGGGGCCCAGCTCACCACCTGCTGGGAATTCCTCTAAGACCTGAGCACTCTCTGACAGGTCTCATGTGCCCTGGAACAGTGTCAGTCACACCCAGACATCCTGAAAGGTACATATAACTAAAGTCCTTCAAATGTCCTCACACCAAATTTTAGCCACTAGCTTCTCCCATTAAAAAAAAAAAAAAGGCCTCATTTTATATTTGCTGGTTTCTTTTCTCCCCAGTCATTGTACTGGGGACAGATGGTAACTGTGGTGAAAGAACTCTGTGAGGAAAGAGCTGTTCTGCATCATTCAGAGTAGATTTTCCCACAAGCTATCAGTTACCAGCTCTTTTTTGCTGGAGTTTTTGCTGGAGTGCTTCCACATGACAGTGAACCAAGATATCCAGATCCTTTATTACTGACCAAAAGCAGCAACCAAAAGACTCCTGGTATCTTTCAGCTTCAAACACCTATTTTGATGACACCGATCTTGCTGAGACCCCTTTTGAGCAAAAGGAGGGCAAGAAGGGAAGTAGCTGTCAGCCTCTTTTAATGACGGCCCCGCAAGTGATTTGATACTTTTTTGTTTGTCTTTTTAGGGGAGCACCCACAGCATATGGAAGTTCCCAGGCTAGGGGTCAAATCAGAGCTGCAGCTGCCAGCATACACCACAGCCACAGCCACAGCCACAGCTATGCCAGATCCAATCCATGTCTGCAACCTCCACCAGAGCTCACAGCAATGCTGGATTCTTAACCCACCGAGTGAGGCCAGGGATTGAACCTGCAAACTCATGGATGCTAATCAGATTCCTTTCTGCCGATCCACAGTGGGGACTCCCACGATACTTGATACTTTTTAATAAAAGTCATGATTAGAATTTCCTGATACTGAAATGCAACTTATTTGATATAGAGGCTGTGGGGTCTAAATAATGTCCCTCCAAATTGTTTTCCACCCAACCTCAGAAGAAACCAGTTTTTTGGTCCCCCCCTACTATCAACCAAATTATATGTTGAAATCCTACCCTTCAATAGGATGGGAAAGGAAGTGGGGCCTTTGGGAGGTAATTAGGATCAGATGAGGTCACAAGTGTAGAACCCCTCATAATAATCACCACAGAGCACCCACCCTCTGCCCTGTTCTTGGCCATTCGGATACAACAAGAAGTTGACAGTTTGCAATCCAGAAAAGAACTGTCACCAGAACTTGACCATGTTGCCATCCTAATATCAGACTTCCAGCCTCTAGAACTATGAGAAGTAAATTTTTATTGTTTATAAGCCACTCAGTCTACAGTATACTGTTATGGCAGCTCAAATGGATTAAGACAATGATCCTACTTAAAAGTAGGGTGTTCATAGATGTGATCAAGGTAAGAACTAAGATGTGATCATTGGTGTCCTTATAAGAAAAGAAGAGGACACAAAAGACCCAGGGGACAAGGCCATGTGAAGATGGAGGCTGGGATTGGAGTGATGCAGCTTCCAGCCAAGGAATCCCAAAGGGTTACCAGGAGCCACCAGAAGCTGGAAGAGGTGAGCAAAAAGTCTTCCCTGGAGACGTTAAGGGGAATATGACCCTGCCAACTGCTTGACTTTGGACTTCTATCCCCCAGGACGGTGAAGGAATGAATTTCTGTTGTTTTAAGCCAAGTTTGTGGTTATCTGTTACAGCAGCCCTCAGAAACTAAGAAAGTATCCTAAGTCCTATATCTTTGGCATAAAGTTCATATTTTTAACAAAATGAAAAGTGGAATAATGAGAAACTGCTGTCTCTTCACATGATTCCTTGATTAGCTTCATTAATAATAAGACCAGCTCTGATAGGATTTTGTGTATTGAGACTAAGTGAGACCAAACCAAGAGGCCCAAGAACAGGGAGTTCTGATTTGTAATTTTATGGGTGGAATTTCATTAGTTTGGTTTGACAAATCCTCGTTTCATTTTAGAATGAGGCTTTTCCCTATTCGCCAAATGATGACATACTTACTAGTAAACACTTTACAAGACAAAAAAAACAAAAATTGGCTCTACATTGTTGTCTTAACTACTAAAATAGAATTGCGGTCACAAAATATTATGAGGTACCAGAGTAATCAAATAGTCTCTTCACATCTTCAGTTAAGGAACTCTCAAAAAGATTTAATTCTAGGTTAAAACTGAAATTTTCATTTTCATTAAATACAGAAGGAAAGAGGGCAGAGTGTTATGTTTTAAGATATTAGAATAAGGCAAACAGGAAGAGTTTTGCAAGGCAAAGACTGTTATCTTCTCCCCTTTATTGCAAGCATCAGAGACAGCTGCTTCAGATGAACAGGTAACTTGGATGAGGTAAAGAGGGTGTGAAATATTTCCGCATTCACTTCCCCAGAGCTTGGTGCATAATGCATTCTAGTTAAGTGCTTCTTGCGGGGCAAGTCACACTTGGACCCTAGATAAGCACACATAACTAGGTGGTCCTTGGTTTTAACAAGGAGTCTTCACAGGTCCCTTTATTGTGCTTAGATGTGCTGATAAATTACTCATCTCTACATTCAAAGCCATTTAAAATATTTTCCTTGGAAGGTAAGATTATTTACCACCAGTGAACATCTTGCCACAGTTGCTAATTATCTAAGGCTGATGCCCAGACTGAGTCCAGATTCAGGCAAAAGCACAGACTTTCAAGCATTGAGTAGAACATTTATTTTTCTGAACCAAAGAATTCTGCCAGATGCTTTAAGGGGGTGTGGCCTACTACTTAATTAATTTGAAATGATTCAAATGTAGCTTTGCAGTCTAAGCATTATACTTTTAGTGTTTAGTGATTACATACTAAAGTCTGATTAAATCTTCCTTTTTGTTCTCTACAGGGCAAAAATATATGTTATTTAAAGTGAATTTTCTGTTGTTTTTCTGATCAAATACCAAGGAAAATTTAGCCTATTTACCGCAACTTAAGGCACAAGCCGGAGGAAAAGAAAGTTCTAGATAAAATTCTTAAGAAACTATTTGCTATCCGTGCCTGCAACTATCAGGTCAACTATTTTTAGCAAGTCACTTAATCTCACTTTTTTAATTCACCAAAGATGATATCAAAAGATCCTTTTCAGTTTAAATCTCTTTGATAAATAGTAAGGGAACAAATGCTCTAAAATTGATCTTTAAATTTATATTACTATGACTAGCCTGTACACTTTATCTAAAACCTTCATAAGGGAGCTCCTGTTGTGGCTCAGTGGTTAACGAATCCGACTAGGAACCATGAGGTTGTGGGTTCAATCCCTGGCCTCGCTCAGTGGGTTAAGGATCCAGTGTTGCCATGAGCTGTGGTGTAGGTTGCAGACGAGGCTCGGGTCCCACATTGCCGCAGCTGTGGCGTAGGCCGGTAGCTGTAGCTCCGATTAGACCCCTAGCCTGGGAACTTCCACATTTAGGGGTGTGGCCCTAAAATGACAAAAGACAAAAAAATTTAAAAAAAGTAAAACCTTCATAAATATTTGAACAAATATCTGAAAAACATACATATTTCTAAGTTATTTCTGCATAGTTTTATTAAGCCACTGGTTTGATTATAGGTCAAAGAAGCTATGCAGCATGATAGATAAAATATATATATATAGTTTTTAAATATATATATATATATATATATATATATATATACAGTTTTTAAATAAAGTGATATCAGATGGGGAAGTGTGTGGTTTGTTACATATAATGAAATCCATTTACTCATTTCATTTTACATAAAATTTAAAAAGGTTCTCTCTGAACAAAGTATACACATTGTAATTATTTTCCTTGGATTCAAATGGCTAATAATCATTAATATTATTTTAAGCAGATCAGGGATTATGCTTCCTTTTGAAAAATAACTTTTATTATATTTTTAAGAAATAATATTAATTATAGATATCAGAGTTGGTTGAAAAAGTCAAGGTTAGAACATGAGGTATATGATTTGTTCTCAATGAATTCTAAATATATAGATATTAAAAACTGTCTGGCACAAAACTGATGAAGGAATCACTACCTTTGTGTTTTTTACCTTGATATTTTTCTATAAAAGCAAGTACTGCCCATTTGGATACATTTCAAATACTCCTTTGAGAGCTGAGAATTTGTCAAATTTCAATAAAGATAAGGAAAAGGTAACAATCATACTCCACCAGCCCATCCAGTTCTGCTTTCTTCTATGTGCTCCTGGGTCTAAAATAAAAAAGAAAATTACATAAAACTTAGTATTAGAAGGACATGTTTTCCTAAATATAATCTGGACACTTGAACAACTCAAGCTGCTTGGTCAGAGTGTACTATTACTAATCAACCAAC
Source organism: Catagonus wagneri (assembly GCA_004024745.2). Classification (NCBI taxonomy): domain Eukaryota; kingdom Metazoa; phylum Chordata; class Mammalia; order Artiodactyla; family Tayassuidae; genus Catagonus; species Catagonus wagneri. Next base: position 15,761,100 of record PVHT020000141.1, read on the forward strand.
TTCACATTTAAGTTGAAGATGACTACATTCAAAATCTTATACAACAGCACTATTGTACAGACATGGGCAATCTAAGGGCTGTATCTTTTTACAAACCATTTATAATTCTGGTTAAATTTTCCAAGAGGCAGTGACTGGAATTATGACATTATCTATGGAGGCCTAGCACAAGAGAAACATTTGTTGTTATGTATGTTAAAAAGGCTTTTCACAGTGGAGTTTAGGTTAATTTTTTTTCTTTTCTCAATCTAATGAAGTAGTTAGGAATTTTAAAATTTGCATTGAATCTTATCTTGGTATATATTTTAGTATAGTACAGTCAATCATTTATTGAACAAATAGGTTTTTTCCACACAATTAGAGGAAGAACATTCTATGTGGAATGAACAGCTTAGAGACCAGGCCAGTTTAGAAAACTGCAGGTAGTTCAGTATGGCTGAGTGGAGGGTAATGAACTGTGGGAAAGAATATTGGGGAGAATGAAGAGGGATCAGCAAGATCTTGGAGAAAACTTTTTGCCACCCTAGGAAGTTTGGATTTCTCTTGCAGACAAATCCTCTGAAAGATTTCAGTATCACTATTTGAAAAATATAATTGTGACCATGATACAGAGAATAGATTAGAAGTGAGTAAGACAGAGGGAAGTAGAAACATCAGTTAGAAGGCTAGTGTAATGTTTGGGAAAAGGATGCTAAAGACCCAAATTTGGGTAGTGGTAGTGAGGATGGAGCAGAGACAATGTAGCCAGAGATACATAAAAGTTCAAATCCTCAGAATAAATTTGTGGGGCAAGTGGTAATTGAAATATCTACTATTAGATGTAATAGATCATTATGACAGAGACTGTTAAGGTAATCAGCAACCATTTCCTCTTTTTGCTAGGACTACAGGTACCTGGGCTACATTTCCCAGGCCCCCTTCCAGTTGGATGTGGTCACATGATAAGTTCTAACCCATGGTGTGTGCACAAAAGTGACTCGTGCTACTTCTACACCTAACCCATAAAGCCCTCTCATACATGATCCTCCATTCTTTTTCCATCCCTCCAGATGGATGTCGATGATCAGGTTTGAATAACCTTGGAATGCCTTTAGAAGCCACTGGATGAAGATCACAGAAATGTTATCAACCTGGGTTCCTGAATGACTGTGTGGAGCAGAGCACCCCATCCCCGCTCTCACCATTCCCCACTTACCTGGACTCACTATTGGATGGTTACATGAATGTACAAAAATTTCTATTGTATTAAACCACTGAATTTTTGGAGGGGTTTTGTTGTTATTGTTATAGCAGTTAGCCTATCTTGCAAATACATTAACTTGGAGAATAATAAGATTTCTAGAGAAGTCAGAAGAGGAAAAGCTGGAAAGGAAAAGAGCAATCAGTAAAGTAGAAAAAGAACCATGTGAGAGTGTACTGTCATAAAAAGCAAGGGAATAATAAATTTAAAAAAATATAGTTTGGTTTGTCTCCTAGATGGATAGGCCAGTGTCTCAGAGAGAACAAGTTAAGACAAGACATAATAGTGAAACTTTTTTGATTTGTTATTTTTAGCTATTAAGAGAAAATTAATTTTAATTCCCTTTTCATAGAAGAAAGAATGAGAGATGTTTCTCCCCCAAAACACAAATTTCTTAGTAAATCTTACTAATTTAGTTATATTACAAGTAACTATTGCTAGTTTCCTTTGCCTCTTTGTTTTGGCTCTGACTCCCAACATGAATAAAATGGTGCCAAATCACTTAACCTTAAATATTGTTTTCAAAATACACACACACACACACACACACACACACACACACACAACACACACACACACACACACACACCAGTCATGAGTATAACGGTTGCTGGAAAATTTGACTCCGTTGTTCTTAAATATGAAAATATATTCCATGCACTTATCAAGCTATTTTGAAACAGCTTGTTTTGAAATTCTGAGGTTAGTCAAACCTGATATTCTAAACTTAATCACTGATTTTGGCCATAAAGTTAAAGTTTATATTCTAGGGAACTCCACATCTCATTGAATGAACATTTCTGTCAGTTTGGATTAAGTTGTCTCAGATTTGATAAATTAGAATTTCAAATTCCAGAGCAATCACAGTTTTAAATGACTAGTTTTGAGAGCTAAAAATTGTATCTAAATGACCAATCTTCCAGTTGCAAACTAATAAGATGAAAACAGTAACTCCCAGTATATAGAATTTAATGAAAATGTTAAAGATATATTCATCCAAAGCTGACTAATCAAACCAATGGTTTCTAATTAACTAGAACAATCAAATTTATTCTATGTTTTTTTTTGCCTATGATACTGCACTAAAGCCAAAAATCTCTCTGCTTTGTATATCAAACTATAAATAAGATAAAAATAAGCTTCTAGCATATTCCATCAGAATTAGTCAAGCTTCGTACAGACACAGTAGTGATTTAAAAATATTTTTAGTCTGAGTAATGTTGACTATTATAGTCCTGATGTATTTCCAAACAGATTCATAGGACTTTTTTCTTGCAAAACATAATGTCCTAATTTCTAGATGGAATTTAGTGTCTTACTTTGATTGCTTTGTGCTTTTTTCTTACTTTATAAAATGGGTTTAGTCTATATTTGGTTTAATGAACATTTCTTCATAGTTAGATGTCTCATGAAATGTACCCATCAAATTTCCTATTTAAAGAAAACATTTTGTATTTCGTAGTCTCTAATATAAGTACTTATGAATAGGCTTATTTTGAAGCTTTTTGATTGGTGAGGTAGTTTTCTGATTCATTATTTCAACAGATTATGTTTGGGTTTGAGTGATAAAAACAATTAAAACTCAATGATAAATCTGTGCCTAATTTTTAAGGTTTTTTCCCCTGAAATTAGTATTGCATTGAGTACTCTCACGATAACAGGATAGCAGAGTAATTTGATCGATATCATATTCTCAGTTATCTATTTTTAATTTTAAACTGGGCATATTTGGCTTTTCTTTGATAATATTCATTTAGTTTGGACATTTTTTTTTAGATTTTATGGCCATACCCTCAGCACATGGAAGTTCCTGGCAAGGGATTGAATCTGAGCCACAGCTGCGACCTATGCCACAGCTGCAGCTACACTAGATCCTTTAACCCACTGTATTGGGCTGGAGATCAAACTTGCACCTCCAAAGTGACCCAAGACACTGCAGTTGGATTCTTCACCCACTGTACCATGGTGAGAACTTCTACTTTGGAATTTTTATTTTTCATTTTTGATATTGAATAGAACTTGTTCCATTTGCATTTTTCCTCTGGTTCTTATGAATAGAACACATCTATTTCCCTTAATGGACCCATTTTATTAAATCTTCAGTATTTTGCATTTTTTGACTTCCAATCTTGTAATCTCAAAAGGATGAATTTCCATCCTAATTCAGAACAAGATATCTGTTTTAGCAATGTTACATTGTTTCATTTAGTCTTTTCCCCTATTCAATTTCAATGCTAAAGTCACTCTAGAAAACAAGAGGTATCACTTATTTAATCAAAATAATAAAACTGTGGATAGAGAGGGTTCGTTTTTGTAAAGCAATGAAGAGTTGAATACAGTAATCCTGCTTCATAATATAAAATGTTAGCCATAAATAGTCCCCACCCTTGTACTTTCAGCTTCAGAAATATACCTCTATGGTTTTGATATAACCTACCTTTGGACAGTTCCACGTCTGCCATTCTTCCCTGAAATCACATATAGATAAGACTGAAACATTCTGGATTCTTTTCAGCCACTGCAAACATATTCGGTCATCAGTAACCCATGTGAGCCAACTGAAATAATAATCACTGAAAATAAATCAAAATAGATAGTCACAACCATAAATCAATATCGCATTCAAATAATTTTTTATATATAATGTTTTTTATTTTTTTCATTATAGCTGGTTTACAGTGTTCTGTCAATTTGTGACTGTACAGCATGGTGACCCAGTTACACATACATGTATAGATTCTTTTTTCTCACATTATCATGCTCCATCATGAGTGACTAGACATAGTTCCCAGTGCTACACAGCAGGATCTCATTGCTTATCCATTTCAAAGGCAAGATCTATTAACCCCAAGTTCCCAATCCATCCCACTCCCTCCCCTTACCCCTTGGCAACTACAAGTCTATTCTACAAGTCCATGATTTCCTTTTCTGTGGAAAGGTTCATTTATTAGATTGCAGATACAAGTGATATCACATGGTATTTGTTTTTCTCTTTCTGACTTACTTCACTCACTATGAGGGTCTCTAGTTCCATCTATGTGCTGCAAATGGCATTAGTTTGTTCTTTTTTATGGCTGAGTAGTATTCCATTATATGTATATATACCATGTCTTCCTAATCCAATCATCTGTCTATGGACATTTGGGTTGTTTCCATGTCTTGGCTATTGTGAATAGTGCTACAATGAACATGCGAGTGCATGTGTCTTTTTCAAGGAAAGTTTTGTCTGGATATATGCCCAAGAATGGGATTGCTGGGTCATATGGTAGTTCTATGTATAGTTTTCTAAGATACCTCCATACTGTTTTCCATAATGGTTGCACCAGCTTACATTCTCAACAACAGTGTAGGAGGGTTCCCTTTTCTCCACCCGCCCCCAACATTTGTTATTTGTGGAATTATTAATGATGGCCATTCTGACTGCTGTGAGGTGGTACCTCATAGTAGTTTTGATTTGCATTTCTCTAATAATCAGTGATGTTGAGCATTTTTTCATGTGCTTGTTGGCCATCTGTATATCTTTGGAGAAATGTCTACTCAGGTCTTTTGCCAATTTTTCTTTTTCTTTTTTTTTTTGCCGATTTTTCAATTGGAGTGTTGCCTTTTGTGCTGTTGAGTTGTATAAGTTGTTTGTATATTTTAGAGATTAAGCCCTTGTCAGTTGCATCATTTGAAATTATTTTCTTTCATTCTGTAAATTGTCTTTTTGTTTTCTTTTTGGTTTCCTTTGCTGTGCAAAATCTTGTCAGTTTGATTATTTTCCACTGGCTTATTTTTGCTTTTATTTCTGTTGCTTTGGGAGACTGACCTGAGAAAGGTCAGTTGATATCAGAGAATGTTTTGCCTGTGTTCTCTTCTAGGAGTTTGATGGTGTCTTGTCTTATATTTATGTCTTTAAGCCATTTTGAGTTCATTTTTGTGCATGATGTGAGCCTGTGTTCCAGTTTCTTTGATTTGCATGCAGCTGTCCAGGTTTCCAAACAACACTTGCTGAAAAGACTGTCTTTTTCCCATTTTATATTCTTGCCTCCTTTGTCAAAGATTAATTGACTCTAGGTGTCTGGGTTTATTTCAGGGTTCTCTATTATGTTCCACTGGTCTGTATGTCTGTTTTGCTACAAGTACTACACCAGCTTGATTACTGTGGCTTTGTAATATTGCCTGAAGTCTGGGAGAGTTATGCCTCCTGCTTGGTTTTTGTTCCTCAGGATTGTTTTGGCAATTCTGGGTCTTTTGTGGTTCCATATAAATTTTTGGGTTGTTTATTCTAGTTCTGTGAAAAAATGTCATGGGTAATTTGATAGGGATTGCATTGAACCTGTAGATTGCTTTGGGTAATATGGCCATTTTTACAACATTAATTTTTCCAACCCATGAGCATGGAATATCTTTCCATCTTTTTTTAATTTCCTTGTTTAATGTTTTATAGTTCTCAGCATAAAAGTCTTTCACCTCCTTGGTCAGGTTTATTCCCAGGTATTTGATCTTTTCTGGGGTGCAATTTTAAAAGGTATTATATTTTTGTATTCCTTTCCTAATATTTCATTGTTACTATACAGAAATGTGACTGATTTCTGAATGTTAATCTTGTATCCTGCTACTTTGCTGAATTTGTTGATCAGTTAAAGTAGTTTTTGGCTTGAGTCCTTAGGATTTTCTATATACAGTACCATGTCATCTGCACACAGTCACAGTTTTACCTCTTTTCTTCCTATTTGGATGCTTTTTATTTCTTGGATGTCTGTCTGATTGCTGCAGCTAGGACTTCCAATACTATGTTGAATAACAGTGTTGAGAGTGGGCATTCTTGTCTTCTTCCAGATTTTAGTGGGAAGGCTTTCAGCTTTTCTCCACTGAGTATTATATTTGCTGTGGGTCTGTCATAAATGGCTTTTATTATGTTAAGGTATGTTCCCTCTATACCTACTTTGGTAAGAGTTTTTATCATGAATGGATGTTGGACTTTGTCAAATTATTTTTCTGCATCTATTGAGATGATCATGTGGTTTTTGGCTTTTCTTTTGTTAATGTAGTATATGATGTTGATTGATTTGCATATGTCGAACCATCCTTGTGAATTTGGGATTAATTGCTCCTGGTCGTGGTATATGATCTTTTTTATATGTTGTTGAATTCGGCTGGCTAAAATTTTGTTGAGAATTTTTGCATCTATATTCATCAAACATATCGACCTACAGTTTTCTTTTTTGGTGGTATCTTTGTCTGGTTTTGGAATTAGGGTGATGGTGGCATCATAGAATGTCTTTGGGAGTGTTCCTTCTTCTTCAACCTTTTGAGAAAGTTTAAGGAGGATGTTTGTAAGTTCCTCTTTGTATGCCTGGTAGAATTCAACTGTGAAGCCATCTGGTTCTGGAATTTTATTTGTAGGGAGTGTTTTTATAACATATTCAATTTCATTTCTAGTGATCGATATGTTCAGTTGATCTCTTTTTGATTCGGTTTTGGCAGACCGTAAGTCTCTAGAAAGTTGTCCATTTCTTTCAGGTTGTCAAATTTGTCGTTGGCATATAATTGTTCATAGTATTCTCCCATGTTTTTTTGTATTTCTGTAGTATCTGTTGTGACTTCTTTTTCATTTCTTATTTTGTTTATTTGGGTTTTTTCTTTCCTCCTCTTGGTGAGTCTAGTCAGGGGTTTGCCGATTTTGTTCACCTTTTCAAAGATCCAGCTCTTGGTTTTATTGATTTTTCTATTGTTTTTTTGAATCTCTATTTTATCGATTTCCTCTCTGATCTTTATGATTTCCTTTCTTCTGCTGGCTTTAGATTTTGTTTGTTCTTCTTTTTCTAATTTATTTAGGTGATGTTAAGGTTAAGTTGTTGATTTGAGATTTTTCCTCTTTTTTGAGGAAAGCCTGTATTGCTATGAATTTCCCTCTGAGCACTGCTTTTGTGGCATTCCATAGATTATGAGTGGTTATGTCTTCATTATCATTTGTCTTGAGGTATTTTTTAATTTCCTTCTTGATTTCCTCATTGACCCATTGGTTTTTCAGTAGCATGTTGTTTAGTCTCCATATATTAAGTTTTTTTCTCATTTCTTTTCATGTGGTTGATTTCTACTTTCATGCCATTATGGTCAAAGAAGATACTTGAAATAATTTCTATACACTTAAATATGGTGAGGCTAGCTTTGTGCCCTAGTATGTGATCAATCTTTGAGAATGTTCCATGTGCACTTGAGAAGAATGCATATTCTGATTTTTTTGGATGTAATATCCTTAAAATGTCAATTAAGTCTAACATTTCTTTTGTATCATTTAGGATTTCTGTTGCCTCACCAATTTTCTGTCTAGAGGATCTGCCCATTGATGTGAGTGGGGCGTTAAAGTCTCCTACTATGATTGTATTCCCATCAGTTTCTCCTTTTATATCTGTTAGTATTTGTTGTAGGTATCTGGGTACTCCTATATTAGGGGGATATACACTGATGATTGTAGTATCCTCTTCTTGAATGGATCCTTTAACCATTAAATAGTGACCTGCTTTGTCTTTCTTTAAGGCCTTAATTTTAAAGTCTATTTTGTCTGATATGAGTATTGAAACTCCTGCTTTCCTGTTTTGTCCACTGGCATGAAATATCTTTTCCTATCCCCTCACTTTCAATCTATATGTGTCCTATGTCCTAAGGCGAGTCTCTTGTAGACAGCAGATTGAAGGTTTTTGCTTTTCTATTTAATCTGCCACTCTGTGTCTTTTGGTTGGAGCATTCAATCCATTGACATTTAAGGTGATTATTGATAGATACATACTTATGGACATTTTAAACCTTGTTTTCCAGTTGATTCTACATTTCTCTTTTCCTTTCTTTTTTCGGTTGCATGGTTTCCATTTATTTTATGCTTGAGTACTTTTCTTTTTGGTTTTTGTGAATGTAATGTTCTGTTTTGATTTGTGGTTGCCCTGTTTTTTAAGTATGTTAACCACTTCCTTTATCTGCTTGCTTTAGCCTGATTGTCATAAAAATATGGAATATTTCACAATTTTGTGTGTCATCCTTGTACAGGGGCCATGCTAATCTTCTCTGTATTGTTCCAATTTTAGTATATGTGCTGCCAAAGAGAGCACCAAATAATTTCCTAATTCATGTTTTCTGAACAATGTATTTTATTACACTGAAATATGTTTCCATAGATAATAAAGGCAAAACTTTCATTTCTCTACAGAGAAAGTTTAAATATACATGATGACTTTTTTTAAAGAGTGTACTTAAGAGTGTTTTCATCAAATAGAATTATTTTATACTTGAGTTTTCTCCTCATTTGGAACTTTTTATATCTTAGGGAAAATATTCAGACCCAAGGCCAAAGTTACCGGGCAATCCAGAGGGGCAAAAGCATTAAACTGGCTCTTTTGCAGAGGTTAACTAAAGCCTTTACTTTTTAACTAGTTGAAAGAGCGCCAAGTGGGTAATACACCATTTTTATTTCCAGGCAGGCTTATGTTGGAAGTGAAGTTTTAACTTTGACCATGGTCAGAGGTTGAAATGCAGGTTAGTATAATAATCAAAGATGATATAGGCAAAGCCAAAGTAGATGTCAATGAATGGCAGCAATAATACTTGGCTCTGATGTTGAACTTGTAGTTAGAGAACAGCAAAGTCAATGAGATACAAAATTTTGGATGCTGATGTAAAAGGAATCACAGAGCTAATTACTTAATATATCTTTGTCTCTGTTTCTATATAAAATGGGAATAATAATATTACCAGTTTTAAAGTTTGTGGTAAAGATTTGCTGAGAATGCTTAACGTGCTTATGAACCATGCTCACTATTTAGTGAGTGCTCAAAAAATATCAGCTATTGCTATTGTATAGATAGTACTGCACAGATGCTCAGGTAAGGCTTGTGAATCCTTTAGGATGATGTGTCTTTCTGTTTGCCTCCAAAGGAGAGTGACAAACACAGAAAACCTGATGTTCCTTTTTTTGCTTTTTAGGACCACCCCTGCTGCATATGGAATTTCCCAGGCTAGGGGTCAAATCAGAGCTGTACCCACTAGCCTACCCCACAGCCACAGAAATGTCAGATCCAAGCCACATCCTCAACCTACACCACAGCTCACAGCAGCACCAGATCCTTAACCCACTGAAAGCCCAGGGATGGAACCTATGTGTTGATGGATACTAGTCAGATTCATTTCTGCTGAGTCACAACAGGAACTCCCAGAAAACCAGATGTATTTAGTCAAGTTTTCACCAACTAAATTAGAGTGAGGAATAATGGAAAAGTTTTAATATTTAAGATTTTTTTATTATCTAAGAGTGGATTCACTTTGACAAAGCCCAGAGAGGCTTCTGATAAGGTTCTATTTCCTATTATTGTTCAGTCATTTAGCCTTGGCTGGCTCTTCTTCCTGAGACAGGGGAAGAGGAGTCAGGCCTTGGCCTACTAGGGTTTGGAAAGGCATTAAGAGGCACATCAAGCAGGACTTGGGGTCCTCCTCTGCCTTTATCCATTTTGACCAGAATGACCAGGGCTAATCAGACAAGATCTACATAGGGCACCAGGCTGGCACAGTTAGAATGCTTCTGTCCCTGTGTGGCTGCAGTTAATCCCCAAACAGACAATTCTACAACCAGATCACTTCAAATAGATTGCATCCTACTGAAAAATATTAGTATTTAGAGAGGGTTGGCTTAATCTCCTCCTGTTTGTCATGCACATGTGATAAGCATGATTCACAAACGCAGGGGCCGGAAGTAGGCCAGACATGAAAAAAGCCAGGCTGAAGACATACATGATTTTTATTATCAACCTGTTTGACCCTAGCTTACATTCACTCATCTAAGGGAAGTATCATTTAGAGGGAGCACCGTGGTCATCTTTTTTTTTCTGTCATTTTTAGGGCCACACCTGTAGCATATGGAGGGTCCCAGGCTAGGGGTAGAAACAGAGCTGTAGCTGCCGGCCTACACCACAGCCACAGCAATGCCAGATTCAAGAGTGTCTGTGACCTACACCACAGATCAAGGCAATGCCAGATCCTTAACCCACTGAGCAAGGCCAGGGATCAAACCTGCATCCTCATGGATACTAGTCACATTCGTTTCTTTTAAGCCATAATGGGAACTCCTTTTATTTTTTATTTTTTAATTTTTTTCGTATGTATGAAAAGAGCTAATATGTTCAAATCAATTTAAGAAACTTGTGTGTGAATTTTTATTTGGTATGTATTTAACTCTACATGCTAATTTTATTTATTTTTGTTGTAGTATATACATCATAAACTTGCTAGAAAAGAAATGTAAACCATGATTAAGAAATTAAAAAGTGTATTACTATTGGAAGCTGGTGGAGCCACTACGGAAAATGGTATGCAGGTTCTTCAGAAAATGAAAAATAGAGTTGCCATATGATCCTGCAATCCCACTCCTATAAATCCAGAGAAAACTATAATTCAAAAAGATATATTGCAGCCCTATTTACAACAGCCAAGACATGGAAACAACCTTAATGTACATCAACAAATAAATGGATAAAGAAATTTTAGTATTATACACAATGGAATATTAATCAGCCATAACAAAGAGTTAGATAATGCCATTTGCAGGAAAACGGATGGATCCAGAGATTATCACACTAAGTGAAGTAAGTCAGAAAGAGAAAGACTTCTACTATGTGATATCACTTAGATGTGCAATCTACAAATATAACACAAATGAACTTGTCTGTGAAACAGAAACAGAGTCACAGACGTAGAGAACAAACTTGTGGTTGCCAGTGGTGGGAGGGAAGTGTGGAGGAGCGATGGATTGGGAGTTTCGGATTAGCAGATGCAAATTATTATATATAGAATGAATAAACAACAGGGCCTACTGTATAGCACAGAGGACTATATCCAATACCCTGTGATAAATCATAATAAAAAAGAATGTGAAAAAGATGTATCTCTGCATCACTTTGCTGTACAGTAGAAATTAGCACAACATTGTAAATCTACTATATTTCAATAAAATAAATTTTAAATCAGGAAATTTCAGTGTGAAAATTCAGTTTAAAAGGTGGGAAGCATCAGAAACTGACATACCTTGAGGCTATCATTGCTGGAACCGGCACTTCTCTTGGACCTACATGTCCAGGGTAAGAGGTATCGATAATAAATATCCGAACAGTGGGATTCTTAGCTCCAGCCTGCGAAGAAAATGGAGATATATAAGCTCATAAAGTTCTAAATTATCACCAACGTTTTAAAGACAGTACGAATTTAGGCATATTTTTATAAGCTAATAATGTTAAGTATATTACTATTGAAAAGATTCTAATTATAACATGATCAGGAATTTCATTGCAGGCCAGTAACAAATATTATGCCAACCAGCATGAAAACACATATTTTAAGTAATTAATGAGGGAACTTGGATTCATAGGGAAAAATATTTTGGACATAAAAATTCAGTTCCATAATCGATACTCTGTTTTCTGACTTTGAAGACAGATATTTCCCATTATTGTTGTAATTAAGATAATTATAATAACATTTCTCCATGTGCTAAGGGGAGTGCAGAAGGGGTTGGTTTGGGGAAAAAGTGTAAAGAATAAATTGATCTAGGACAATTACCAGTCTTCCAGCTAGTTACATTACTACTGCTATCATGTACCCGCAAGGTAGGAAATTTTCACCCCAAAGCAAAGTGTCATAGGGTTTACACTTTTCTTGCTTTGTGCTTTTTGTGCCAGTACATGCTCTAAATTTACATAACTGTGTAGTTCATGCACAGACAGCTCCTTAGAGTTCCCCTTATTTTACCACAGAAAAAGAGAGTCTTCTAATTGTCAAACAATTGAAATCCACAAAATTTAGGTATATGGTCTTAAGTGGCTCCACGCTGTTTGGCTTTATCTAAGGAATCGTCCAGGCTCTCCTCAGACCTCCCTGTTTTACTCTGAGGTTTAGATGGACTTCCTGTTTCTTTCAAGTTGTCTCACTTCTCAATCCAATGTCAGATATTTCAGCAAATTCAGCCTTCAAAGAAACATGAGAATTTGAGTCCCAACTTCTCTGCCAATAACTGTCAGTTACCCTCAGTTCTGAGTTTCTTCATCTCTTCCTGCTCCCTACAACCTTCTAAAGATCTGAGTTCTTTTACATCTTTTGGGTTCCAAGTATCACAGCTCTCACTTCCAGACATTTCAGCTTTCAAACTTTATACACAGCCCTTGAAGGATCTCCTGCCTAAACCCTTATTTCCTACCCATTGTCTTCTCTCAAATGACTTTAACATAAATTTTAAATGATCTGGAATTTCTCTTTCTCTCACTATGGCCCCTTTGGCTTGCTTTGGAATCCACTTATGTGTATGCACATCCATCCCATTTTTATCACATGTAAGGACCAGTTGGATCCATTTATTACAAAGTTCCCCTTAGCAAGTAAAAACAAGAGTGACTTAAGAACAAAGAACTATATCCTAAAATCATTTCCACTCCCTGTACAGGAGAATTTATGGTTTTAGCTCCTTTCAGATTTCTTGTCTAAATTAAATTAGGACATGACATTTCTCCACTCTGATCTGGTCACTTTTCTATTGGGTGTGCAGGTAGCCTCTCTTGAGACATGGGGCTGCATGTAAAGTATGTAAGATAAGAATTCTAGGATGTTTATCCAAGAAACTTTGGGCTCACGCCATGTCTAATTCCCTCAAAGAAGAACCTAGACTCACAAACTAAATCTACCTTGGATGTCCAGAAAAGAGCATAACTCACTCCTGATTTTACCTGACAGGGACATCACATTCAACATTTTATTTTCCCATTCTAGTTAGGATTTACAGGAGAATTCAAGAGGGAATTACAAAGCAGAACTTTACCCTGAATTTGGAGCATGAAATATGAAAAAATTAAAATTAAGTTAAGCTGTTTTTCCTTCATGATCTAGACCATATGTTTTTCAAAGACTCTGCAATGGATTTTGCGGAGACGACTTCATCCAGCATAACCAGATGTCCAAAGGAACAGATGTCCACATAAATAATAGAGCACAGTACAATGTTTGCCTTCCAATGCACAAGGATAAGAAGCTCTCCAAACTTGTTGATCCCACCTTTACTCATGGTTTTGTTGCTCATTTTGACACTGGGGAAATGGAAGCACCTACTAAAAATATTCTACATACCTTTGGGTATGGAATATTTATTGTTCTTGGATATTGTTCATCACCATAATAGGAATAGGCAATAACTGGTATCTCTGTATCATTAAATTCCGCATATGCCAAAAATTTTCCATTAGGAGACCACCAGAGAGCATATTTTGTAGCAAGCATTTCCTCTGAAAAATAAATACTAGCATATTAATTACAATTACAGCTTACGCTTAAAATGATTGTAAATACTTCAAAATACATTGTATGTAGCCACTTATTAACCGAAATTATTTATTTAATGTGTATGTTTTATATGTCATACTTCAGTTATCAAAAGAGAAATAATTAAGGTTTAGAGGAATAATTTAACCTTACACCCCATATCAAACATCAATTAGTCTTCTGAGGAACTGACATTAATCAGAAAGGTACTTTTAAAAATAAATAACAAAAATCTCAACAAAAATTAATTTTCCCCTTTAGGGCAGCTTCTGGTTTTTACAGTCACCTAAACTAGCCAAAACAAGAACTGTAATTATACTTCAGAGTGACATAAACTTGAAAGCTGACTTTCTCCTGCGAGTATTTAAAAAAAAAAACAAAAAACAGTTGATTCAGTTATATGTCTTTTAGTGAAGGCAAGGACTAGAAGACCTTTTAAAGTCCAATTAAGTCCTACATGACCTAGAAAGAGGACACAATCTATGAGAGCATCAAGTACTAAGAATATTTTCCTACAAAATAATATAGACACTTGTTCAGCTTTGTAAAAAAAATATTTATTTTACAAGAAAAAAAACTGAGAAAATGGTCTAATACAACCTCTAAGGAGAATATACTTCTTGGAATATAACTTATTACTACTACTTTGTAATGTTCAGGGAAATAAATTCTACCAGTCTGATAATAAGATTTTGTTCTTTTAGAACATGCATGTCCTGTTCATAACCTGATAACAGGTTTCAGAAATACCACCATTCATCTCAGTAACATACCATTCATTGAAATGTTACTAGATGTGTGCGATTATTTTCAATTAAAAGCCTAATGGTAGCAGTAGAAAAAAATTACAGCGTACCTTCATAAACCCAGTCTGGGATTCCATTAAATATTTTATTTTCTTTTCCATTATATGTTATTTGAAAAGGTGGGTCTTCTGGTCTTTGTTTCAGGTAGATGTTGTTTTGATAGACATATGCCTAGAAGTGGTGATAAGTTAGTTAATAAGAAGAAATTTCATAGAAGATAGAATAAAGCCTGCATATTTGTGTTAATTATTCACCTAATACCTTCAAAAGGAGTGATAATCCAGATACAAAAAGACTCACAACTAAGATATCATTTTTAACAGGTCAAAACCCCAAACAATTCACATTACATGATTTTTAGCATACCATAAGCAGTGTTATTTTAAAACCTATCTATTAAATAAAAAATAAAGCCTGCTTTTATTTTAGTTGCCTTTTCCCCCAAACAAATAATTATGTAAATTGACAGAAAGTCAAATAAATCTCTGAATATTAATAGCTAGCCAGATCTAATCTTTATTTAGAGTCCTTAAATAAGAGCTTGGACAAAATTTCATGTTGTCTGAAGCTAGTCTGGGAAACTTGTGAAAACCATATTTTTCCTGAGCTTTCTGGCACAACGCATTCTGGCTGAGTATAAGGATAAAGTTTTTGACTGCGATATTTAAAGAAGTCTATCCATGAGCTTGAGATTTTGCGGAATTCTCAGATGGGTTTCAATTTATCAAAACTCTTCCCGTTTTTAACCACTGAAATAGTCATGAATGTATTTTTTTTTTTTTCTTTCAGGCAGGGAAATTTAACAAAGGCCAAATTCAAATGGCTCCTCTTTTATTTAAATGATTAAACACTTCTATAATTTAAACACTTACTAATTTACTCCCAACAGGAGACCAGCACAAATACTGAATTGGACGAGGAAGCTCATTTCTTCTTATAAATTCTCTAGAAGAAAAGAAATAAATTAAATAAATAGACAAACTTTACTTTTCGATGCAAATAATAGGTATAAAAAGAAAATAAACAAACCTAAAAACAAAGGATCATTTTCTTTGCTTCTTCTAAATCTAATGGAAAGAATACGACAACCTGGGGCTGCACAAAGGGTGGTAGTTGCAATTCTTCACTACACTAGTTACTTACAGGTCATTTACCTTCTTTGGATCTCAGTTTTCTGACCTTTTATATTGAGGTGATGAGATTAAAGATTTATAGACTGAGAAAGTGGGACTGTCTCTAGAAATTATCAAATGGAACTCCCCTCATCTTATAGAAAATAAACTTAAGGTTAGAGAAATGATAGGACTTTTAAAAAATCATGTTGCTAGTTCTTGGCAGAACCCACATTACACTCAAGTCTTTTAACCCTCAGGACTGTAAAATTTATACATACCAGGCTGAGATGGTCGCTGAAGTGCCTTCCAGCTCTGAAATTCTATAATTGTGCTGAAGTTTAATATGTACTCTTCCACATTTTCATTCACAACCCCCCTCTCTGTGAATGCATATGCATTTCAAATTTTGGAGAATAAGATGCCATTTGACAATCTCCCCAGGGATCTGACTTGAAATCAGAAAAGGAAAGGAACATCTGATCTCAAGCTAAACTGAAAAACAGATCATATACTGGGCAGTATGCCTTAGGCTTGAAAGTCCTCCACCCATGGGGAAATTTCAAATATACTATTGGCCAAAAAATCTCACTTTGATGCTTGGAGTCGCCCTGCAAATACACAATTGACTGACTTGCACCATGGAGCTTTTGCAGTTCCTCAGCAAGAATGCGTTCAGATATTTACAAGAAGCGTTAAGGAGTTGTAGGATGACATGCTCAAATTTTGACTGTTACCTTCTTGAAGATTGTGTTAATAGTTTCATCAAGAATGCTTTTGTGGAGATGCAAAACAAGACCTGCCTCCAAGGTAGACTCCTTGTCCTCCCCCTCCAAAAAAAAAAATCTCTCCAGCCTGCATCTAATATATGTTTGACATTTCTACTTTTCCCATTCCTTTAAAGTTTGGACACCTGTGAAGATTTGCAACACATTATCCTGATTTAATTTTTTAGGTCAGGCAGTATGAAGCCTAGTGAACAATGAAGGAACACGGCACTGCGCAGATCAGCTTCGACTGGAAAAATGAATAATGTCCCTTTTGAAGGAGATCATTGGTGCTGCAGTGGGAATCCTGATTGCTAGAGGGTGGTTTATGAGCACCAGGTCCCTGAAAGGTCTGGAACAAATCAACATACATGGGCGCAGGCAAAATAATTACCCAGAAGAGAAGACATTTGTCGCTGGTTTACAATTCTGTCTCAAACCAGTGTCCAGGTTACATCTAACACTCTAACACTGCCTTAGGGTTCCATATACCATGGAATCATCTATGCTATCATGCAGACAAGTGCCAAGCTGACAATCTCAGGGCACAGTCTCTTCATGGCTGGCAAGTCACGATAGTTGCCACTGCCTATGTTTTCTTAGTAATTAGCAAAATGAGAGAAAGTGGAGGAGGGTGCTTTATGAAGGTTCTCATCTCTGCAGTGTTCCTTCATTTGCTTGAAACCAGAACTATCTTCATTTTCTCTGTGGTATATTTTAATAAAATCTTCAGAAGCACATAGAGGACTTGGAATTAGCAATATTCAGTCTTACCTGGAATCTCAACAAATTTATCATTCTTCACTCGCTAAATTATGGTATAATTTACCTAACAAAAAACCAGTCTGGCAGGTTAAATAGTGGTGCAGAAAAACAGACAATGGTTTGATTAAATTCAATGCACAAAAGCTAAATATTTAAAATGATTCTAGGCCATAAACCTGATATAAACTATAGTGAAATTATTAGTATTGTCATCTTTTTGGTGAACCTCCTCCATATAGGTAGGATGTCAAAATGATTAAAAAAAAAAAAAAAGGAGAGGATTAAAGCCTTAAGAAATTCTACTGGAAGTGCAAGATTTCCACTTCACTAGTCTAAAAGATTTCTTTTTTTTTTTTTTGTCTTTTTGCCTTATCTAGGGCCGCACCCGCGGCATATGGAGGTTCCCAGGCTAGGGGTCTAACAGGAGCTGTAGCTGCCGGCCTTCGCCACAGCCACAGCCACAGCAACGCGGGATCCAAGCCGCGTCTGCAACCTACACCACAGCTCACGGCAATGCCGGATCCTTAACCCACTGAGCAAGGCCAGGGATTGAACCTGCAACCTCATGGTTCCTAGTCGGATTCGTTAACCACTGAGCCACGATGGAAACTCCCTAAAGATTTCTTGAGAGCAGGTTTGGTGCCTCAAGCTCATTTGTGGCTCCCCTCGTGTGCTTTTCACAGAGTAGGTGCTCAAAAAACACTTGTAGAATTTGGTATCAATGTAGATACAGAGAAGAGAAAGACTCAGAATGCATTGAATGGATTTAGAGTCTACATTGCAAGGCAGTTCCTATCAATTTGACAGTTTAAGAAGATCAGAGTTGGAGTTCCCTTCGTGGCTCAGTGGTTAACGAATGCGACTAAGAACCATGAGGCTGCGGTGTTCGATCCCTGGCCTTGCTCAGTGGGTTAAGGATCTGGCGTTGCCGTGAGCTGTGGTGTAGGTTGCAGACGCGGCTCGGATCCTGCATTGCTGTGGCTGTGGCGAAGGCCGGCAGCTACAGCTCCTGTTATACCCCTAGCCTGGGAACCTACATATGCCGCGGGTGCGGCTCTACATAAAAGGCAAAAAGACAAAAAAAAAAAAAAGAAGATCAGAGTTATTCTTTTCTAAACATATAAAAGAAGTAGAGATAAAGTTTTTTTTAAAAAAAAATTGGTGCTCTTGCTAGACAAAAGAGGAAATTGACCATGATTTTTAAATACCTCTTCAAGCCATATAGTTATTTTCCCTTTTATATAACAGCAAATAGGATATCACATTAAGATGAGTAACTAAACCAATTCATTGTCCATACTTAGAGTGATTTTTCTAAAGTGCAAATCTGATCATGTCATTTCTCATTTAAAACCATTCAGTGATTCTCTATTGTCCTCAGAAGGAGATCTAAACTCTCTTAATGGTTTCCTCATTATTACTTGGCCCATGCTTCTAGACTCAACACCTTCTCAGCCTTACACCATCTCCTACTAGTACACGTGCCCTCCTCCAATTTCAACTCAGCTGACCTACTTTGAGTTTCTTGAACACTCTGTGCTCTCCCTTCCTTTTGGACTTTTACATGTTGTTCCTTCTGCTAAGAATTCTCTCCCCCAGTCCTTTGTCTACCTACTCATTCATTTTTTTTTCTTTTAAACTGTAAATATTTCAAATTATTAAACAAAGAAAATAATGTAAAAGATGTCATTTAAATTGAAAATACATTAACATTCTGCATTTTAAAAAATAATTTCTGGGAGTTCCTGTTGCGGCTCAGTGGAAAAGAATCTGAATGGTATCCGTGAGGACACAGGTTCAATCCCTGGCCTCATTCAGTGGGTTAAGGATCCAGCATTGCCGTGAGCTGTGGTGCTGGTCGCAGACGCAACTCAGATCTGGTGTTGCTGTGGCTGTGGTGTAGGCCAGGGGCTACAGCTCTGATTCCACCCCTAGCTTGGGAACCTCCATATGCTGCAGGTGCAGCCCTAAAAAGACAAAAAAAAGATTTTTGTTTAAAATTAAATTAAATTAAATGCTGCTCTCTCCCTTCTGCTTCATTCCAGTGAGGGACCCACTCCCCCCAAGATTGTGTATCATTCCCCTGCATGTTTTTATACCTTTGTATGTGTATTTACTTATATAAATTATATATTATAATTTGGTGTTCAAAAGTAGGGAAAATATATTGCATATTGAAATGCAGGATATTAGTCAAATAAGAGGTGAATAAGCCAAAGAAGTATTTCTTTGAATTCCTTAAGTTGTATGGAGATATATGTATATATAGCTATATATACAGCAAAAAGTAAGAAACTAAGATCAGAAACAATATAGGACAGTCTTAATCTCAAATCAGAGTCTGGAATAAAAAACATTCTGTATGATTTTAAGTAGTATTAATAAACAGACTTGGAGTTTTACCCATTCCTAAGGTTGTAGATGTGATATGTTGCTGTGTAAGAGTACCTCCAAAGCTGTCAGGAAAAAGAGAGGCAAAGACAAATTATGATTCTTAAAAAGCTTAGGTCAATAATGTATAACAACAGATCACTCAATTCAAGATTCAGAATTATAAAAAGACTGTTTTCACGAGGCACCAGGAAAGACATGTTTAAGTTTGAAATGAGTCTCATTTAAAGAGTTTTTCTGTGGACTTTTGTGCTGTTCATCCAAATTCCAGAACTAATCTCAGCAGTGATTCAACCCTCACTCCATAAAAAGCATATCCAAAGACATTTCTTAGTATAAAAAGCTTTTCTCTAACACACTCTATCCTAAAAAATATTCCCTTTATGCTTTACCTTGATCGAAGTAAAACCACTGCAATTTCAAGTCCCATAAAGATTACCCTGCACCTAGATAAATATTGTAATAACACCC
The DNA here is from genome assembly GCA_004024745.2 of Catagonus wagneri. Taxonomy (NCBI): domain Eukaryota; kingdom Metazoa; phylum Chordata; class Mammalia; order Artiodactyla; family Tayassuidae; genus Catagonus; species Catagonus wagneri. Next base: position 15,780,979 of record PVHT020000141.1, read on the forward strand.
CTTACAATTAGTGAAGAGAATTTCTTTCAACATGCAGTTTTTTGGTGAAGTGTTTGCTTTTTCTTTGAGCATAGTTTTTTAATAATGGAAATTGAAAGAAATAAATGAGGCATATAGCTTACAATTCCTCCTGGAAAAAAAACACAAAAAACTGCCCTTTTCTCCTGAGGTTTATTTGTACTGTGGTTAGTGAATAAAGCAAGTGTTATTTTGGATTTTGTTTCTTAAAGGACTTTCAAACCCTTGGCAGAGAAGCTCCGGCAGGTTAAAATATGTCTTTCTGAAGATCACTGGTGACAAAACCTGGTCCACTGGAAAATAATCAGCTGCCTGAACAACTAGGGAGGGTCAAGCTTGATTTTTCACCCTTGCATCTTATGGGAGTTTTACATCTTATTAGAATATGAAAAATGACAGCTAGAACAAAAGAATCTTAATCGAAAAGAAATTGTTAGAGGTTGAATTGGATGGTAAATTCTTCTGCCCATTTGCCAGTATAAGTAGGAAAAATAAGGGGATTATCTTTCCTCTACAATTTCCCTCAAGACAGTGGAATAATTCCTACACTAGGCTTTCAAAGATAGAGCTTCAAACCCTGGTCTACCACTGACTGTATATTATCTTCCTTGATCAAGTGAGTTCAACAAGCTACATTTTGATTTTTCCATTTTCAGTAATAATAATAAAATTAGCAAGGTTAAAATGTGAGAATTGACTAACAATTTATGATGTCAAACAGCTTTTTTTTTTAATTAATATGAGTGCCACCCAAAATAAGTTCTTTCCTCAAGAGGAAAGTAGTTTCTACTGCTTAATGATAACCAGATAAGAATGCCAAATTCTGAATTATTTATATATGTTTATGTTATTCTTTGGGGGCTCAGCTAGAATCACATTAATGTTTTAAATGTTTAGAGATAAGGATAGACTCTTGTTTCCTCTTACTTCTATAAACTAATCTGTGGGCTAGTAAAGATATAATCAAATAAACCCAAATTAAAGAGTCAATACCTTTGAATAATCACTTTCTAGATATGCAAATTGCCGATCAGGTGACAAACCATAATTTGAAGCATTCACACTTTTCTGAAATTATGAAGAAGTTGATTAGAATATAGAAAAAAAGTCACACAAATTTATAGTTCTAAAAGAACATTATTTCTTTGATATACTCCCACTTATATGCTCGAAGCAAAAGTTTAGGTAGTGCCTACTGTATACAAAGAATTTACTACCCACTAGAGGATGAGGATGTGACAAATGATATACTTTGTTATATCAAGAAGCTTATAATGTTAAACTTGTAAATAAATAGCACACTGCAATTTACAAAGTTTTATAGACAAGATCTAATTTTAACATTGCAAAAATATTGAGGAAGAAGTGAGAGGGTTATTGGTAGCACGGAAGTGGAGAATATCATCCTTGTTTGACTTTAAGAGATTATGAGGTTCTTGAGGGCAGGGAAAGCAGACAGTCTGAGAGTCCAGGAAGACAGAATAGGATGTGTCTGTGTACCATAGTACCAGTCTTTGAATATTTATTGTACTCTGTCCTAAGCACTTTCTAATGTTACTTCATTTGATTATCATACTAACCCAAGAGGTATTATTATACCTACTTTACAGGGGAAGAAACTGAGGTACAATGAGGTTGGCGTAGTGTGGAACTTTACCCAGGGCTCTCTAACTAGTGAATGACAGAGCCAGAATCTGAACCTCAATTCGCCTGACTATAAGAACTGAGTTCATACCTCTTAGCTCACACAATACTAGTTCCACAGAAGAAGAAAACTTTTTAGATGATTTAAAGAAGGCAAGCACAGTAACCTAGTGTGACTAGAAGAATCAGAGGAACTGTTGTTTGGGATGGAGCTGAGAAGGCAGGTTGGGTCCAGATAAGTTGCTAAGAGTTTGGACTCTGTTCCTTGGTCAGTGAAGAGCTGGCAGAGGTTTTTGAGGAACAAGACGGTGTTGGATACATACCATGGTGGTATTACTCAAAATGGTATATGATTCTCCTGTTTCAATATTATAAAATACTATATTATTATCTGTAGATTGATGAAGATATTCTTGTCCTTTAAACAAGAAGGAAAACAAAACTTGAAATGATCTTTTTTAACAGGAAATATGTTTATAACAAAGAGAAACCTCTCTTATTTCACAGACTGACTTTGTTTTTCCTCTGTCCAGTACATAGTGCCTTATCAGATTTAAAATAAGTAAAAAAAGAAGTTGATAGTGGAAGGGAGGACAGTATGTTTTTTTCCCTGTTTACAGAAAAATGCCATATTTGAGAGTGGCAGCCCTATTCTAACCAGTCCAGTGTGCTTATGAATAAATGAGTTTCCTCTGTGTTACAGAGAAGATATACTAGTCTAAAAGTGTATGGGTTCTTTTTTTTGCAATAAAAACTATATATGTGTTTTTTCCTTTTTTTTTTTTGAGGGCTGCACCCACAGGATATGGAGGTTCCCAGGCTAGGGGTCGACTTGGAGCTACAGCTGCCAGCCTATACCACAACCACAGCAAAGCGGGATCTGAGCCACACCTGCGACCTACACCACAGTTAACAACAGCACCGAATCCTTAACCCACTGAGTGGGGTTAGGGATCAAACCAACATCTTCAAGGATACTAGTAGGATTCATTTCCGCTGAGCTATGACGGAAACTCCAAAAACTATATATTCCATTTGGGTTGTGTTTGAATTAGTTCAAACACTATTTTATGTGCATTTAATTTTCTATAGAGAAAAATGAAAAATGTTCAGTTTTGTTTTAGTGGCACTTGAGATATAAATTATTATATCAGAAACAATTTAGTTGCTCTTACCATTTGTTTGATTAGACTTGTCTGACCACATGCTAGTTTGAAAAACTATATGCAAATATCAATTTTAAGTCCCTTAAAGGATTTGTCGTCAGGGCAGGTTTTGTTCATTTCTCAAATTATCTAGATTAACAATAGAATTTCTCTTTTGGGGAAATTCCCATGACCTCTTCTAAATAGGTGCTTATTTCCTATTCTGAAAGACTATACCATATGCTCAGCTCATTTAACAATGCATTCTCAGATTCTACTGTTCTGCTAAAATTACTATTGTTGTCATTATTATTGGGCAAATCCAGTGTGAACAATTCTGTTAAAAGTTCTTTGATGGCCACTTGACTTATCTAAATAATTACTCTTTTTATCCATATCAACTGAGATGGCTTCGGTTACCATAGTGACTTGTTGGCACTAAAAACCAAAATAAAAATCATACATTATAAAAAGATCTCAAAAGGTAAAAAAATAATTTACTTACCTGAAATCCAGTTTGGAAAAAATGTTTTATAAGAAAACGTCCCATTTAAAATATCCTTCAGTGTGAGTGCTCTTGTTGTACTTCCTTCAGAGCTGTGAACTATGGGGGAGGAGGAAACATGTTGTTACTTAAAAGAAGATTATAACTCAAATAAATGTGTTTCATCTGTTATTTCTCATATAATGAAAAGATCTGCCATTGCTAAACCCTTGTTTAACTCGTCTTAATAACTATGAGAATTATTTCCTTTTTTACAGACGTGCTAATGAGGCTTAGAGAGGTAGTTTGATTGCCTGGAAAGGAACACTGGTGGTAAAATATTGAGGAGTATGAAAGGGACCATGCTGAGCAGTGGGTACAATATTCTTCAGGCAATGAAAAGTTGTCAGAAGTTTTTTGGTTTGTTTGTTTGTTTTCCTTTTTAGGGCCACATCTGCAGCATATGGAAGTTCATAGCCATAGCAACGTGGGATCCAGGCCGTATTTGTACCCTACTCCACAGCTCACAGCAACGCCAGATCCTTAAGCCACTGAGTGAGGCCAGGGATGAAACCTGTATCCTCATGGGTACTAGTCAGTTTCTTATCCCACTGAGCCACAGCAGGAACTCCAAAGAGTTGTCAGAAGTTTTTAAGAAGGAGGATGATATGCGGTTCCAATAAGTCTAGGCCATGCAAATTAGGATTGCAGAGTTGCAATCTAGGCTTGACAAAAAACTTAGTCTTTAAGCAGTTCATTGCAGTTCCTTACATATGCTTGGCTTGGATTTCTACTGATCTATTAATGATGTATTTTAGCATCCAGTTTGGTCATATGGCATCAGCCAGAATCCTTACCTTCAGACATCTCAAGAGAAGCATTAATTAAAGTAGATAGCTTCTTATCCTAGCCAGGGATTTTTATAAGGAGAAAGTGAACCAGAAGAAAAGAAAATCACATCATCTATATAACTTATCCTGAAAATTCCAAGAGAAGAGGTTTTCCATGTGAAAATCAATCTAATGCAGCTCATAAATCACAAACAAATTCCACCTATATTTGAACTCTCCATAACAATGTTATGTTTTGAATGTAGTTCTCTTCTCCGAACAAATTCATTATAGAGCCCTGAAATAGTCAGATATACCAGACACTATAGCAACCAGCTTCCAAACCTTCTTCACATCCATAGCCTTGTTCTCTATCCCTCCTGCCTTACCCCTTTTTCAGGCTATCACTTATAGAACCAAAACTTTGAAGAGTGTCCTACACCTTGAAGAGCATATGTGAATCTGGCTTATGCTCATGTAAAAATAAAACTGTCAAAGATATGAGCTGTAACTTTATCTTCCTACTAAACTCTTCCACAGCTTTCCATAAGTCTCGAGATAAAGACAAAAAGTGTTAGTTTGGACTATAGACCCTACCTCTTCAGCCCCTTCTTGCCCCTCTCTCATGACTTTCTAGACTCCAAACATGCTAGGCTTTCTGTTCCTCAAATACTGATTCCTTTCTCCAAGGCTACTGCACCTCTCTCCCCCCTCTCCCTTCTCTGTATAACTTCTCTTCAGCTTTTAGGGCTCACTATAAGGGTCATTTCCTCTGGCAAGCCCTTCCTGATTGCCCGGTTTAGGTCTGGCTCCCTTGTTACACATCACCATAGACCAGGTTCCCTTTTGTAAGAACATTTCTCTTGGTTTAGAATGTTGTATATATTGGAATGATTATTTTATTTGTACTTCTCCGCCTCCCACTGTGTCCTCAGAGCAACCACCATGAGGCCAGGAACCATGTCTAGTTTTGCTCACCATGACATTCCCACTGTTTAACATGTAATAGGCATTTAATAAATATGTGTTGAATGAATGCATACATGAAATGAAGGATTGACGGATGAATAGATGAGATTTGTGCCCTCTTCCTTTACAGAATGCTTCTACTACTAATTCCCTGAATAACTTTGTAAGTCAATCTCTGGCATCATAGCTTACTCACCTATAATATAAAGGGCTGGATTAGAAAATGTTGATAATACCTTCCATTCTGCTACACGAGATTTTAAAATTTGAGACAAAACATGGTCTTTTAGCCATAAATGTACTGCCATACGATAAGGTCCAGTTGACCAACTGGATAACAGCATCTTCTGCTGTTTTAACTGATTGACACAGTATATTCACACTGTATTTGCACTCCTGATTAGGACCCTGAATTATTTTCTTAATTTACTAAGAATTTTTGTGGCAGCTGTAAGAACATAAACAGCTGGTGACCAGACATTAAATACTTCATAATATTAGGTTATTCTATTTAAAAAAAAAATCACCTTTTGTACATTCTCTTTGCATCCTAAATTCTACATGCCATACAACTATTCCTAATGAAAGTGCTTCTATTTACTTAGAGTCTTGTGCGAAATTTATACCACTGATTTTATAATTCCCATTCAATGAGTAAAAGACCATTTTACTACAATAGCATTAGGATAACTGCTAAGTATTTTAATTCAAGTTTATTTAACTCTCTTAAGAGCAAATTGTAATCTGCTTCTAATGCAGTCAAGAGGAAATTCTAAAACGATTTGCAGTGGAAATTATTTTCCTTTGGAGATATATTTAATTGGTATCTACACAATCCTGAACATATAGATGAAAAAAATTAATTTAATGAATCTCTTTATTGTGAATACCAAAAAATTAGGTAATTATTTAAAAAAACTTTTTTTGATTTTAATTCAATAAATTAATACAATATTGATCTTTTTTGTCTAGCATAAATAATGCTTTATTTGTGTAGTAGATAATGACTTGTGTAGTAGATGTTTCTTTTCAAATATCCATGCATATAATTTTCCTTACTTGCAATTATGCTTAATTGAGAAATTCTTAGCTATAATTAATCTTCATTTTTATAGAAAGTTAAATTAAGTGAGCTAATTCAAGTGAAACATTTAGCTCTATGTTTGGCAGTCAATGAGTATCCTTCAAATAAATATTTTGATCAATGTTTCCCAAACTAACTTGACCACTAGGACTTTTTTCTTTTTTTTGAATGTCTGCTAGAATCACAGTATGGGAAAAGTGGTTTTAAAATAAGTTATCAGTATACATAATTAAGGTTTACTTTTATTCCAGTGTAATGGAATTCATCAGTTGTACTTGAAATATCTTTGTGATCAAAGAGCTCCATAAGTGAAATATTCCAAATATAATCATAAGTATAGTTAGTACTAATATCACATATATATGGATAAACAAAATGTATAGAAAAACAAGTTTCAAATTATTTTTAAATATCTACTCATTTTCCTTTCTTATCACTAAAAATAACACTGATTCTGATCAGATTACTCAAAAAGATTTCAACAATTAATCAAGTAGAATTTACTCTTTCTAACCTCTAATTTATATTAGCCAGAAAAGTTACATACGAGTACATTTCATATTACTTCCTAGTTAGTCATTTATTTTAAATGGGTGCATAGTAGCTATAAATGCCAATACAGAGAATTTAACAGTATCATATTCAATATCTGTAAAGCAATTTTTTTTTGTCTTTTTGCCTTATCTAGGGCCGCACCTGCGGCATATGGAGGTTCCCCGGCTAGGGGTCTAACAGGAGTTGTAGCTGCTGGCCTTCGCCACAGCCACAGCCACGCGGGATCCGAGCTGCGCCTGCAACCTACACCACAGCTCACGGCAACGCCAGATCCTTAACCCACTGAACAAGGTCAGGGATCGAACCTGCAACCTCATGGTTCTTAGCTGGATTCGTTAACCACTGAGCCACGACGGGAACTCCTGTAAAGCAATTTTAAATATGTATTAATTGCACTACTAATTACTGTAATGATAATAAGCTTCACTAGTGTCCAAAAAGTGTAAGTAGATATACAGAACATATCCAGAGGAGCCAGCTGTACTTACATGGAAATAGTGTTTGTGGGACTGATTTGGGATAGGTTATTCCTCCTAACCTTACATAGGGTATAACCGGGGCTCAGAAGGTGTGATTATTCTGGAGTCAGAGTGGGCTCAGAGTGATACCAAATCAAATGGGGAGAATTTAAATTAGGCATTCTTTTCTTTCTGCTGGAAATGGCACCTGCTCAGAAATGCAGTAAAATAATATATCTGCTCCAATGTTGGATTAGATCACATATTAAGAGCTATAAAATATTGTCTTAGAGTTTCCAATTCAAGCTCTCGTTCTTTGTACCCTCTAGGACAGTGTTCCACATGTGGTGGAACATGATAAATGTTTATTGGATAAAAAATAAATCAACTGAACAGATTTTATTTTAGCTTGTTTTCACTAATTCTCCCCCAAAGATATACCTGCCCTTACTCTTTAACCCCTTGTCCATGTTATAAATTCTATGTATACACTCTTCTACCTGGCATGCCTTGACTTAAATATATATCAAAATTTAGTCTCTGGAATTAGTTGGAATCCTTATTTGAAAAAGATTCCTAATACTACTCAGCCATAAAAAAGAACAAAATAATGCCATTTGCAGCAACATGGATAGAACTAGGGACTCTCATACTAAGTGAAGTAAGTCAGAAAGAGAAAGACAAATACCATATGATACCACATATCTGGAATCTAATACACGGCACAAATGAACCTTTCCACAGAAAAGAAACTCATGGACTCAGAGAACAGATTTGTGTTTGCCAAGGGGGAGGGGGAGGAGTGGAATGGACTGGGAATTTATGGTTAATAGATACAAACTATTGCCTTTGGAATGGATAAGCAATGTGATCCTGCTGTATAGCACTGGGAACTGTATCTGGTCACATGATGAAGCATGATAATGTGAGAAAAAAGAATGTATATATGTATGTGTGACTGGGTCACTTTGCTTTACAGTACAAAACTGACAGAACTCCGTAAAACAGTTACACTGGAAAAAAATAAAAATCATTAAAAAAAAATAAATAAATTTCACCAAACTGAAAAAAAGAAAAAAAAAGAAAAGGAAAAGATGCCCAGTCCTTATCTCAAACCCACTGTTTCACAATCTCTGAGGAAGTGGTCCTGGTTTTCATTGTTTACCAAGCACCCCTGCCTTCACCCCCAGGTGATTTTCCTGCAAAGAATCAAAATGCAGTGATTTCACAGAATCTGTGGGGTTTAATGTATTCTTCTGCCTCCAAATGATCCTTGCTTCTAAACTCCTGGAAGCTGGATGGGTCTGGCCTACAAAGCAATTCACACCCCATGGACATGGACTCCCCACAACAAATGGTAATCATTACTTTCAAGAAACGTTAATGGTATCCTTTAATATTTATGTCCTTATTCAGTCCTCTCGCTCATTGTCTTTTGAGGCCATGTGAGATGGATTCTTCTTTAGGTATATTCCCTCTGCTGATCTTGAGGAATGGAGAAACAGCAAGGGGACTGATTCTGCCCCAGATTAACTTCAAACAAGATAACAGGGAAAGCATTGGTGGGGGGAGGGGTCATTGTTTTCTAGGGTTTTGAATGTGTGTATGTTTGTGTGTAAATCAGCATAAATTGCATCTCTATGACATCAATCACGCTGAACAAGTCCTAGTCACCTGAAAAATATTCCGCAAATACATGAACTTTCACGCCTTTTTCCAAATAATGTTTTAATAATTAATTATAGTCTTTTGATTCTTTGGGAAGTTTAGTTTTGGTATTTATATAATTTTTAAACTCTAAATAGCTGAGCAGAAGTAGAAATGAATTCTGACAGCCTAACCCTCTCCTATATGTAATTGACACTCACTGATTAACACAACTTCTGGTAGTGCCCTTACAGTCAATTTGGCCCATCTTTAGTGTTACTCATACAATGTTTAAACACTGTAATTAACTATAGTTTTAATTATTTGCATTTTCAACTGATTAAGGCAGAGCTGAAAATTATTTCAATTACAAATCCAAGAAATTACAATTCACAGAAATGATTCACAAGTAAGTAATGATTCACTTCTAATTCTTTCTTAAAACTTTGTTTACTCTTCATTAGGATTCTGTTTCTAATTTTTGCTATTTAATTTTCTAGTCCTGAAAAGTTGGGACTAAGTGTCAGAGCAGACATCTGATGTTAGCTCTAGTACTCATCATAAACTAAATTAGAAAATGTAGTTTATTAAGTGGGCACACAAATGGCTGGTTGGTCCATTTGTTCCCATTTTTATACCTGATTTGGAACTTATGCTTATGGGGCCACCCAAGGAAAATGGCATGGGCTCCCAGGCAGACTACACCTGTTTCTGCTGGTTTTGCAAAGATGCTGTCCTCCAGGGATCATATAGGTCAAGTCTGTTTCTGGAGTAAGCACCATAGGGGCAAGCATCTGAAGTATTAGGTTAGTAAATAAACTATTTAAAACTAATATTGTATTTGGGCAAAGGCTAAACACTTTGAAAAATGGAACTGAGGTAAACAATAATAAGAAATGTTAAGGAGTTCCTGTCATGGCTCAGCGGAAATGAATCTGACTAGCATCAGTGAGTATGAAGGTTCTATCCCTGGCCTCTCTCAGTGGATTAAGGATCCAGCGTTGCCTTGAGCTGTGGTGGAGGTCACAGATATGGCTCTGATCCCACGTTGCTGTGACTGTGGTGCAGGCTGGCAGCTACAGCTCTGATTCAACCCCTAGCCTGGGAACCACCATATGCTGTGGGTATGGCCCTAAAAAGACCAAAAAAAAAAAAAGAAAAAGAAAGAAAGAAATTTTAAAATTTACTAAGTTCCAATAAGTACCAAACACTTTACATACATGGTCCTGCTAAACACTCACAGCAACTCTCTGATATAAATACTATTATTTACACTATTTTACAGATCAGGAAATGGAAATTAGAAATAAAGTAACTTGCCTAATACATAAGAGAGCTGGGGTTTAAATCCAGCTCCAACCGATTTTAAAGACTGGATACTTTATCACTCTACTATGGTTTAAAGTGAAAGCACATCTGTAATAAAACAACAACAAGGCAAAACAAAAACAAAAATATGGTCAGGAACCAAACAACACATGGCAGTTGGGGTGCAATGATTACAGCTCAGGAGTTCCAGTCGTGGCGCAGTGGAAACAATCCGACTAGGAACCATGGCTCAGTGGGTTAAGGATCGTGTTGCTGTGAACTGTGGTGTAGGTTGCAGATGTGGCTTGGATCCCGCGTTGCTGTGGCTGTGACATAGGCTGGCAGCTGTAGCTCCGATCCAACCCCTAGCCCGCGAACCTCCATTTTTACCCTAAAAGCAAAAATAAATAAATAAATAAACAAATAAATAAAATGAAAACAAAAATAAATTATATCTCAAAATAAATGTTAAGAGAAAATGAGACAATTTGAGCTTTGTCAAAGCAAAGAGGGCACTGTAAAGCTTTTAATGTTTCAATGAAGAATGTAGTTGCTCTCAGTTCTGAACGAATTTTCCATGGGTTCTCTCTAAAAATAAAACTGTACAACCTAAGTTATTCAGAGGAATGACCAGGTTTTTAAAAGTCCATTTTGTGGATAATGTTATCATTATGCTACATTAACTAGGGATTTTTTTCATGAACTCTAAAGCAGTAAAGATCATAGGGTATGGTCATATGCCACAGGTGCGGCCCTAAAAGAAAAAGACAAAAAAAAGAGATCATAGGGTATGGTCAACATAATGCATAAGAACATGAATAGTAAATGCTATTTTGGTGACCCTGAAGATGAAAGCAAACCTCATCTATATTCAAGGATCCACTCAATCTCCTTTGCCAGCTCATTTCCCTCTCATCTCTTCCTTCGGTTGTGGTGTGGCTCATACTGGGGTTACTGGGGCCTGAGGAAGAGTCACTTCCCTCAACCATTTCATTCTCCCAGAGTTTCTGCTATAGAGACCTTGCTGACTCAACCCGACCACCACTGCCACATCTGATCCCCACTGGATTTCGTCTCTGAATTCCAGTTGATACATTAAACTTCCTCCTTAACACCTCCGCTTGCATATCTCAAAGGCACTTCAAAATCAGTGTCTGAAGCCAGGAAAAAAAGGAATTCCGTGCTGCCCCTCTAGATTTCTCCAAGTCAATGGCACTGTCATCCATGCGGTTCCTCAATCAAATACCTGGGAGTTACCCTACCACCTTTGTCCAGCACGCAGTCCTGATGATTCCATCTCCAAAAGTCTCTCTCTACTCTGCACGTCCACTACACCTCCAAGACCAAACCATTTCTCACTAGGTGGGCTGTAATGAATGCCTATTTGCTACACCATGCAATTTCATTCCTAGTACTTCACTGTGGTTTTGGTTTACATTTTTCTATTGACTAGTGATGTTGAGTCTCTTTTCACAAGCTAATTGGTCACTTTTATATCTCCTTTGGGGGAAATGTCTATCCTTTGCCTACTCTTCTTCTTCTTTTTTTTTTTAGGGCCACACCTGAAGTATAGGGAGGTTTCCAGGCAAGGGGTGGAATTGGAGCCATGGCTGCTGGCCTATGCCACAGTCACAACAATGCTGAATCTGAGCCATGTCTGTGACCTCCATCAAAGCTCACAGCAACCTGGGATCCTTAATGCACTGAGCGAGGCCAGGGATCAAACCTGCATCCTCATGTATACTAGTTGGGTTTGTTAACTACTAAGCCACGACAGGAACTCCTCCTTTGTCTATTTTTAAATTGAGTTATTTGCCTTTTATTATTGTTTTGTAGTTTTTTATATATTTGTAAGTTTTGTTCACGTATTTTGGATGCAAGGCCCATATCAAATGTATGTATTTTTTCCCATGTTTTCTCATTTTGTGGGTAGTCTTTTCACTTTCTTGATAATATCCTTTGCAACCAAAGCGTTAAATTTCAATGAAGTTCAATTTATATATGTTTTCCTTTGTTGCTTGTGCTTTTGGCAGTATCTAAGAAACCACTGCCTAACCCAAGGACAAGAAAGAAGATTTATTCCTATGTTTTGTTCTTAATCATTTTACAGTTTTAGCTATTACATTTGGGTCTCTGGTCCATTTTGAATTAATTTGAAGGTATGGTGTGGGGAAGGTGGATCCAACACCATTTTTGCATGTGGATATCCAGTTGTTCATTTGTTGAAAAGACCTTCCCCATTAAAATGCTGTGGCATCCTTAGTCAAAATCAATTAACCATAAATGAAAGTCTTTTGCATTTATTACTGGTCTCTTAGTTCTAGTCTCTGGATCTCTATGTCTGTCCTTAGGCCAGTATCACACTGTTTTGATTGCGTAAGTTTTGTAGTAAGTTTTAAAATAAAGAACTGTGATTCCTTCAACTTTGTTTTTCATTTTCAAGATAGCTATTCTGGGACTCTTGAATTTCCATATGAATACTAAAACCAGCTTGTCAATTTCTGCAAAAAAAAAATCATCTGGGATTTAGATATGGATTGTATTTAATTTGTAAATAAATTGGGGGAGTATTGACACCTTAAAAATACTGTTTTCTAATCTATAAATATAGGATCTCTTTCCATTTATTTATATTTTTTGTATTGTTTATTGCTAATGTAATGATATACAATTGATTTTTATATACTTTTCTTGTGTTTTACAGTGTTTATGAACTTATTAGTTTTGGTAGTATTTTGAAATGAATTCCTTCTGATTTTCTAGAGACAAGATCATGTCATCTGCAAATAGAAATAGTTTTACATCTTCCTTTTCAATCTGGTTATTTTTTATTTCTTGTCCTTACCTAGTTGTCCTGGTTACAACCACCAATAAAATATTAAACAGAAGTGAGGGCAGACATTCTGTCTTGTTCTTGATCTTTAGGGGAAGAACCCTGAATCTTTCACCAGAGTGAGGTTAGCAGTGAGCTTTCTGTAGATGCACTTTAGCAGACAGAGAAAATTCCTCCTATTTCTAGTCTGCTGAGTATTTTTTTTTTTTTTTTAGTGCTAGAGACTGTGTTAAATACCTTTTCCTGTGTCTACTGAGGTGACCTTGTGGGTTTTGTCCTCTTTCTTACTAATATATCTTATTATGGTAATTGATTTCTCGATGTTAAATTTTGGGATATTCTTGAGAAAAATCTCAAGTGGTCTTGGTGAATACTCCTTTTTTATACGTTGCTGGATTTGCCTTGCTGGAATTATGTTGAGAATTTTTCCATTTATATTCATAAGAAATATTGGTCTATAACTATATTAGTTTGTAACTTTTTTTCTTGTGACGTCTTTGTATGGTTAGGATATCTCAGTAATACTGACCTTATGGTACAAATAGAGAAATGTTCTCTTCTCTTTTTTGGAAGGGTTTGTGAAGGATTTGTTACAATTCCTTTTTAAAAGTTTGGTAGAGTTTGCCAGTAAAACAAACTGGACTTGGGGTTTTCTTTTCGGGAGTTTTAAAATCACTAAATCAATCTTTTCAGTTGTTATAGCTCTAGTCAGGTTTTCTACGTATTCTTGAGTGAATTTTGGTAGTTTGTATCTTTCTAGAAATTTGTTCTTATCATCTAAGTTATCGTTTTTTTTTTTTTTTTTTTTGCCTGTACCCATGGCATGTGGAAGTTCCCTGGCCAGGGACTGAACCCATGCCACAGCAGTGACCCAAGCCATTACAGTGACAATGCCGGATCCTTAACCCACTGTGCCACAAGGGAACTCCTAAGTTATCTAATTTTTTGATACAGAGACTTTCTGTCCTGTTCCTTTGAGGAGTCCTATCACATCAATTCTTCTTCCAAGTAAAAAAATCATAATTCTTTAAATTTTTTTAACTTAGATACTAAGCAGACCCTATTTTTATTATTAACAGGGGTAAAGATTAATAGGGATTGTAAATTATTCTGTTTCTACTACATAATTTTTGTTAATTCCCAAAGGTAAGAGCTTTGTTAAATATATAATAAGCAATTAGTAAATAAAGGACTGTTTAGTATTGATTATCCCATGGAAATACTATTTTACATTATGTCTAGCATGTTAATTATTGCTAGATTTTAAGACCAGTTTGACTGTCTCTGGTTCTGAAGAAACTTCAGCCCTGATTCCACATCCCCAGTTTGAGCTTTAGAACATGTTTTCTCAAGGTATAAATATGACTAGATACTATTGTACAAGTTGTAACACAGTTTGCTTTGGAAATCAGAGGCAGGTAAACTCCTCTACATAATGAGAGTCCTCCAAGGACTTGGATTATTTGTGAAATTATTTAGAATTTGGCAGAACTCAAAGAGAATTTGCCAAGATTCATCCTCTGTGATTTTTAAAATCCAAGTGCAAAGCAGGGAAATGTAATCTGCAAGGTTGATATATTTACACTCAACTGAAAAGCCCTTTTATGTCCATGAACTTTCTGAATGTTTTCCTTAGCCCTTTAGACTTTCCTATATTTCCTCCAAAAGAACAGTGAATAAATAAGCTTAAAACTCTTAAGATATTTGAAGGAAGCTGTGTCACAGTTCTGAATGTTGCTCCTGAGAAAATTTTAGGTTTTAAAAACATATTCACATCTTCTTTGACAATAACTTGGTCTCACGTATATCTTACCCTACAAAAGTGATTGTTCAGGTTGTAATAGTGGTAATAACAATACTGATAAGATAATAATAATAGCAATGGATTTCTGCCTAAAATATAGACATTCTAAATGATATTTGTTCTTATAAAATATTGATTTATATTCTATCTAAATCATCTGTGACATCAGATATCTTCTGAAATAAATTATACAAGGTATTACATACCTACATAAGCAGTCACTATAAATTTTATATATCTGTGTACAGTCATAAGTACATATGTATATACTTTTTCCTGTGTTCATCTGTTTATATAAGTATGGCTTCACAGCTATTAATCTCCTTTTGACTCCTTGAATTTGCTAAATACTACCTTGCTTCAGAGCCTTCATACCTGCTCTTCCCTCTGCATTGAGGACAGCCCGTATCTTTCCTGTCCTTAAGGTCTTGGCTCAAATATCATCTCAGAGAAGACTTCTTTGACCACTTCTGTTATGAACTGAATTATGCCCTCCCCCAAAATACATAAATCGAAGCTCTAACCCTCAGTGGGACTGAATTTGGAGATAGGTCCTTTAAGAAGGGAATTGAGATTGCCTAAGACCATCATGGTGGAGCCCTGATTTGATAGAGCTGGTGGTGTCCTTACTGGAGGAGGAAGAGACACCAGGAGTGCACATGCACAGAGCAAAGCCATGCGAGGGCAAAGCAAGAAGGCAGCCATCCACAAGTCAAGGAGAAATGCCTCCAGAAAAACTAAACTAAACCCCAGACTAAGGGGTAGAAATTCCTATGTGTTTTGCATTTGGTAAAAATAAAAATGGGAAAATTTGGAAGTTCACCCCAAAAGTTGTCTGTTATTTTTATTATTATGTGAGGGAGCTAAGCAGATCTTTCTCATTTCACCACTCCATTTCCCTGTTTGTTCCTAAAATCCTGCCTAATTCTTCAAAGGCTCCTTTAATCCTGAGACTAGTATTCCTGGGACCTGCTTCCTCTTTGGAAAAGCCCCTCTCTTTTCTTCTTTCACTTAGACCATGTGGTTTAAGTGACCCATTGATCTAAGTGAACCCCTGATCCCATTTTGGTGCTGACGACCAAGAAACCACACTGGGTTCTTACCATGCTTTCAAAAGGAAGTCTGAATTGTGGTACTTTTTCGTTTCCCCATCTGCCACAAGGATAAACAGGTGGAACTTAATTAGCTGAGTGTGACTAACTAGTGGAACATCATTTGTTAGTATATAAACAAATGAATGAATGTTTCATAAATGAGTTTTAAGTTTCTCAAAGGAAGACCATTCTTATGCTGGCACATAAATCCTGTGTTAGAAATACTAGGGCACTTAAGGCAAATGTGATGTAATCGGATTTCTGATGAAGGGTGAGAGGAAGGCTAAATAGAAGCTTCCTTGGGTTTGAATTTTCTATTCTTCTTTTCCCTTTCTCCTTCCCTTCCCCTGCCTTGCCATCTCAGATCCTTTCTCACCAGCCACTGGGCAGATGTGAGTCTGAGAACTGGACTTCAAGCTCCACACACTGGAGGATGGTTGAGGAGTAAGGAGAAAGGAGGAAATTGTGAAGGGTGCACTTCACATCAGGGTTGCCTGTACCACTGACTTCAGGGAAGAATTTCAATCCCAGTCAGTCCTGCTCAGGAAATTTGGGAAATGAATAGTCCCCTGTACAATTTATTTAAGTGACATTCTGAGAAGTTCTTCAGCAAATTTAAAATTGAAATGGAATGACATTGTGGAAAAAATAGTTCTCAGCTTTTTTACGATTTTCTGTTGCCGAATGAGTACTAAAATTTCATCTGAAATTTAATATGATTATTTTACTCTATCTGAAAATGACTTTGCTCTGAAAATTATCCTGTTGGTTGAAACAGAAAACTAAGTTATAAAATGACATAGATTTTTTTTTCTTTTTTGGCCACCCCATGGCATATGGAGTTCCTGGGCAAGGGATCAGATCCGAGTCACAGTTGTGACCTACTCTGTGGCTGCAGCAACACCAGATCCTTTAACCCACTGTGCTAATGATCAAACCTGAGTCCGGTGCTGCAGAGACACCAACACTGGTCCCATTGCACCAAAGCAGGAACTCTCATAGAATTTTTATAATATATGTAGATACGACATATATATATTAAACTTGGGGAGAGGATAAGGATTGGGATTATATAATATCTATGAGAGTGTATCTTTACATACTATAAATGTAGTATATTACTTGTATACTATAACTGTAGTATATTTCTAATAAGTAATAATATTATTTATTAGTGTATTACTTATCAAATTCCAAAGTACAAATGCAACCCATCCTTTTCTATAGACATGGAGGCATGCTCACAGTAAAATCCACATGCTTTTGTTCTCAGAACACTTATTTCTGATGGAGCAAAATATTGGGGATTTTTCTTTAAAAATCAGGAGTTAATTTTGAATGTATTGACATTCCATGGGTCAATAGGACCTAATCCACCACCTGACAAATGCTGGTATGAGGAAAAGATGCTCCCAAACAAGGTGAGTCACTGGTCTGAAAACAATTTTTACTTGAAAAGTACAAAAAAATGCAGACACACACAACCTATCTCAACAGCCTAAGACTAATCCTGTGCTAGCAGAGAGGAATAGGACTGAAGGTCAACTCTGAAGATATAAGAATATTACCGCCATCTTTTTGGTTAAATTCTTCATTTTGTAATTCTGTGAAAAATCCCATGAGCATTTTGAATTTTTCAAAATGCTTTTCTGTATTTCATTTTTAAAGCAACGGATCATTTAGGATCCATACTTTCTTTAGCTGAAGACTTGACATTGATCTTCCCTTTACTGTTGGTTAGCTTTTAACCAAAGGTATTTCCCACTATAGTTATCATAAGCTTTTAATATTTGTTGGTACCAACTCACTTGCTTTCCTTATTACTATACAAGGCACAAGAAGTCTTATTACTGTATTTTTTCCCCTCTTAGAACTTGAGCTTCTTTTCATGGCTTCATAAAAACCTAATCCCCTAGTATCACTGAAATATTATAGACAGTCTTAATTTAAATCCAGAAGAGCCCCAATTTTCTATGAGCAAAGTGAATTCAATTGTTAATCTAGCCTTTTTTAAAAAGATCAATTTATGACTAAACATTATACTTGCTTAATAATATTTACTCTTCTAATTTGATTTTCTTTGCTACTGCATCTTAAACAACGATTTCACTTTTTTTATATACAGCTCTTCCTGAGATCTCTATTTTTGGCTGCCTCCCTAAATTTTTGGAAAGGCTCATAATAAAAATTTCCATAGGTTCTGTTTTAACTTTTCCATTCTTACTCATCTTTACTTTCCACAAGGCAATCCAATAACGAAAGAAATGTTAGTTAAAAATATTGTCTCTAAATGTCTGTCAAAGCATGTAATTCAGAATATATTTTGGAGAGATGTGAGGCTGATACAGAGTAGGGCTTAGGTTTTTCTATTGCTGAAATAATACTGGAGTTCTCTTCCTACCCATGCCTTAAATTCCTCAGTATTTCTAGTTGCTCAACAACATATCTGGGAGCTTATATGTCTTCTTAGCAGTAACAGACTTACTTAGGAAAATAAACACTTAGGAAAGGTTCACTCACTTGTGATCATGTGTTAGTGCATTTTCCAAACTATTCTAGGCAGATAGAGCAAATTAGACAAAATTCTTACCTCTTGAAGGACGTAAGACAATGCACATCACCAATAAAGCAAGCACGGCAGAGGTGGCAACTCCACATACAATTTTTAACCATGTCTACATAAAATTTAAAAAAAAGTAGGCATATGAATAGTTTCTGCTAAAGAGTAGAAATGTCGAGTTTGTTTACACCTAAATCCTATTTCTCTCTCCCCGTAAAGCTTTTGATTGTCTTCCACTGGTCTGGCTATAATTGCTGGAATTCTTCCAGCTCTGCAAGGACAAATGTTTCTACGATATATTTAGAACAATTTTCCCATTCCAACCCACTCCAGGAAGTACATATTTATGTACAAATCCTCACCTTCTAAACAATGATCGCCCTCAGTTCAGCCAGCCCCCATTCTTTAGCACTATCTGAGGCTTCATATACTAACCTTCATTTTTCCAGATGTTTTTGAAAGTTAGCTAATTCTGACTCCAGAGCGTGGGTCACCAGATCTGTGAAAACCGTTGAAAGAAGCAAGTCTGTCTTCGTAGTTGGAAGCCGAAGCTAGGGCAAGTTTTTTTTTTTTTCTTTCCCCGGACTTTTGAATACTGTGCCAAATTTCAAAAGATTTCTGTAAAATTAGAAACAGATTTTGGGGGCGTTCTTGGCCTTGAAATGAACTGTGAGTGGCTCAAGGGAGGTTTTATAGCCTCCTCATCCTTGTAAATTCTACACCAACATCTGCTTACGTTGACATACAGAGGTTTTTTTTTTTAAACTTTTTTTTTTACAAGTTTAGGTTTATGTTTCATTTTCTCCTAGCAATCACGTACGGATCACATTGGCAAGTCACTGGGTTTTGTATAACCTTTCTATTTACCACCAAGAGAAGAATTTATAACAATAAGACTTCCAAGTGTGTACAATACACATATATCATAAGTTTTATCAGAGGAAGAAAATTAAAGCCATGTAAAATTTTGTGAGAAGAACACCACATTACTGCAATTTTTTCTTCCTCTGGGAGATTATGAGGTACTGCAGACAGAAATGTTTTTCTTTCAGCGAAATTTCTTTGTCCATATAGCACCATATGCACTTTCAGTAAATACAGAAGTTTAAAAATTCAACTGTCTAAACCCACGACTGCTTTACTTTAAAGAAATAAAACGCCATCTGGTGAAATTTAGTATGGGTTAGGTGTGTATGCACAGGCCAGAAAGATGGAAAGATCAGTAAGAATAATTTACCAGCAGACCTTTGAAAGAATGAAAATGGCTTTGCAAAAGTGATATTTTTGCTTCCCTCTCAGAATATCTTCTGAGAGAGGAGAACAGTGAGTAATTATAAAGCCTTTAAAATAAACAAAAAGCATGTGAAAATGGAGGTAAGTCTTATGAACAATTTCATTTTGGCTAAATTTACATAAATCCAAAGCAATTGTTCAGCTTAACATCAATAAAATGGCTGTCTGAATTAAAACACACACACACACACACACACACACACACACACACACACACTCCAGAGTATGCACATACACATACACATACACATACAAGAGTTTCTTGGAGTTTTCTGGCTGGATCATTGCAATTCATTTGGATAGATTCTGTGGTTCCACATAATCATAATTATTAACCTACTGTGTTTCAGTTTTTCCAAGGATGGTTTTCTTCTTTGGACATTTGCAATGATCTCAACAAACTAAAACAAACTTCATGGTGAGCTTTCATGGATTTTTCATGAACAATAATAAGGAAATGATCTTGACATCTTTTGCTATTTGCTTTAGTCAACTGGTCTGACTACCAAGGGAGGCTTTCTCTAGCAAAGAGCTAGACAGTGGCTTGTGAACTTCCTCTCAGACATTCTCTAGACATCCCTCCCTGAATTCCAGCCTTATGAAAATTCTGTTGAGGAAAATGAGTCATTAAGCACTTACTGGCAGAGAGATGTAGCCACCCTGGCTTGTAGAGGAGTCCCTCCCTCCTTTTCAGGTGATGGGGCAGCTCTTACAATCATTAAGAGAAGCATCCAACTTATGCTATAGGCTTGTAGGCATCTCCGTGCAACTGTGCAATCCTCAGATTCAAGAAAAATGCTACCAGCCAGGTCCCAAATGAATGGCTCCCGTGTGGGTCTTCTCAGATTGATTGCCTTCTTTGGAAAATTCACACGGCTTGTTCTCAGAAGTTCTGTCTCAGCCTGCCAAAGCCCCAAAGTCCACAAGTACTTTTCAGTCAGTTATTTACACGACTTTACATCCTGAAGAGAAACTGCCTGTAACAGATGATTAAGGTGTAATTAAAATGGATACCATTGGCTTTAGTAATTAAAAATTCACTGACACGTGACCGGTCAGAGTACCACTTAGGACTGCAGTTAAGTGTGGGTGTCTGGGTGTCCACAAGAAACTCATTTGACAGGATCTAAGGAGAAATCAGGGTGCTTTAAGAGGGACAAATTTAAATCGAAACAGTGAAAAGGAAAATAATGCAGTTAAAACACATTAATGTAGTTTTGTTTGTTTTTTCCTTGGATGATTGGATGATTCAAACTGCAACTTCTGGAATGGTTTTAAGAAAAATGAGACTGACTACAGAAATTAAAATGATGAGTTTTTACATCTGATTCCATGGGTTGGGGATATATTTCTTATAACAGAACTACACATGTTCATCCCTTTGAGATAATGTGTAAAAGCTCTAAATTTCATCCAAACAAGTATTTCCACCAAAAATTTAGGTTCTTTTAATATTATAACATCCTTACTGGATTTTTCTCCTTTTCAAGTCAAAATGAAAATGCTTATGCTAATCCTTTATAAACATTAAGGAAAGTAACTACTATTTTTACTTTACAGTTCATTAACATCCAGTCAACTTTCTTTTTTTTTCCTTTTTTTTAGAGCCGCACTTGTGGCACATGGAAGTTCCCAGGCTAGGGGTCGAATCAGAGCTGTAGCCTCTGGCCTACCCCACAGCCATAGCAACGCAGGCTACTTCCACCTACACCACAGCTCACGGCAATGCTGGATCCTTAACACACTGTATGAAGCCAGGGATTAAACCTGTGTCCTCATAGGTAGTAGTTGGGTTCATTACCACTGAGCCACGATCCGAACTTGCAGTCAACATTTTTTGCTGAGAAAACAAGTATGAATAAACTACAGTCTGTGTCTTCAGGAAGCTTACATTCTACTACAAGGGTGGCGAGGAAGTTATTACATATATATTTGTTCCTTTTCCCTTCCTGGAGCTCTCGCTGAGAAAGAACCTGAAGCTGGAGGAGGACAGAAAGTAAACATGGTACATGGTTATGATCCTCATTCAAGTCCTATTTTTGTCAGGATTGGGACTTTCCTCAGAAAGCAACTCTGGATCTACTTAATGCTGCAAACATGGAAATTATGATTCTGGCCTCTAAAAAATTAGAGGAAGAATTAGCAGATTAGAGTATCAACTAAGCTTTTTCCAGAGATGGACCTTATGAGGTTTAATTTGGAGTACGATGGAATTTTAGTAAGCTCACTGGATAAGTTAATTATAGCATAAACCTTTATCTTGCTTAGAGAGCTTTCTAGAACAATTTAGTAAAATAATTGTGTATTCACCAAAAATATTTTTTTTTTTTTTTGCCTTTTGTCATTTTAGGGCTCACCTGCGGCATGTAGAGGTTCCCAGGCTAGGGGTCTCATCGGAGCTGTAGCCACTGGCCTACGCCGCAGCCACAGCAACACAGGATCTGAGCCGCATCTGCAACCTACACCACAGCTCACGGCAACGCCGGATCTTTAACCCACCGAGCAAGGCCAGGGATCGAACCCACAACCTCATGGTTCCTAGTCGGATTCGTTAACCACTGCACCACGATGGGAACTCTAACCAAAAATAATTTTGATTTAGATGTTTTCCCAGAAAACACATTCAGCTACATATTCCTAAAGCATGAAAGTAGGACTATGCTGAAAACATAAATAAGGATGTTGTCTTTTTATTTAGGAGTAGAGAAATAAGGAGAGATGCATTCATTAACTAAAAGCTAAAATGGATTATTTAAGGATGAGTGATACTCTAAAATAAAAGTTTGCCCCCAAGAATTGCCAGGCATTGGGGGCAAATTTTTATTGTAGAGTATCACTCATCCTTTAAATTTACCCTCACTCTCAAATTGGATTCCTCAGATTCAGTAAAAATTTCCTGTCAGCTGTTTTATACAAAATGCTTTAATATATTTCATTTAACTCATACCGAAACTCATTTCAATGATTAGGAAATGGAGCCCCGAAAAATTAGGTAACTTGCTTAAGATTCCAACAGGAACCAGGGTTACTATATTATATTGCTTCTTTGTGATAATTCCTGAAGCTGAGAGCAAAGTAACAAATATATTTGTAAATGTTTCAATTAACATCTTATTGGTTTTCTATTGAGAGACATCTTAAGGGTGTAATAGTAAATTAATTGGAGCTAAAATATGCATAACCCTCACATCTTCAGGGTATGTCACTACATGTGACTCAAAAGGCTACAGTCTTACTTTATAGGGACTGTGTCCATAATGTTAACTTGGTTAGAGTTTTGTTAGAACTGAGGTCTGGTAACCAGAGCAATGGTTATATAGTGCCTGGAGTTAGAAGGTCTTCCTTCAAGGACTTGTTTAAATTAAAGGAGTCATCAGAATAACTGGCATCAAAGAGATATGAAATCCAAACTAGGAAGGGCTAAGATCTTTAAAGCTCATAGTAACTATCACATAGTTATCTCTCTGGAAGTAGTGACATAACATAGCATCAGTAATGTTATACAGCTTGAACTACATTTGAGTCTGATCTATTTTCTAAAACCACAGTTGTTGCATAAGCGAGAATATGAAGCAACTTATCTTCTAGTTTGTAATTAATACCTACTTTATTAATAGATGTTATAATTAGATGTCAGTGGTTTATTACCCTCTAATAATTAGGGCAAGTTTTCTTTGGTGGCCCAGGAGTTAACAATCCAAGTTGGACTAGAAAAGAAATGGTAGGGAAACGATCTAATTCTTTGGAGGTTTTGATGTAGTTTAAAAATTCAAATACTACATTTTCTGATTACTCTGCTCACCCCGAGACCCAGCAAACCGCCGCCACCTGGGCTTCTCCATCAGCCTTTCTCATCAGGAGGCAGAGTGAGGGAGTCCAGCTGCTTAGAATTCCATTCTCTCTGAAGACAGATGAGGACTCTCAGTCCTATACATTTAGCCCAACTTCTCCCCTCTCTTGTCCCTGAGCCCTTTCCATTCACAAGCAGGGAGAGCTCTCTTACAGGTGGACTCTTAAAAAACAAAACAAACAAACAAACAAACAAAACAAGCTCATAGAAACAGAGAACAGATTGGTGGTTGCCTGAGACAGGGGCTGAGGGATGGGAGAAATTTGTAAAGAGAGTATCAATGTACGAAATAGAAAACAAAAATGAAACTGAATAAGGCAATCAGAAAGAGAGAGAGACTGATCTCTGGTAGAGAAATAATCTTTTTAGCTAAACCATTGCATTTGATGTTACGGCGGATAATCTAACTAATGATGTGTTCTTTATAATTCTCACTGAATCCTCAGCAAAACTAAATACCTTTTCCCTCAATTTTTCAAATAACAAAAAACAAGGCACAGATAGGTTAAGGATCTTGTATAAATGCATAGAGCCAGTAAGTGTCCGGGGCAGAATTCATACCCAGATTTGTTTTACTATTGTAAATGACTGATCATATTTTGTGAAGATAAGTCGTACTACTTTAACTAGTTTTACTAATCAAACTATGTCTCCATGCTCTCCCAAAATATGTATAGTAAATATCACTGAAGAGCTCTTATATGTGCACAAATACTACACTGGAAGAAGTGAATTTAAAAAAAAAAAAACAGTGGAAAATAACTTAAAGTCTCCAAATTTTCATTCCCAAACTTACCCTTTTTTTGTTTAAAAATTTAAGTATTTATAACTAAGAGCATTAAGATTGGTAGATCTTTTTTTGTTTTTTGCTCAATAAATATTTATTGTACTCGTTAATCTTTTAATTTTTTTTTTAGAATATTTCTTTTTTTTTTCTTAATGGATTTTATTTCAATTATAGGTGTGCATAAGTCATCACAAGTCAATTTTACAGGTTTTGTATCCCAAATCCCCAGTGCATCCCCCCACCCCCCAGATTGTCTTATTTGAAAAACCAAGGTTTTCCAAAGTCTGTGAGTCATTGTCTGTTCTGTAAGAAGGTTCATTGTGTCTTTTTAGTTTCCACATGTAAGTGGTAGCATTGGGTGTTGCTGTCTAATATCTTCCCTATTCACTCTTCTGTCGATGGGCATTTAGCTTGTTTCCATGACCTGGCTATTGCACAGAGTGCTGCAATGAACACTGGAGTACAGGTGTCTTTTCGAGTCATGGTTTCCTCTGGATAGATGCCCAGGAGTGGGATTGCTGGATCAAATGGTAATTCTATTTTGAGTTGTCTGAGGAATCTCCATACTGTTTTCCACAGTGGCTGCACCAATCTGCATTCCCACCAACAGTGTAATAGGGTTCCTTTTTCTCCACACCCTCTCCAGCACTTATTGTTTGTAGACTTTTTGATGATGGCCACTCTGGCTTGTGTAACGTGGTACCTCATAGTGGTTTTGATTTGCATTTCTCTAATGAGAGTGATGTTGAACATCTTTTCATGTGTTTATTTGCCATTTGCATGTCTTCTTTGGAGAACTGTCTGCCTAGATCCTCTGCCCATTTTTGGATGGGGTTGTTTGTTTCTTTGGTGTTGAGCTGTAGGAGCAGTTTGTAAATTTTGGAGATTAATCCCTTGTCAGTTGAATCATTTGCAAATATTTTCTCCCATTCTGTGGGTTGTCTTTTCATTTTGTTTAGGGTTTCCTTAGCTGTGCAGAAACTTTGAAGTTTAATTAAGTCCCATTTGTTTATTTCTCTTTTTATTGTCCTTACTCTGACACATGGGTCTGAGAAGATGTTGCTATCATTTATGTCAGAGAGTGTTTTCCTCTAAGAGTTTTATAGTTTCTGGTCTTATATCCAGATCTTTAATCCATTTTGAGTTTATTTTTGTGCATGGTGTTAGGAAGTGTTCTAGTTTCATTTTTTTTACATGTAGCTGTCCAGTTTTCCCAGCACCACTTATTGAAGAGGCTGTCTTTTGTCCAATGTATATTCTTGCCTCCTTGCCTCCTTTATCATAGATTAGTTGACTATAGATGCATGGATTTAATTCTGGGCTTTCTATCCTGTTCCACTGATCTACATTTCTGTCTTTGTGCCAGTACCATACAGTTTTGATGACTGTAGCTTACCCTTGTACAGGCTTCCCATGCATGTACCTCAGGACTCTTGTGGTGATAGATAATGACTTAGAAAATGTTTTTAACTGCTCCCTCACCCCAGCTCTCTTGCCCAGTCTACTTTCAAATCCTTTTAACACTTCCTGGAGCATCATTTTGATACGGTTACCCTCACTCTCAAATCTTATGAGAACTCTCAGTTCCCACATCAAGGAAGACACCGTAAACCTCTGCCAGAAGCTTCACATCACGACCTATCTTTCCTTTCACAGACCCCAATACACATCCCACCAAACTTCCCAACAGACAGGCTCCGCTCTACATAAATAATGTGGATCTTCCTTCTAAAGCTGCCTTGCTCTGAGTTCATATCCCAGAACTTGCTAAACTATGCTCCCTGTTCTTGATGATTATGAAGCTTATGAAGCAGGCACTAGTTCTGGGTGCTGTGCTTTATCTTTGTCTTCTTTATCTTAAATCCTATACCATTACCATCTGTGATACAACTACTGTTCCAGTTGTACCATCTCTGTTTTGCAGATGAGCGAATTAAGGTTGAGACAGTTGCCCCAAACATACACCTGGTGTCAGAACAGGATTTGAACCCAAGTGTGGCTGCCTCAAAAGCACATGCTCTTAGCTACCACCCAGTACCACTGTCCCCTTGCCCATCAGGACGGCTGGTGCTGGGGTGCAGTCACTGTCTGTGCTGTCATGGTCCACTGGGTGCAAAATTAACTGAAAGTGTTCTTGAATTCCCCAGATTTTTTTTTATCTTTTTGCCTTATCTAGGGCTGCACCCGTGGCATATGGAGGTTCCCAGACTAGGGGTCTAACAGGAGCTGTAGCCGCCGGCCTTCGCCACAGCCACAGCAACGTGGGATCTGAGCCGTGTCTGCAACCTACACCACAGCTCACGGCAATGCCGGATCCTTAACCCACTGAGCAAGGCCAGGGATTGAACCCGCAACCTCGTGGTTCTTAGTCGGATTCGTTAGCCACTGAGCCATGACAAGAACTTCCCCAGATGTTTTTTAGTACAATTTTGTCAATCAGTAAATTCTTAAAAGTCTATCGGTGTTTCATGTTATGAAAAGGGGTCATCGTCTTTTAAAAGATTAGAATCCAACTCCCTCATTTTACCTAGAATCTAGAATTTGGTTGGAAGCCTCCTCAGCTCTTGAGATTTAGATGAAATTGCCTTGAACCACCCAGTTCCTGGATCTGTGACAGAACAGAGACCCCACAGAGATGTCTACTAATTCCAAGGGGTGGGGGGTAGAGTTATGTCTATTCATCACCCTCTTTCCTCCCCCCTCCCTTGCACTCTAGGCTTCTCCTAGCCCACACCCTGTCCTCCTCTATGGTCCTCTCCTGTAAAACTCACCCTGTCATTCAGTTTCCAGAAAAGGGCTGGTCAAATCAGGCATTTCATGAGTTTTATTTGATTGGAGAAAGGAATAGGTTAAGATCATAACGAAGTGGAACTACACAAATATTGCAGCTCTATTCTAGACTTCAATTTAAAAAAGAATAAAAAAAAAGCTATGAATTTAAAAAAAACTTCCTGACAGGCAGGTTCTGCTCTGCATAAATAATGCAGCTCTTCTCCTTCCCTTTTTAAAAAAAATAATTAATCAAATTGGGAAAAAGGATCATAGCAAGGAGAGTGTGGTAGTCCAGTTTGAGATAGTCAAAGAAAATTAGAATATCTTTCTCACTGATTCCACAAGCACCTTTATAAAGCACCTACTACATCCCAGACACCATGTTAATTCTGGAAGCCAAACAATTAAAAAAAAATTCAAATATTACATTTTCTTAGAATAAGTTAATATAGCCTTGGCTATATTAAATAGAGCGAACTGAATGTTTAAGTGCTTTCCATACCTTGATAAAACTTATTAAAGACACTGCTATTTCACTAATATGTTAGAGTGGAGAATATTACTACTAATAGCTGATGTTTATTGAACACTTTTGTTGAACCTGACCCTTTTCTAAGTACTTTACTTGTACTATTTCATTCCACCCTCAGGACATTGATATCATAATGATCCTCATTTTAAAGTTCAGGAGACAGATGTGCAGAAGTGTTAAGTAACTTCCCCAGAGTCATATACCTTGTGATTATGTGCTCATAAGTTACGTGGGTCCAAAAGTTTTATTCTTTTATTTTCTTTTATTTTTGTCTTTTGTGTTTTTAGGGCTGCACCCACAGCATATGGAAATTCCCAGGCTAGGGGTCACATTGGGACTATAGCTGCTGGTCTACACCACAGCCATAGCAACACACGATCTGAGCCGTGTCTGTGACCTACACCACAGCTGATAGCAATACCAGATCCTTAACCCACTGAGCAAAGACAGGGATCGAACCTGCAATCTCATGGTTACTAGTCAGATTCCTTTCCACTGCACCCAAGGGGAACTTGTTCTTCTTTTTTTTTTCTTTCCTTTTTTCATGCAGAGGAAATTCTTGGAGTTTGAGGAATGAATGTCAAAGAAAGCAGAGGGAAAGGGGAAAGTTTTGTCATAGAATGAAAGCAAGAGAATTTCCCAAAGCTGAAAAAGAAAATATATCTTCAGGGCCCACAAAATGCCCAGAGCGAAACATGAGAAAAGACTCATGCCTAGACACATAATTGTGATTCTAAAATATTAATTACAAAGAGAAAATTGTAAATGCTTCCACAGAGAAAGAATTCCCCACAAAAAAGCAAGAATTAGACAACAAATTTGCTCTCTGCCAAATAGATGCTGCTGATCAATGGTGTGAAGTTATTAAAGTTTTTTTTTTTTTTTTTTTTTGTCTTTTTGCCTTTATGTAGAGCCGCACCCGCGGCATATGGAGGTTCCCAGGCTAGGGATCTAACAGGAGCCATAGCTGCCGGCCTTCACCACAGCCACAGCAACGCGGGATCCGAGCCGTGTCTGCAACCTACACCACAGCTCACGGCAACACTGGATCCTTAACTCATTGAGCAAGGCTAGGGATCGAACTTGCAATCTCATGGTTCCTAGTCAGATTCGTTAACCACTGAGCCATGATGGGAACTCCTAAAGTTATTAAAGTTTTGATGGAAAATTCTTGTCATGGTAGAATCTACTTAGTTAAGACAGGAGTCAAAATAAAGGTGTTTTCAGATGTGTAAGAACTCAGAAAGCTTACACCTCAGATATCCTTTCTTAGAAAGGAACTCAAGGGTATATTTCAGCAAAATGAAGGAATAAAGTATTGAAGTCATCATCCAGGGGAGAGCAAAGCCAATCCAAGAAATAAAGAATCTAGTCTTTGAAAACCAGATGCTAGCATTGTGTGAGCCTATCTCTCCAGTCTTTTCTTAAATCAGATCTCTTCTTTGAGTAACGGCTTTTTTTTTTTTTTTTCTAAATTTGTGTTTCTTTTCATGTCACTTGTAAACTAGAGTCCCAATAGTCCCATAACTGCTGGAGGTAATTGATGGCATGTAAAAGGAGAATATTAAGAGCATTCTTGACTAAGCAGCATGAGAATTTCTATTGGATCCACAGAGAAAGAAATGTAATCCTACCAAACTACTTAGCTCAAAAGCAATACTAACTTAGTCACTATAGTTTGAACGTTTATTGTTTTTACATTTTTATAATTCATGTGGACAAATCACAAAGGACAATTTTGTAGTCAGAAATTTTGATCAAAATGTTTTATTTATTATTTACATGTTAGTAAAATTAAGCTTACAGCTTACAAAGTTGGGAGGTGGAAGGGGGTGGAGAAACATGGACAGAAGGACAGGAAAGCTCATGCCCTCACTTCCCAAAACAGCCAATCAAGAAATCTGCTCTGTGATGAAGAGAGGAAGAATTGGAAGCACACCAACAGCCCTGCCTTGTCATCTGCAAATGGTATTGAGAGCACTGTGCCTGAGGGGAATATTTACATTAGAAGAACTATAGAGCCATATGATTTTCCATAATATTTCAGAAGTTTAAAAAAGAAATCTGGAGTTCCTGCTGTGGAGCAACTGGATCTGTGCCATCTCTGGAGCCCTGGGATGCAGGTTCAATCCCTAGCCCCTCACAGTGGGTTAAGGATCCAGTATTTCTGCTCCTGCAGCATAGGTCACAGCTGCAGCTCAGATATGATCCCTGGCCCAGGAACTCAATATGCTGTGGGAAGGCCAAAAAAGAAAAAGAAAGAAATTGGAAAATTCATATGGTGGACATCAACAGGTCTTCTCGCCTAAGTGTTCTCATAGAATAGTTAACATCTGTGCTCGGCATTCTGTTTTCCTCTTGCAGAACATTTGCTCCACAGCACAGTAGACAAAAATGAGTAAGTGGTAAAAACAGACAGTTTACCCAGGTAAATCCACAAATTATAAAAATATTACCATGATGTTAAATATTGCTAGAAATCAAAGAAATGCAAAATGAAATTCTCAAATGGGATTATTTATTGATTGGATTAGCAGAGATTTAAAAATGGTAGCAAGGTTACAGAAACATGGGCACACTCATGACCTGCTGACTGAAGAGA
This sequence comes from Catagonus wagneri, assembly GCA_004024745.2. Classification (NCBI taxonomy): domain Eukaryota; kingdom Metazoa; phylum Chordata; class Mammalia; order Artiodactyla; family Tayassuidae; genus Catagonus; species Catagonus wagneri. The sequence goes on from PVHT020000141.1 coordinate 15,811,248, forward strand.
AGAGCATTGGAGATTTTCTGTAGGGCAGCTGAGGAATACATATCAAAACTATAGATTTCTCGTTGGGATAACAATTCTACCACTAAGACTGTATTTTAAAGATGACATTGGGAGTTCCCTTTGTGGCTCAGTGGTTAACAAATCTGACTAAGAACCATGAGGTTGCAGGTTCGATCCCTGGCCTTGCTCAGCGGGTTAAGGATCCGGCGTTGTCATGAGCTGTGGTGTAGGTTGCAGACGCGGCTCGGATCCCATGTTGCTGTGGCTGTGGCAAAGGCCGGCGGCTACAGCTCCTGTTAGACCCCTAGTCTGGGAACTTCCATATGCCGTAGGTGTGGCTCCACATAAAGGCAGAAAGACAAAAAAAAAAAAAAAATGACATTGG